>VZTR01014221.1:64248-84538 GCA_013400775.1 Chaetops frenatus | reverse complement strand
CCCTGCAGCGTTATAGGCTGGGGAAGGTGTGGCTGGCCAGTGCCCAGGCAGAAAGGACCTGGGGGTACTGGTTGACAGCTGGCTGAACATGAGCCAGCAGTGTGCTCTGGTGGCCAAGAAGGCCAATGGCATCCTGGCCTGGATCAGGAATGGTGTCATTCCAGCAGGAGCAGGGAGGTCATTCTGCCCCTGTACTGGGCACTGGTGAGGCCACACCTCGAGTGCTGTGTCCAGTTCTGGGCCCCTCAGTTCAGGAAGGACGTTGAGACTCTTGAGAGAGCCCAGAGGAGGCAATGAGGCTGGTGAGGGGCTTGGAGCACAAGCCCTGTGAGGAACGACTGAGGGAGCAGGGGTTGTTTAGCCTGGAGAAAAGGAGACTCAGAGGTGACCTTGTCACTGTCTACAGCTTCCTGAAAGGTGGTTGTGGTCAGGTGGGGGTTGGTCTCTTTCTCCAGGCAGCAACTGACAGAGTGAGAGGACACATTCTTAAGCGGTACCAAGGGAAGTATGTGCTGGATATTTGGAAAAAGTTTTTTGCAGAAAGAGTGATAAAGTCTTGGAATGGTCTGCCTGGGGAGGTGGTGGAGTCACCATCCCTGGATGTGTTTAGGACAAGACTGGATGTGGCACTGGGTGCCATGGTTTAGTTGAGGTATTAGTGCTGTGTTGGACTCGATGATACTGGAGGTCTCTTCCAACCCAGTGGTTCTGTGATTCTGTGAAAGCAACTAGCTTATTGGCTTGGGGTGTTTTTTTTGGTGTCTTTGTTTGTTTGTTTGGTTGGTTGTTCAGTGTTGGTTGCCTGCCTGTTCATATTTTTGGGTTCAGAAACATTGCTTTGAAGGAAGAAGCAATCTCTCATGATGAATTTCCCTTCCTTTTCCCCCCCTCTGCTGGACTGAGTGGTCCTAGAAAAGATGCTTCCCCTATAATGTTCTGACTGAAAAGCAGTGGCTACTGCAGCACTGCTGTTTCAGCTTTGGTGTTAGGTATTGGTCTATCTAGTTCTTAACTTAATGAAGTTAAATCTCAGGAGATGATAGCACTTGTTCTACCTACGGTAATTTGATAATTAGAATCTTATTCTTTATACAATTTGTTTTCTTTCTTCTTTCTCAAGAGTATTAATCTTATTTTCAGTCTTGCTCTGGGAAGACCTTTCGAGGTAGCTTGCTGCCTCTGAAACCTTTCATAGTAACTTCATACTTCACAACATGCTATAGTAGGTTTTTCTTAAAAAAAAGAGCAGAATTTCTACCTCCTTTTTGCAGTTTTTAAAAGCAAACTTTCTTGCCATATGAGCTTTTAAAATTGTAACCTTCAAGTTTCAAGATTTTTTCAATGGAAGACTTACTACCTTTATGAGGCTGCTTTGCTTCCTTGCAGACTTTGACTTCTTGTAGATCAGAGACAATGCCTTGGGGAATCAGTGTTCCATTCCAAGTAGATTACAGTGAATTCTAATACCAGAGGAGGTCATGATATGGGATTTCTGTGTGTTAGTAACATCAGAGCAGAATTGTCGTTAAACACTTACTCATATTGGGTGGCTTCTGCTTCCTTTTGTTTTCAGCTGGCTAACTTGTATAACCGGATTGGATTACCAAGGAGTTTCAAACTGTCGAAAGTGGCACATCTGTAAATGTGAATTTTTTAATGAATGTAGCTTAAGGTACATAAGACGTATCTAAGCAACATGAAAATTAAAATACAAAGTTAAGTAATGTGCTGCCTTTAGAGATTAGGAGCTTAATCTGCAAGATGAAAAAAATGATGGAATATACATTCAGTATGCTTCTGATAACTCCTTCAATGGCCACTTGTGTTGTATTACCTTTGTGATACCATGGAGTTCACAATCTCTCTTTTGCCTGGGAACTGTGCTCACTTATATCACCCATGGAACACTGTAATAGGTATGCACCATTCTGGTGCTGAAATTTCTGGTCAGAACGGCTCTGGAAAGTTTTAATATTGAGCTCTTGGCTAATTTCTTTCTGTGCTGAGAGAAGACTGTCTTCCATTGTAGAATCTAAGTGTATCTGAGTTCATGGAGCTTTTGTCATATATATTACACAGGTTTTTTCTTTTTATTTTTCTTCCTTTTTTTTTTTTTCCCCAGTGTGTTTCTTTCTCTACCACTGTTGTTGCAAGTTGGTCAGCTTGATGAGCTTATTTTGGAGCTAAAGCATAAGAGACTTTTCTTTTAAAAAAAAAGAACATAAAAGTCAGAATTTCAAGCCTAAATTTTAGTCTTAAACCATATTCATGGGTCATCATATGGCTTTTTGTTAAATAACTGAAACAAAACCCTAATGTTATCCACAGATCTTTTTGGGCAAAAACTAGTTTTGGGTAGTATTTTATCCTAAGTTGTCTTGACTATGAGGAAAAGCAGTTTTGGTTCTAGGTTTTAAAACTCTTCCTGCTTGGTTTCTATGGAGCCTTTTGTTGGCTTCTGTTTAGCTAGAATATGAACTTCAGCACACAGATGCAGTTACTTAGAAAAGATTCTTACAAAGTGTGAAGAAGAATGCCGTGGGTATAATGTAGCATTTGGATTGATTTCTCTTTTTGTTTACTGCAAATCTGTGTTCAAGTGTAACATCCTTTTAAGACCTGGCACTTGAGAATTCACAAGAGCTCTTTCTCCCTTCAGTGTAGCTGCTTGTTTCTCAAAGGTGGAGATGCTTTCAATGAGCTGCCTAGAAGTCTGCTCTGCAAACTCTTTGCTATCAGAATTCACTTTGATGGAGGATGAAAAGAATTAACTGTTTCAGAGGAATAAACAAAGGTGTTGTTGAGATGTGGTCTTTCAAATGATTACTTCTTGTAATATAGTAGTCTAAACCACTTCAGATGATGTAGAAAGCTTGGCAGAGGAATAACTAAATATTTGTTGAAGTCCAGGCTTGCATCAGACCTGAATGCCAGTGATAAAGCAGATAAGCAACTGTAGGAAGGGTTGCAGCTAAGAGGACATTGCAGGCAGACATGGCTGGTGCCCCCCATGCAGTGCCATGCACTGTGAGAGGCAGCAGTGGGGGAAGCATCAGCCAGGCTGCCGTGCTCTGGGGCTGCTCCACCACCTGCTGGGCCCCTTTTCTGCTCCTTGCCTCGCCACTCCCTGTCAGAGGGGATTTAACAGTAATAAGAGCACTGTGCAAAACATCCTAGCTGCCCATGTGCCTGGGAGGGAGGAATTTGCTGCCAGTGACCACAGGCTGGGATTTGACTTTGGTTTAGCCATGGTGGACAGACAACCTTGCTGCTTTTCCTGAACGTGTTGAAGGATATGCCATGGGGCAGGCATCACACCGAGAGCAGTCCTACTTATTTCACCAAATTGACTAGTGAGGGCTTTTCCACCCAGTTCTTGCTCATTTTCCTAACTAATTTTTCTTTTCTGCCAAAAATCATCTTGTAATGAAGCTCTCCTGTCTGTCCTGTCTCCTTGCAATGGCTTTTTTCCATTTCCCTGTGCTACCTCCAGGTCCTGCCCCAGCCTTGTGCAACCTGACCCAGCTCTAGTTTCATGTTTTCCCAGTTTCCATCTTTCAGCTGTTCACAACCCTCTCACTCTCTTTCTTCATTCATCAAATCACCTTCTATTTTACCATCTTTGCATATCTAGTGTCCAGTACCTAAAGGGTGCTTACAGGACGGCTGGAGAGGGACTTTTTACAAGGGCATGTAGTGATAGTACAAGGGCGACTGACCTTAAGCTGAAGGAGGGTGGATTTACATTAGACATTAGGAAGAAATTCTTCACTGTGAGGCTGATGAGGCACTTGAGCAGATTGCCCAGAAAAGGGCCAGTTAAGCCGGGGTTTTGAGTAACCTGATTTAGTGGAAAGTTTGCTGCCCATGGCAGGGGGGTTGGAACTAGATGATCTTTAAGGTCACTTCCAACCCAAACTATTCTCTGATTCTGTGGTACCCTAAGCTGAGTAGGGTGGTCTCATTGACTTGGGGGGAAACACACAGTGTGATGACAGTGGCAAAGGCAGCATGGCTGTTTGTAGTTTTCTTTTGTAACCTCTGTTTGCTTGTTAGCTGTGTCAGAGGGGAGGCCAGCACCTTGTGGTTTTGGCTGCAGAGGGATCTTTTAGCTTCTGGAGGTTTTTCAGGGTACACAGCTGCAGAAGACTTGATTGACTAGACAGAAATTAGAGTTTTATAGCTCTGCTGGGTTGACCTTGGCCAACTGCCAAACACACAACCAGCTGCTCTCTCATTCCCTTTCTTAATAGAACAGGAGAAGAAAATAAGATGGAAAAAATTCGTGTGTCGAGGTAGACAGGGACATCACTTAACAGTTGCCATCACAGGCAAAACAGACTTGACATGGGGAGAATTAATTTAATTTATGGTCAATCACTAGAGTTGGATGGTGAGAAATAGTTATCAAAACTAAAATGCCTTCCACTCCCATTGCACCTCATCTTTTTCCCAGGCTCATTATCACTCCTTCATTTCCAGCTCATCTATCTCTTCGCCCCTACCCTGAGTGGCACAGTGGGAAGGGTAATGGGGGCTGTAATCAGTACAGGACAGTGTCTCCCTGCTGCTCTTTCCTCCTGGCACTTTTTCCCTGTTCCAGCATGGGTCTCCCCCAGGCTCTGCAGCTCTTCATAAAATACCACATGCTCCAGAGCAGTCTCCATGGGCTGTTGGGGCACAGCCTGCTGCGCTGTGGTCTCTCTGCTCGGTGCCTGAAGCACCTCCTCCACTTCTCTAGCCCGAGTGTCACAGGGTTGGTTCTCTTACTTTTTCCCTCTCTCCTCACTGCTGTGCAACGTTTTGCCCTTTCTCAAGTGTCTTTTCCCAGAAGTGCTGTCACCATGCCCCATGGAGGGTGGATTGGAGCTGTGTGGGACTGGCTGTGTCCATCCCAGGGCAGCCCTGGCCTCCCCTCAGAGAGGCCACCCCTGCACCCTCTCATGGGCAATGCCTGGGCAATGACACCCTATGCAGTAGCTTGTCTAAAACAAGAGGTTGTTTTTATGTAGGTGGCAAAGTACCTGTTCTGGACACAGGGAACATTCTTTTGTCATGCTTTTGAATCCTTGGCCTACAGAGGTATTTCCAGGAGCTTTTTCAAATTACACCCCTGTACTGATCACCATGGTCGTTGCCTGGGACAGTGAGGCAGTGAGGTGGGCTGTGGTGAAAGAAGGCATCACTGCAGGAACATAAAAAGAAAGTTACAGCCTAAAACTGAAAATTTTGCTGTGTGATCCCATGATTTCCAGTTGAGTGCTGTCAGTCTTACTCAACCAAAGCATCTAAGTATGTTAAATCATGCATAGGAAGAGAGAGATTTATTTAGAACTGAACTGTGTGTTTGCACAACACAGTGATTGCTTATTTATTTGTGAGGTTTGTTCTTCTCTATGCATTTGGGATATTTTCTAGTAGAATAATAATCTTGATTGCTTTCTTCTGGTAACAGTTAACTCCATCTTCCATCCCTGTTTCTTTTTGAAAAAGATATAATTAACTTCTTGTTTCTTTTTTCTTTAGGTCTAGGTGGACTGGATATTATGCTCTTTTTATTTATCTGCCATTGCAGCTAGAGAAGGGATAGTCTTGAATCAAGAGCAGTCCATTGTCATAGCACTCTTTTTTATTTAAAACAAAATATTTGGTTTAAATAATGCAGGAGGAAAAAAAAATCAACTTTACAAATATTTCATTTCTATTCTCTCTAGCGATAAAAGGATATGTGGGAGTCACTTAAACCCCCTTGTATTAAATGTTACTGCTTCATGGTGATTATTGCTGTTCTTTGCAATTCATCTTTAAAAAGTGAGAGGGAAAGCAAGTCAAACTTGGCCTCCCTATGTGTGAGGGTGGACCCTCACAGGTGCAAAGCAGCCTCTGCTCCCTTTGCACACCAGTGGCATTGGTGGGTTCTTTTAATGTTGCGGTATTTTTGCCACACATATTCATGCCCAAAATTGATGTTATTTTAAGGCTGGAACATGAAAGAGCTGTTTTAGTTGGAAGCGTCTTGGGAGGCTTATTTATTTTCTCTTTTTGTCTCTCTCAGGTTTTATCTATTACTTGAAGGAGACAAAGAACACATGAATATAGAGTTTCTGTCCATTGTGGCTTTGATCTGTTCCAGGAAGGAAGTAAGAGCTGTGTTGATGCACCCTGTCTCTAAAGGTGACCCTATACCACTACTGAAGATCAGAGATTGACTTTTATCCCTCCTAGCTTTTAATGTGCCAGGGAGGGATGAACAGGGGACCAGACCTCTTTGCAAAAGCTTTTGCATTTTATTGCACAGCAGAAATACTTGGTTTTTCTGTTCTTTACTCTCCCACCTGATGCACTTGAAGGAATGTTTAGTTTTGAGCTGCCATTGAGATCTAATAGATCAGATGGTGTGGAGAAGGCTGGCTATTTGGACTGCAGCAGGTAGGGGACAGCTCAGCACTTGAGATGTGTAAAAGTCAGGGAAAAGTGGAGAGCTAACCTCAGTGTTACTTTTACAAGGTTGCAGGTGGCATGAAGTCCTACATCCCATGACTGTCATGGAGTATATTGGCAACTAGGCTGTTTCTGGGTTTCAAGACCCTTTTTTATTGTTCAGAATAGAGAAGAACATCTAGGTGTATCCAATTGCTTTTTATTCAAGCATACAGAAATATTTGCATGTGAACCTAATTCTGTTCACATTTACATGTATTTTTATCCTTTCCTGCACAAAAGAGGAATTAAATTCCTTTGATGAAAATCATTCTGAAATGCTGACAAGGAATGGAATAAGTGGTTTACACTGTTAGCTGAATAGTCCAGTTGACTTTGGAACTGTTGATATGCTTGAAGGAAAAGCTATACTGAAGTACATGTAATTTTGCTCTAAAGTCAGTTTCATTGTCTCTTAATAGCACTTAATGTCCTTTTTAGCACTGAGAGATCTTTTTCTGAAACAATACAAATCTTAAGAATTATTGTAACTTACTTCATATTATAGAGTGCTAATGCTTTAGGTTTGCAGAATAAAACCACAAATCCTACAAATGCCAAAATCTTTTGGCAAATTAAACTGTAGTTACTATATGTAGGTGTCTAGTAAAGGGGACTTAAGAATTCATGTGATGTGGAAGCACAGGACTTAATACTTTCCAGCAGTAACCCCTCCTAGTAACCCCTTACGACTCCTCAGAAGCTCTTGGGCTTTAACTGTAGTAGTGCAATGCATAGGTGCATGAACTGAGTTTATATTGTTCCTCTTGCTGGATAAGTCACATTGACTTTTCTAGTATAGGTGATCACTTGAAATACAAAAAAGATTGGAAAAATAATCTGTGAGAAGCCTCTGTAAGACAAGGTAAAACTTATTCAGGAAGAACCAGGAAGCCAAAGAAACACAGTTAGAAACACACTAGAAGCCTACAGCTAAAAACTGAGTAGCATCCAGTTACATACAGTAGTTCAACTTGATGTTAAATTGAAATGGTTGATGAATTTTAACCAAAAAAACCCTTTAAAATTAAGTTTGTCTTTATAAATCAGGAGTTGAATCATGTTTCCTTTATAACTGATGCAAATGATATCAGATTCCTTTTTGAATGCACTAATTTCAGTTGTATCTTTTTAAATGTATGGATAAAAGTGCCTTTTATATTTTGGGTAAGACTTTATTTGATATTTCCAGTATGGCCATTTTTAATGGCCTCTTTAAGTGAATTAGTTTTTAATGCATTTCGAATAGTTTGTGAGCAGGAGTATTTTTTTAATGTACAAATTACATTTGCTTCTAAAAGAATAGATTTATTTTAATTTATTTTCATTTTTAAATTTTAGTAGTTATGGCAAGGATGGGGGAATTAGGCCTTATATGTCAGAACAAGTGGAATTCATCACAGAGCCACAGAATCACAGCATGGGTCAGGTTGGAAGCAACCACAGTGGATCATCAGGTCCACCCTCCCTGCTCAAGCAGGGTCATCCCAGAGCACATGGCACAGGATTGTGTCTAGATGGTTCTTGAATATCTCCAGTGATGGAGACTCCACAGGCTTTCTGGGCAGCCTGTTCCAGTGCTTGGTCACTGAACAGTAAAGAAGTTCTTCCTCATATTCAGGTGAAATTCCTGTGCATCAGTTTCTGCCCGTTGCCTCTTGTCTTGTTGCTCAGCACCACTGAGAAGAGCCTGGCTGGTGGAGATGTCTGGCTGTGTCTAGCAGGTCACTTTCCATCATTGGCAGAGGTAAGGCAGGAATTCCAGGGCTGCAGTGTCTCATCTCTAGGTATTTGCATTAGGATGAGCAAATTATGCTACGCCTGTTTGCCTGCACTGTCTGGAAGAGGCCTAAGCTGATGGTTCAGCTGTCAGCATAAATATATATTATGTATAGTATGTATTCAAAGACATCTCATGAGGGTGCAAAGAAGAAGGAGCCCTCCACTATTCAATGCTGACAGGACCAGAGTATTTTGGACTTTTTGTTGCAGAATGTTAGGCCACATTTACTGAAAACAGTAGTATCTTGTTAATGATTCTTGTGCTCCTAGTTTGTCATACAATGTTTTTGTCAATGCATTTGCCCTGTTACAATATTTTTCTGCAATGCTTGTAAATATATATATAATCTTTCTGTAATCTAAAAAAGACTAATAACACATTTAAACTCACCAACTTAAACACTTGTTACTGTCTCCTTTTCCTAATAATGACTTGTCTTATTTTTCTTTACTTGAGTGGGTCAGAGACTTTCTACTTGTGAATTTAACTGAGTTCCTTCATTTGTCCAGTTCAACATCAATAAATTATATTTTTTGTCCTACCTTTCTATTTCAAAGGAAAAGGCTGAGAAATGTTGTACAATGTAGGGTGTGTCTGAATCCCTAAAAGCTCTTCCAGAACTTTATATCAGAAATCTGTGTCTTGACATAACATATGCTCTTGAATCTGTGGAGGGAAATTGTTACTGGAAAGCCTCTTTGAGCTTTAAGATTTCTGTCACAGGGATTTATTGCCAGACAAATTGCTGTATAATTAAGTGATTACTTGAAATCACGTTCTTGTCAGAAAGTGGAATACTACATCATTCAGAATTGAGATCTGTTTGTTTGAAAACAAAGTTAATTGTCCTATGCTTCTTAGCACTTAAACTTCTTTTGTGGATCTCTTTCTTTAGAAAATGGATTTTCGTACAAGTTCTGAGTATTTGGCTTATCTTCATTAATTTGCATTTAAATTATGACTTTGGTCTTTTGTGCAGCTAGAATATAAAGAAATGCTGATAAAGACATAATTAGGTAGCACTTTTCTTTAAGGGTCTATAACTGCTTACTACTAAGATATGTGAGGGTAAAGGAAAATAAATTGATAGTGTTGTGCTGATTCTCTGATACACTTTTCTTCCATAATGCATCTATTGCATACCCCAAAGTTCAAACCAGGAATCTTTTCTACTGGCATGCAAGAGTTTTATGGGATAATTAACCTTCATCCTCTCTAGTCTATAAAGGAGAGACAGACATCTGTGAGATTGTGAATATATACATATAGAATGCATAGAGAATGTATTGGTTAAGCAAGGTAGCATTTAACAAATTGCTGGTTTTCCCCTTCCTCTATTTCCTTTGCTTTTCCATTATGTTAACACTTAGATTGGAACTCAAGCTACATGGTCACCCCCTCAAGTGCATTTTGTAAGAATAATCAAAGGAGGGGGAAAATGACTGTTGTATTCACTTACATGCACTTGCAGAGCCACGTCAGCAATGTAAATAGGTTTGACACATACAGTGGAAGTATATCTGTATATGAATGAAATGGCCAAGAGTGTAGCTCTGAATAGTTAAAATAGTATACATATTACAAAATATGTTATTAATATGCACTACAGGAGCTCTGCTGTGAAGCATGTGGTTTTACAAGAGATGTAAGGGGGATAAAGAGGAGACAAACAAAACAGAAGTGTAAGAAGACAAGATAACCATACACTGTCCTGTGTCTCTGGGGAATCATCTGTAAACTGGGAGATCATGAGTTTCTCATGTTGCTGATAGTCTTTCAATTCAGGAGATTGAGAAATATGAAAGAAGTAATAAATTTCTACATTACAATATCTTCTGATTCTCCCTGCCCCAAAGATTCTAACTTCAGTTTTAATTTTTGCTCATAGAAAATCATAGGCTTCCTTGAAAAACTTTGAATGTCTAGTCAAAGCAGAATAGAGAAAGAATAATATATGGTATTTTATCTGCTCAAAACAACGCAGCTCATTCAAGAACTATAGCTGTATTTTTTTGGTTTTAGATACTTTCAGAACTAATAAAGATTTTTTGTGTTATTATCTTGTGGGAGGCAGCTGTTAGTCACCCATTTTGCAGTTGAAAGTTGTAGGTTTACATGTGGCTTCAAGCTGAGTTCTGAATAGAATTTAACTCTGTCACTTACAGTGATTATCCCACGTAGGAAGTGAGGCAACTTCTTCACACCTTTTTGCACATCAAATGAAGACTGGTGGCAGACTCAAAATTTATGATTCACATTTGTATTTAATAGTCACCGGTAAGTCTTTACCTAGAGATGACAAATAGCTTTGGCTGTTGCAGTAGTTCACATAAACTTTTTTCCATTTGCTAGCATTTTTTTGTGCTTTGTTTTTTAATAATTAGTTCCTATCTGAACTAGGACAGACACTAAAAGTGTTACCCTGCTTTCCTTATTTTTTTTTTTTTAGGGTCCTGAAGAATTTGTGAAAACTGAATTTTTTTTTTCTATTTTAAGGTTGTGCATATTTAAATGTGATGCAGGTAGGATTTGTCATCTTTTAAGGGAAGAATAGAAGATTATTGTAACTCCTCTGACCTAAACAGTCAGTTTTCCCAAGCTCACTGGATCTTTTCTCGGCTGGTGGTTTTGAGCACTTTCTATGCTAATGGCTAAAAGTTTTCTGCTTTTTAGCCTTCTAGGAGAGGACATGTATAAACCTTAATGTTGTATATGGTAATACACAAATTCTGGCTAATTAGCTAATATTTTTCTAAATGTGCCATGCCTTTTTTTAATGATTATATGTGGTCTTTTAGACAGAAATTGCTATAGTCCATTGCCTCTAGACTGAATTCATGCTAGAAAGCCTTGGCTGTATTAGGTGCCTGTGCATGGTAGCCCATTTCGCTGTTTAATATTTTAGCAGGAGATCGTGCCTGTACTCTTCTCACAGATGACTCTAACGGGATATTTTATAGTTGGATATATTGCCTGCCATCTTTAGACTGCACTCCTGTTCTTGGAGCCACGTATAAATTTCCTTATTCCTGAATATTCTGCTGCTGTCACAAAGTTAGTGGTTTCCTGGTGAAGCATATGTTGCCCATATGGGCTGCTCTACATGCTGCTTCCCCTCCAGTCATTCCTATCAACTGTGTTGTGGATCTGGGGGTTTGAAGTTCCAAAACTGGATGACCTACATATGGCTGAAAAGTAGCCTTTTATTTTTTTTTAGCCACTATAATTATTTTGGTTCAACTGTTGAAAGCATTTAGAATAAGTTGTATTTAGAAGTAAATATATCACAGCCGGCTTTGTGTGAAACATTTGCATTGTGAGCTTTGGGTTTGGCGGTGTTTGTTTTGCCAGCCCAGGGAGGTTTGCTCTGTGCTCTTGGCGGCTGACAGCAGGGCTGGAAGAGCTGCCGGTGTGCCAGGTGCCTGTGCAAGGAGCGAAGGATGGTCTGACACCAGCAGTCCCCTCCTGCCCTTGTGTGTGCGCGAGCCCTGCGCTGCACAGCGAGCTGGAGAGGCGCTGGAGCGCCTGAGCAAAGCAACAGCCAGGCTGGCACCTGTCCCAGAGCCCTGTGGCTGGCACAGAGTCTGTCACCAGTGCTGGCCAGAGCAATGGAGAGCCAGGGCACGGGCTGAAATGGGAGCTGAGCTGGATGCTGAATCCACCCAGAGCACCAAAAGGATAGGAAACAAGGAAAATGAACAAGATGATACGTGCTGGAAACCATCAGTTGGGGTTGGTGCAAAGACAGTGATAGCAGCGGGGAATAACAAAGAGGTTTCTTCAGTAATATCAAAATGTAAATTAAATTAATAACTGCCTAAGCAGTTTGTATTACAAGAATCTGGGATAATTCACAAACATAATAAAATCAATGACATGCTGGAGTTCCATAGCCAGATATTTCTTGGGCAAAACAAACTAGTAAAACACATCATCAAAGGGCCTTCTGCTAACACAAGACGCTATATTAAAACCTTTCATATTACCATTAGCACATGCACATGCATGTAAAAAGGGGTCCTGCAAATCCTTTAAGAAGAAGAAAAAAAAAGGCATGCTATTTGTATCTAGTGTAAAAGCTATAAAAATACAATCATTCGAAAAATATTTTGCCTTCACCTTGTTGATACACATATTCACGATTGTGTGGGATATTTTTTAAGTGAGAGAATTGAATACTTTTTCCAAAAGGTAGAAATCATCAGCATAAAGGATTCTTGAGAAAAGACTTAGCACTAGGCTCTGCTATTATCATAATGTTCAGTAATGTGCTAACTTTTAATCTATGTTAGCAATGCAAGGGGAAAAGCCCATTTCTGAGAGCCCACTCTGCATATCTTGGTGAGAAAAACACTTGTAAATGAAAAAGTATGACACTGATCAGGAAAAATCATAATTTTTATGTACTGGGCCACTCTGACTGAACTGATGCAAATTGTATAAGGTTGTTCCCAACTTCCTCTAAAGCGGCAAGATGATTATGCACTGTGTGTATTACCTCTGCTTCACTGCCTTGCTTTTTTCAGTTTCATTATTTTTGTCATACTGATAGGAATTGATGATTAATCTCAGATCAAATTAGTTATCATACAAGCCTTTTATTCTGGCTGTGGTTGCACTGTAACTTGCCAGCCTTTGTACTGTTAACAAAGAAATAAACCTGAGATTTTTTGCCACTTGCTTGGTGGAGTCTGGATTTGCACCAGTTCCTAACTGTGGTCTGTTCCTGCTGCATCCGGGAGCTGGATGATCACTTACTCAGTTCACTCTATTGCAGTGAAGAAAGGGTGTATCTTTTTGTTCTCTGTATGTTGCTTATATGTCTTGCCTGGGAAATTATGCAGCTTCTCATCTTCCAAATTGCCTTCTAGAGGAAGGATGCTTTTGGAAAGAAGCTCTGTCCAGTGCTACAGATCTATTAAAACTGATTTCTCCATCTCAGGAAATGTCTCTTCAGTGACTAAGGAGTCTGAATTTTTCCCAGGAGCTGAGNCAGTTCACTCTATTGCAGTGAAGAACGGGTGTATCTTTTTGTTCTCTGTATGTTGCTTGCCTGGGAAATTATGCAGCTTCTCATCTTCTAAATTGCCTTCTAGAGGAAGGATGCTTTTGGGAAGAAGCTCTGTCCGATGCTACAGATCTATTAAAACTGATTTCTCCATCTCAGGAAATGTCTCTTTAAGGAGCCTGAATTTTTCCCAGGAGCTGAGGTGTTTTGATCAGCATCCTAAATAGCTAGAGAAAGTCTCTCTTCATTGAGCACTTTTTAGGATCTTACATAGTAACACTACCCTGCTATAGGAATAAAATGACGGGTAGAAGCTGGAATAGAGACTAGTCCTCCTAAGCAGTGTGTTAATAAGATAGGAAAAGATGGCAAATATTAAATTTTGGGTTCAGTGAAGCTTTCCTGTGCAAAGGTGAATAAAACAGAATTACTTGTGCTGGTGGTAACATTAAGGCTTAAAAACTATGAAGCTATTTTTTTGTTTCCCCTCACTATGTTTCAAAGCTTTTCCTTTCTAGGCAAACTCAAACAGCAGATACCCCAACTCCATCAATAAGGAAAAATAATTACTTAAATCCTGGTCTATGTCCCCATGTGAAACAGGGAGAAGTGACCCGTATTTATATCATTCTTGTCTGTTACTTTTAGGATGCACTATGTATTCTGTAGGTACATCTTCTCATTTTAGCTCTCAATTGTGTCTTCTTTCCAGGCACAGCTGATTGTTTCACCTCTTTCACCTACATGTACATCTTGTACGGTTTCTGTGCCTTTCTTCCTGCCTTTTCCTTTCCCATAGCTCTGCCCCCAATGCTTTTATGAATTCTTAGAAGGAAGGTATAAACTGAGATTTTCCAAAAAGCCCTGGGGAAAGTAGTAGGGAATTTACAATTTGATTACAATTGCTGTTATATGTTGGATTTTGAGGGCTTTTTGAAAGTTTATATTGTCTCAGTAGCTGAACTCCCAAATCTAACACTTTCTTGTGTTTTAACTGTAAGATTAAACTTTCTTCTCAACATTTTTTGTTTGTTTTTTCTTTTGGGGAGGCAGGGGTGGAAGAAATGGTGTAGGAAGAAGTGTTTCTTTAAGCATTTCCCAGTTTTAATTAATAAGATATGATCAGCTGATTTGTCACAATTTTTCAGTGTCTAAGGAAGAAGAGGATAGGGAAGGGGACCAGTTTATGTTAGTTTGTAAAAACAGGCAATTCTGTGTTTGTTTACCATGTTGTCCAGTAAAGGCTGTGAAAGCACCAAGCTGCCAAATACCATTATTCCATTGCATTTGACAAATTAGGACAGTGGAAAGACAGTGTCTTGAGACTCATCTGCGATGGTAAATACTGGCTCAGTTTGATTACCTCAGTAGACTTATAAATATCACAGAACAGGTAGAGTTGGAAGGGAGCACTGGAGGCAACCTAGTCCAACCTCCCTGCTCAAGCAGGGTCCCCTACAGCACATCACTCAGAATTGTGTTCAAACAGCTTTTGAGTATCTCCAGAGAAGGAGAATCCACAACCTCTCCGAGAAATGCAGTCTAAGATTACTCACAAGACAGACAAAGTTTCATTTCTTTGGATAACTTTGAAGTAATTTATTGTGTTTTTTTTTTCTTTAAACTTTTCTTACACCAATTCATCAACATGATACTTAAAAATGAAGGATTTCTAAATTATCCTTGATAACCATATCCCTGTTAGTGATCTAGGCAGCTTGATTTATACGAAATTAGCTCTGTTCTGATTCTGGGTTTACATTAAATGACTTTCAGGCATTCCTGCCAATCTTAAATTCTCTATGATTATATTGGAACAACAGGGGATTACATGATTAGATTCAACTGATATTTCAGATTTAAAGTTCCAGGACCGCAAACATGACTGGTTGCATGTGTGATTACAGAATAGGTAAATAGTTTGTTGAAATCTGTTTGGAATTCATGCTTTGTGTAGGTTTAGAAAAGACAATTTGACTGTTTTGAAATAAAGGCAACTTTTTCTAGTTGGTAATAACATCTGCTGCTGTTTTAAATCTGAATTCTAAACCAAGTTTCTGAGATTTAAAATTTGTCATTTGGGTTGATTTCTTGTCCCCTCTGGACTGCTATCGAGTAGGAAATTTGTTAACTGGTTGTTCTGCTTTTTTTAACACTAATATGTATCCTTTAGAGTCAATGTACTTGACCAAATTTGTTAACTATTATCCTTTTCTTTTATTAATTAGAATACTAATTATCCTATTTTCCCCCTGAATTTCCTGCCAAGAAATCTGTGAAGCAGTCTTGCATAATAGATTTAATTGAAGTGTTTTGGTTAATAAGACAGATCTGAATGTACTTGGTTCAACTTCTTGGTTCAGTTCTTTTCCATGGCTGCTTATTTTTTTAAACTTTCTCTTGAGATTCAGCTTAATCTGTGTAAATGAGATCACCCTACAGCAACAAAGAATGAAGTTTGGGTTTCCATCAGTTATTTAACTGCATGGTTTTACAGGAACAAGTGGCATACAATGAGCTTTCTTAACCTCATCCTCACTGAAGTAATAGGATTTTGGGACTGTCAGCCCACTGCCTGTGTCTTAACAAGTGCTCTGTCTGTAGAACTAGAGTTGTGCCTATTGATTGTATTTTCCCTGACTTAATTAAACTATCTGCTACTTTCATACAAATTTATTGAGCTTTTAATCAAACAGCTTAATTGTCTGCTGTCAACAGCTGAATTGGTCACTGGGGCAGTGGGGTACCTCAGGATGGAAACTGTCTTCTAGAGAGTTACCTGACATGCAGGGAGGACAAATGTACATGCATCTGTGTATATGCTGTTTATAAAGAGGAATGTCATATGAGAAGAATATTTTGTGATTATTTTTGTGACATCAGACAGTCTGACACTAATGTGTATAGATATATTGGAGGCAAGTTAAGGTGGTAACTTTAATTCTGGTTTCTTTTGAGTTCTTGGTTTTTGTGAATTGAACGGGTAATTTAAACACAACTTCAGTATATAGTTCATTATCCTTTAATCAATAAATGCGTATTCCATTGGCACTCCATTTTAAAGCTCGGAATAAGAATTCCTGTTCTTGAGAACATTTTATGAACTTCCTGTTACGACAGAAGGAGAGATGGGCTAGCAGTGCTGTTAATATACTGACTGTACTTGGTCTTCTGTTCAGTCAAACCTCTTAATACAGACACTGTTTCTCAGTTTTAACAAGAGAAACCAGGAGACTTTCAGATAGATAGATCTGTGAATCTAAAAAAAGCATTAGGGACAGCACAAAGTAAGTCTAGGGTGTTGATTTAACCTCAAGGATTTAATGGTCAAGATTTAGAACTTCTGTGGGATACTGCATGCATCCTGCCTAAAAGGACCAAATGTTAGGCAGTGAAAATTACAGATCATTACCAGCTTCATCTTTACTTATTTGTAATAATAGCAAATACTTCCTGAAATGAGACAAAGCTACACTGGATATGTTATTTTAGGGAAAGAGCTAAATCCTGGAATCCTGACAGCTTACAATGTAGTTTGTGGGCATCAGGTTTTTAATCCTAAGTGAGAGTGTTTAAAATAGGTGTAAGTCAGCTTTACTGGAGAGAGTTTTGGCCAAAAATCATAAAAATACTCCATCACTTGATCTAGTGCAATGTGTTTTTTTCTTTCTTTCCTTTCCAGTAAAAAATATCAGATGCTGAAGAGGAAAACAGGAAAGGGGGAAAAAAATATCACAAAAGCTCTTAACAAAACCAACACACTAAACTAAAATCCTGTGTATGCCCTTCCAAATAATCTTGCCTTTTTGTCTAGCTTCACTCTCCAAGCCAAAGTTAAGCAATCCCCTAAACCCTGAGATTTATTTTCCTCATTGGTATTCAGATTGTTGACTTTGGGGTGGATGTTGGTGTGGAAGTGGTAGTAACTGATAAACAGCTTTCAACTGGTAAGTGATTGTAATACCTTGCTGGTTCTTCTGCTTTGTGCCTTTCCTCCTTTCTGCAAGTTTGTTATGAATTGGGTGGTTTGTGCTCACGTGCATTGCTGAGCTCAGAGGGCCTTTCAGAGGCAAGTGTTGCTGCCTCTGCCACTTGTTTTGTCTCTGGCAAGGCAGCAGAAGCCAGTGCTGTCAGCTGGTCATCTTCTGGACATGCTGCTGTCCTGCTGATGAGGCATAAGTAGCTGACACAGTGTTTTAAAGCACAAATATATACCATTTTGTATGAGGCCTATTTCTGCTCTCCATATCACTGCAGTCCTCTTTATTACTCACCTATCTTTGTTCTTCTGTTGAAATTAGTATCCTTTGTGCTGGCACAGACCTGGCTGGACCTGTGGGAGGAAACACTTTCGTCTTGCTCCTCTTTCACAGATAAATTCTGCCAGTGCTGAAATAGTTGGGATATACTCTTCTCTTACTTGTGGATGCTGGAAAGCCTTGCTCACGGTGGACAGATGGATTTTTGACCTTTGAAGTCAGGGAGAAACTCAATGGAAGTGCAGTGGAAGAGAATAAAGACAAATGTCATGAGGCAGAACTCTGATAGGGACTAGAAAGAATGGGAAGGTTCATTCTTGGATGGAAAGTAATTTTAAGGGAACTAGAAGATTCTCTTCAGTACTCTTTTAATATCTTTTTCAGCCCAGTTGAAAGATCCAATTGCTGCATAAGAAGCTTGCCTGTTTTCCTGTTGTATTGAGCCTTTGAGTTAAAACTCAAATTTGGACGGAACCATTCAAGAACTCACAGTCCTCCTTCCTACACTTTTTTTTGCCGAATAAGTGGAGAAGGCAATAAGGAGTTACATATTGATAAACCAGAAACAAAATCAGTATACAGAGTCTTGTCAGAAATGTTTTACCATAGTTGACATACACTAACTGTGTAGCAGATGTATAACTAAAAGTAATTTGTGATTGTGAACATACTCTGTTTCTCTGGTCAGGATGATTAATTTCAGTTGCGTTTATACAGTATCAACTAAGCCATGCTCTGTTGTCAACAAAAGAGTCCATATGAAGATTTTTAAGGAAATTGATGCTCAAAAATACTGGAAGAAAATATTATTTATTCTTTACCTGTTTATCTGGCTCACAGAAGCAGAATATGAAACCTAAGGTCTTCAAAAATAAGTAAAACTTTAACACATAATGGCATAATGTCTAGCGATAGAGAAGTATTATGTAAGATTGTGGCTTTAGATCCATCTAAGTCATTAGGGAGTCTTTCCTTCAGTTCCCTTGCAGTTTGCAGGTAATTAATTTTGAATAAAAAAAGAAATTAATAAAATTAATAGGAATATTCTAGAGTCACTGAAACCTGACAACTCCATATTTAGGAATCCAGGTAACTCACACTTCAGAATAACAGGGATAATGTGCAGCTCTTCTGAAACAGCATCCCCCCACCTTGTTCCCCAAGCAGAACAGCTCCTGCAAGAAATAATAAGTCCTCCACAACCACTTTCCCATACATATGGTAAAGACTGCGTTTTTTCAGTCAGAACATTATTTCTAAAATATTCATAAAATATTGTTGTTTTTTTCCCTTTAGGAAAAAAACAAAACCCGTGCTGTAAAGTCAAATTGGATTAGTAACTCTTAGAAACACAGTTTAAGTCATCTATAGAGCCATTGTCTTGTTCTGCTGCAGATCAGGCAATAACTGGTGTTTTCAGACATGCTTTGACATTTCCTCCCTGGTGAATTTGATCTGACTCTAGCAGATATAGGAGATTCATCATGTTTTGTGAATTTTTTTTTTTCTCTGGGTGATGCTGGAGGGATAACTAGATGTGTTTAAATACTTTGCATATACTTTTAGCTTTTAGTCTTAAGTTTTGATTTTAGCATAATTAACTCTGAATTTCAGCTATTTCTAAGACAGTTCTGGATGGTGGCTGCAGTCACTTTATTCTGGCACATATAATTTCAATGTACTGTGACTCTTTCTAGTTTCAGAAATCTCATTAAACTACTTTGCATAGAGAAGCACAGTATCAAAATTCATTTTCTGGTACAGACAGGAAAGATGAGATCACAGAATCAATGTATGCACTTTCAAGGACCTTAGCACAGGATCTTCTGTCTGTGATGCATTGAATGTGACTTCCATGTTGCCTGCTATTAGCAGCATGGTCTGGAGATGAGGGAACCTTTAAAGAATGCAGAGGTGTTTGCAAGGTAAGCTACCCAGAGAAATGTGAATGTGGGCAGTATCTCTCTCAGACAGCTAAGTACTTAAGAGTGCTGCTATTTTGTTTTTGTTTTTGTTTTTTGATTAGGCAAGTGTTCCTGTTTCTACCAATCATATGTGCAGAAGACACATCCAGCTGTTTCCTGATGTGTCTTCGTCTTTTCTGACAGATATCTTCCAGTGTTAATCTTTTTTTTATGAGTAACTTTGCTATTGATATGTAGAGAAATCATAGAAAATGGTCTCAAAAGCAATTTCCTGGAAGCTTTTGAAGAGGTAGGGTCAGTGGAATAGAAGAAATGGAGATTCTTCTGAGAGATGGACAGCAGAAGGCCAAGATGCAAAAGCTGTGAATTGCAACAAAGGAAACTCCAGCTGGATATCAGGAAATTCAGTTCTGATGGTGATTGTGGTTAAGCACTGGAAGAAGTTGCTCAGAGATTTTGCAGAATCTGTATGACTCCAGGTGTGCAGGCCTGGATTGGCCAAGGCCCTGAGCACTGTAGTAGTTGCAATACAGTAACTTTGCTGACTTTGCTTTTAATAAGAGTTTGGACTGTATGTTCTCTCTGTATTCCAACCATCCTAAATTTTTCTTTGATTTTTGTGCCTGAGAAGTACACAAATGATGTGTACTTGCATAGCATGCTTGGTGCTTCCAAGAAACTTTGGATTGATTTATTTGGCCATGCGTGCACCAACTGTATGGTTTATTCAGACACAGACAGAAAAACAGACGTGTCTCAAAAGCATGGGACACGCTGAGCTTTGGTGATGTTGTGGTTTAAAGGACAACAACTTTTTTTTCTCCTTCCTGGGGGG
>VZTR01014221.1:51004-63917 GCA_013400775.1 Chaetops frenatus | reverse complement strand
AGACAAGAGAGACTCTTCTTCCAATTGAACTGGTGAAAGCCTATTTCAAGAGTGGTAAATTGACCAAGGATTTTCTAAGTTTGTTTCTCTGTGTTGTTGATGAGAAAGATGGGGGGAAGAAACCACCTGGGGGTTGATTTTGATTTTTGTTTTTTTTCTTCTCTCGTTTTTTATCCTGTTAATAAATTATTTCTATTTTTGAAGTTTAGGCCTGCTTTGCATTTCTCTTAATCCTTATTCTCATGAAACCACTACACTGCACTCTCGCCTGGTGTGAGCAGGCGAACAGGTGAATGTGAAACCACTACATTAAATGGTGTTTCCGCCCGGTTTTGAACAAACCCATGACAGGTGACATTACCCAAAAATAAGATACTGTTAGGAAAATCCTAGAAAGAACTATGCTCAGGGAGGGTTGGGGAAGCTTACTTCGTGACATGATTTAGAACTGTGAGCTGACTGTAGCAATATCACATGCCAGTGTGCTGGAACATACGGGCTCTTGGCACAGCTGGAGTTGTAAATGTGCTGCTAGTTCTGTAAATGATGTTGGAAATAATCCTGTACTCTGACAGCTACTCATGGTGGCAGAGCTGACTTTAGGGGATGTCAGACTACCCTCCCTAGGTAATCCCTGCCTGTTTCCCTGTGCATTAATCCATTAAATGCACTGGGTGCAATTTAACCTAATTACTATATATTTTCATTGATATATACCCTACTTGCTTCATGTGAAGTAATTGTAACTGTATGAGAAACTACATAGGTTTTGGGCATTCTTTTAGAAAATACTCTGAAAGAATAAAGAGCAAAAGCTATGCCTCTAGAAGAGCTGAGATAGATAATGAGTTGGTTTATTTGTGATCCTTAATAAGCCCCTGAAGGCTTAAATTTTTGCTTAATAGCTTAGTGTTTTGGAGGCAAAAACTGTTTAGTTTAACCAGCAGTTTTAGCTGTTGATAGTCAACTATGCAGTTTTGGTATGTCTATGCTTGCTTGTTTGCATCATCTCTCTCTGCTCTCTTAAGTAGAGAGAAAACAGTTAACATTGTTATTTTATTCTTTCCCCTCCCACTCCCTTTTGTTAAGGGGAAAAGTACTCCTTGTGAGGATGGCAAAATAGGAAGATTTGTAGAGTATTAGGGCAATAAAATGTGTATGGAATCCCCTTTTTCACTCTATTGTGTGCATATTGCAAAATTTGTGATTGAATGTTTGGACTTCAGAAATAAAGAGGGATGATGGCTGCATGATGTGTACTTTCTTATTTTCCTATATTGGACACCTAATTTTTAAATGTTAGGATAGTAGCAACTTGAGGGCGTGAAAGAACTCTTGGAACCTTGTGAAGTGTTAATCAAACACACCATAATGCAAATACTTGTCTGTGTGGAAGAAAAGGGAAATTGAGAAGAGTTTCCTGATTTTTCTACACTTCATAAGTTTGAGGGTTGAGTCCAAGAGCACAAAATGAAAGTGTTCCCAGTAGATTTGTAATGAGCGTTCAGTAAAAAGTAAATAGGAAAACATATCTCCGCTCACTTATCGGCAGCCCATCTTACTCTAAGTTCCACTGTTGGTGTTGTACTGAGTCAGGGTTTTTCTTAAAGCTCTTTGCTCCCTCTTTTCTCCTTTATTGCACATCTTTATTAAAGTCTGGCACAGGACATTGTCACTTGGTGCTTGTGTCACACTGAACTTTGTCCTTGAATTGCAGCTGGCCAGTTTCAATCCCAGACAACACAGTGTATCTGATACTTCAAACTTGGGCTGTTCACTCATGGCTAACCAATTTTATTTGTGTATGACTTTTTTCTCCTCTATTTCTAAATATTGTAAAATTTTTCTAGTGTAAGTAAAAAATAAGCATAATATGTGATTAAAAGTCTATTATCTTGTGTTAAGATGTCAGTAATGCAGGGATTTCATGAAGTGTAAAAACTGTTTGACAGAGTCCATCCTTTCATTCATATCCTCAGACCATGTCTTAAAACCAGTTGTTCCTTCAAAGTTTTTTACTGTGTACATAAAATCCAAACAGGTTAGTATCCAAGCAGTTACAAAACTTCTTTTTCTAGATCTGTTTCCTCCAATGCGGTTTTCTAAATAAATGTTTGTTGAATTCTAATAGTGTTTCTCGCAAGTAGATTCCCTGTAACCAAGAACTGTATGTTTCCTTGTCTATTTTCTTTAGCTAGCTCCTAATCAAAATTGTAAGACTTCTACAATATTTTTTAATCTTGATCTGACTATTTTTTTTACTCTGCACTGAGTTTAACAAAACCAGGTATACCAAAATATTATCCAAATCCAGCTTCTTTTCAAACCTTAATGAACAGATTGTGACCACCTAATTAGGGATATTTATAACAATTCCAGACCTAGTAATATACTTATCTGAAAAAGTTATTAGATGCTGTATTGTCCTCTGAACAGAGAAATTATCTTGTTTGGGTTAAAATTTGGAGGTGGTAAAAATAAAATTTACCTATTACTCTATCCTGCAATTCCAGAAGAAACCCTGGCACTGGTTTGAGTGATTTAATCTCTAGCAAACATTTGAAGAGAGGAAATGAATGTGATCATTTGTTGCCTGGTGTCCTGGGTTGAGCTGGAAGTCAGTTACGATACAGTGATTTCCACATTTGGGTTACTTTATCAAGTCAAATGATCATTGTTTCTTCTATTGGAATGCTAGTGACAAACTCCTGAACTTGGCTCCAACTTGACTCCCTCACTTAGATCTCTGGCCATCTGTCCCTGCTCCACCCAGGTTGCATCTGATGCTGCTGCCTTTTCCTTCTGATCTCTGGTGTTTTATCAAACCTGATTTCACAGTGTGCCCTGGAAATTATTGCAGTCTAAATCAATAGTATAAAACTGTCAAGTTTTCTGCCACTCTTTTCTTTCCAGCTGCAGTCCCACAGTGTACTGCACTTTTATTTCCTAGCAAGGAAGCATGAACTCTTGATATAAGAAAGGAATAGTGAGGTTTCACTGGCATGGGCTGTTTTGGCAAAAACCTGTGAAACTTACCATGAGTATAAAGAGGAATGTCTTTGTAAAAAATTGATCATAGGTAAATCTTCAGATTCATATTTTTTTGTAATGGAAGAACTTTTGCTTGAAGTAATTTCTTGCCTAACATGATCATTTGGATTGTTTTATTGGAGACTGTCTTGAAGCCTTTTTTCTCCATTTTTTGACATATGGAGGCTGTACAAAAAGAGGAGAAAAAGAATACATATGCTGTATGCTATGCAAGGGAAGAATGAAGAGTAGAGGTAACATTAACATTGGATTATCTTTGTTATTTTGCAAAAAACCTTTCCTGTAGAATGTGTTTTAGTAACAATCTTTATTTATGGTTGAGTTGAATATGCATGTACAGAGTAAACCGATTTGTGGTATTATTATACTGTACATCCTCGTTGTTTGTTGTGATTCATTTGGTCTATTCATTGAAGAGGGAGCAAGTTATCAATACATCAGGCAGGCATGGTACAGAGTCACGTTTCAACTGGCAGACACTCAGCTTTTGTTTTCAATATTCTGTCTCCTGATTAGTATTCAGAGCATGGAGGAAAATGTGATGCAAGGCAATTGGTTTGCTGTTTTACTGACTGACTCAGCCATTTAACTCTGCTCCCTCAAGGCATCAAAGACTACAATAAAAGAAATACATTTTGCCAATAACTTCCTATGGAAATAAGTGCAGCTTAATAACTTTTTAAATTAGTATTAACATTATTGCAGAGTGGAAAACTCCTTAATTAAACTTGTCTTCTTCTTTTTTTTAGTTTGTTTCCTGTAAGACCTCATTACTGATACTGAAATGTTATGTTAATCTAACCTCTGATTTATAATTGGAGATGAGATCTTTTTTTTCCTTTTAATTGAAATTTCAGTTGGAAGGTGGTTTCTTCCAGTACTATTTCATGTGGGAAAGCAGAATTTTCCTATGATTTTATTCCTCCTTATTTTTAAGTAGGATAAGTGATAAGGTTAAGGCCAGACTTCTCCAGACTTTTATGCTCTATTTTCACAGAATTAAATTTATCCCAGTGCTGTATTGTGCATTGCAATGTGTCTGATGGTTCATGATGNACAGAATTAAATTTATCCCAGTGCAATGTGTCTGATAGTTCCTGAAGAACTTGCACTGAAGAAATGAGGTACTGGAATATAACTCTAAAGGGCATAAAGTCTTTAGTTAAACATTGTATTGAACACTTAATAAAACAAAATATTCTAATATAAGAATATTAGAAACCTAAACCCCAAAATTTCTCCATTCATTGATTTAGAAAAATGCATCTGTGTAAAACTGGTGATATGACTGAATCCTAGCTTAACTGTCTACCTACTTTTCATGGCAAAGAAAGGAGCAGATAATTTGCAGTGGTGAATAATTATGTCTTTGGAAGATAGTGGTACTGGGCTTAGGTGGAAATTGAGAAAATAGCTCAAGCATAAGCAGCTTGTGTTGAATGTAGGAAAATTTGGATCACAGAGATTATGAAGAGAGAAGCAAAAATTCTGCCTGGAAGGAGGACTGAGCTGAAGATGATTTCCATTTCTAGTCCTGGCTGAGAATTGCAGTGACTCTCTGTCAGCAGCGAGAGAAAGAAGGGAAGGAGTCAAATGTAGACAACACTGTGAATATCTGAGAAGGGGTACTTGACCCAAGTTGACACCTGGGCACCATAGGAGAGGTACCAGAATGACACCAGTCCCTTTTTCCAAGTTAAACCTGAGATGAAGGAAGAATCAAAGAGACCTGTGCGTCATTTGCTTAGATAAGTCTGTTGAATGAAATCCACTTGTGCATGTGAGCAGCAATGAATGCAAAGATGAAACCTTCAGGATTCTCTCTGAAGCATTTGTGTGGACAGAAGATACATAAAGAGAAAATTTATGAAACCTGAAAGGCTGCAAAATTTGAAAAGGGTACAGAAATAGGGAAGATGAAGATACAACATGGTTTATATTTGAAAAGAAATCATTGGAAATCTTGATGAAAGCTATTCTGATAACATCAGTGAATAGCTTATAGAATTTATGCAGTGTGGATGTGGAGATCTACATGGAGATGTCATCAATTATGTTGTTTCTGCTTCTGTTTGAGTACTGTAGATTCAAATGTTAAAAGTGCATTTTATTCATGGGGTGAGGGTTGGTTGGTTGTTCTTAAGGGTGTTGTTCTACTTTCTGCTGGAGCATACCTGACAGGAGCAGGAGAGGGAACATGGGGAGCAGCATGCTAGAAGCTCTGTGATCACTGAAGCTGGGGGCAGAAGTAAGGAAAGAGGGGAGAGAAGATGTGAAGACTCCGGGCTGTTGCTAGGAAAGGGATGATTTTGAGGGTGATAAAAAGAAATAAAGGGGACGTCAGGGAGCAGTAATGGCAGATTCACCCGTAAGGGGACGAAGCTGGGATGCTGACGGGGGCCAGAGTCATGATCATGTCTGAAAACAGCGTTCAAGGTCAGCCTCCATCCAGTGGTCCTCTGGGAAGGCCATAGTGATGAGGCAGGTTGAAAACCAAGGCAGGGAAATGTGTCAGTGGGTGATGTTCGGGCTGAGGATCAGGAAGGTGGGAGACGAGGTGCTGATGCATGCCATGTAGCCACCACAGGGGCCAGAGAAAAGCAGCTCCCAAGGCAAGAGGCTCAGGACCTCTCTGCTGCCCTTCACCACAGATCTGCAGTGAAGGGGCTGATCTGTAACTGGGCCAGCACATTATACAGCAGAGAGGACAAACACAGTTAATTTACTCTGAAATGTTAAAATACTAATAATGTCCATTATTCAGGTTCTCTCTTGTGCGAGCACATATGTGCTGCAGACCAAATTAAAGCTCATCAGTTATGAAAATTGTGGTGGCCTGAATTGTGCACATCAGGCTGCAGAAAGAATTGGTGAGAACCAAGGAACACTTGCAGAAGGGAAGACAGAAATAACACTAGGAATTAAATTTGTAGCTTATAATTAGTAGATGGTGTGATAGCAAATACTGTGAGTTCATTTCAAATGGTTAAGAAGAAGGAACTGTTTAATTAAGTAGAAAAGGAAAATGAATCCAGAATCTTGATTATGAAAGAAAAAAGGCAACAAATTGTTTCTTTTTAAAGAATGAAACTTCTTCCTCCCTCCAAAAAAATCCCACAGGAACAAGGATGAGATGGGAAAAATGTGCTGATGAACGGAAATAGATTCTAAAATGTTTGGATGATAAGAATACATACTATGCAGAGGAAATATCTTATAACAAAAGACAGCATTAGAAATAGGGTTAAAAGACATCAAAAAAGGAGAAAGTTCTCAATCACTATCAGGAAAAGCCTGACAATAAAATCTGTTAGCTACTGTTATGAGTTCCTATTTAACCATTATGAGGATCCCTTTGCTTGAAGTCTCTGAAACAGGTTTTTTTATATTCAGGGTGGGAGTGTGTTTGAGTATTTCTCTTTTTAAGGGAATTTTAATCAAGTGTCTTCTTGTGGCTCTTAATTACATAAAGATTACCCAGCAAAATATAGCTTTGGATAGCATTATTGTACCAGTCTATTGTGTGAAGTCTGACAGATTTATTTTGAGTGTGAAGACTGTACATTTAGATTTATGTACTGTGTTTCCTTCTACACTTAAATGTTACAGCATACAGTTCTGAGACAAGCTTATTTTTCCAGAGAGGTGATTTTGCAAAAATTAATAAATGTACCCATTATTAAAGCTGTTGAGAAAAAAAGATATCTATAGATGTTTGAGTGCTGCTTTAAACTTTGCAAACTAATATAACACTTTGACAAAAGAAGACAATCTAGTCATGTACGTCCAATCAAAATGAGATGGACTGTGGAATGCTCCATCATACGTGGTTCAATATAACTAAATATGTGAATATGAATAGTATGTCTATGTATTTTGGTACAGAAAGGATTAATTGAGTCCAGTGTACATAGACATCTGAGAAAACATTTGTAATGCTCAAGGATTGTATGTTGCCTCTGCATCCCTTTTGGAAAGCTTTGGGTTTTTTCAGCTTGATAATTCAAAACTAATTTCAGCTTGGGAATTCAAAACTAAGTGGAGTACTGCTTAAAACTGCAATCAGATATCATTAAAAAAATCTGTATTGCTCTCCCCGGTAGTTTCAGCTGTGTCAATTAAGCCTTGAGAACTTTCTGCAAACTGACCAGAAAGACTGTGATAATCTAGTCTGACTTCCTCATTGTATGCATGTAAAAATAAATCCTGTTGTTCCTTTTTTTCAAATCCTTTCTCTCTGCTAGAATATTTGGTTCAGGGATATGTTCCTTTATACTTAAGTCTTCAAATGGTGGAGAGTCTCCTACATATAAGCAAGCCTAGTGGTGTATACAGAATTTCCTTTTGACTGTATTAGATTGACTGCCAGTGTAGAATAATCCTGTAGCAATCATGGCTCTTTGATTTAAGAAGAACAATATTTGTGGGGAAAAATAAATGCCTTCTATTAGATTGTTCTCTATGACTGGGAGAGGGGAAACAGGAGGGACTTTCAGGTACATGAGATATTAAAGTCTGTGACAAAAGCAAAACGTTTGGAAGTTACTTATGTTAGAGAATAGGTAGTTGTTTGTGGAAGGTGCACATGGTATTGGCAGAGGGCATGATAAAACTTTTACTTAGTTATTGGACATTTCTCTGGTAGAATTTTACAATGCAACAAAAAACTAAACTTTCATGGGTTTGCGAGTACTGCAATCCTCCAGGTTAATGAAAATTAGTTCCCAGAGAGAGTTCTGGAAGATGGGGCTGAGAAGTCAGAAAGGGAGGAGCGCTTTCATGAAAAGTGCTCTTTTTGTGGTTAAGGAAATCCTGTTTAAGTGCAGGTTGGTTGCTGTATGCAGTTGCTTAGTTTCATCCCTGTAGTTTTCATGAGATTATCTGCTGCACTGGTTCAAATTCATAGTACATGCTGAGAAATGAATGTATTCAGGGACTTGAATGTGTCTCTCATGGAGGGTGTTTATTGTGACGGCTATGCAGATGTTTATATTTATTGTTCAGATAGTGTCTAGATTTTGTTTGCTATAAATGTGTTCCTGAGGCTCATAGAAAAGTAGGAGATGAGAATGTTTGAAGGCTCATCTTATGAGGCTGGGAAAGGATTTCAAAGTAGAATTTTTTCCCACTGCAGGTTTCCAAGGTAGAAGAGTATATTACAAAAAGAAGTGTACAAGATGAGATGATACCTGGATAGCTCATTCAAAGCTGAAGTCCTCTTTCACAAACAGGGGTGTCCTTGCCTGACAGAACAGAAGGTCACTTGGGTTAGCACAGTATTTACTTTTTTTATGTGGTCTGTGATATTAAGGGTCTTCGAGCATCCTAGTTCTACCATACCATAGTTAAATTGGGTTGTGTATTGTCATATGTAAAGTACGTATGTCCATATGATGTGGTAACTGTTACTGACCTTACAGGCCAGACTTTACCTCTATTTCTTTACTTTCTTCTGTTTGTTAATTGATCAGAAAACCAGTCCATCTAGCCAACCAGTGGTCTAGTGGAAGGTTTGCTTCTCACAGTGCAGGGGTTGGAACTGAGTGATCTTGAAGGTCTGTTCCAGGCCTGACTTCTATGAAAGGCACTTGTAGCTGAGGTTCCCACTATGGGAACCTCCTATCACTGTGTATTCCTACCAGACATAATTTTCATGGTCACTGCATGAGTCATCATCAGTTTTCTTGGCTGGAAGGTTTGTTTGCATGCGTTAGAGGCGTGACTGTCCTTGTAGCCCTGGCAATCTCAAGGAAGTAAGGCTGCAGTGCCCCTGAGTACTCTGCATGGGACATGGCCTCAAAGAGTGCTGTCCCAAGGGACAGCAGGACATGGCTTCTGCCCTAGCTGTGGGGTTTGGGCAGCCACTGCACACTAAGAGGAGATTGGTGAAGCACAGCACAGAGGAAACAAATAGAATATTATAAATCTACCCCATGATTGTCAGCTAAATTCTACAGCAGATCTCAGGTAGTAGCAGTAGGTACAAAGAAAATGATTGCAACTGTACTGACAACTTTGTCTCAGCAGAGATAGCTGTTATTGGGGTGTGATATTTACTGCCTTTACTTTAGGAAAAACATGTAGCAGATTCTTTCTTTTCTAGTCTGTAAAAGTCTGATTGTTTTTTCGACAAGAAAGAAACCTATCATTGCTGTGAGTATGTTCTAGGCAGTTAAATTATCCTGTATTTATATGTTTTCACTCTGCCAAAAAATTAGGAAAGTTTGATTTTTATTTCTTCTTTTCCTCCACGAAATACTTGTTCCTCTTCATTCTCAAAATACCTATTTTTCTTTTCCTCTCAGGTGCCAATCTGACCTTGCTGGAATCTGTCTCCAGTTCTATATTTTGGCAGTCTGTGAGGTACACTTGAATGCCTTCATGTAAATCAGGCTTTGCCTTGCTCACTGCCTGGAATCAGGCTTTGCCTTGCTCACTGCCTGGGATTTTTGTCCTATCACCTCTACTTCCTGAAGAAAACCAACTCCCAAACCCTCTGGCCCTTGTGAGATATTTTACAATTCTCTCAAAGAATCTTGAATATACTGCTCTGGACAATGGAAATATTTGAAGTTTCAGACTTAATGATGCATAAAATATTTATAACTTAAACACTCTGTAAGTGGAATGGAATTACCATTATGGTACTGGTAATGTTTCTGGTTTTTAAACAAGCCAGTGAAAGGTAAATGTGATGTTGTGTTAGATTATAAAGAATGATAAGTGGTTTTGGTAAATGAATTGGCTGATTTTGGTAATCTAATATTTGAAGCTACAAGGCACTGAATTGTTACACCAGGATTATGTACACAGTGTAGTGTGCATGGAGTGACAGCAAACAGAATCCTTACAGACACTGTTTTACTTGGAACAACTTCAACTTTAAGAAAATCAAAGAACAGCCGAGGTTGCTAAGTGACAGCAAAATTTTTATCCTTTTTTAGAAAATCAAACCAGTTTATGCAATGAATAGTAGGGGACAGCATATATTGTGTGTGCCACCCACATGCTGTATAGAACCATTATTGCACATAATTAAGACCTGCATAATTCAGCACAGTAACCACAGCTATCACCTCTGTCTTAGTACTGATATTTTCTAATACTGTTTATTTAGTCTTCTTCCTTAGAAGGAAATCTGTCAAGTAATTCATTATAAATGAATACTCTTTATCTCTGCTGTGAAGTACAAGTATTATTCTTGTGTAGGCAGATACTGGAAGAGACAGGATGGGAGAGAGGGAGAGGAAATAGAGCAAGGATCACTGTTTATGACTGGCTATTTGCTTTGAAGGCTTATTCTCATCACCAGTGTGAGATGAAGCACGCTAAGAGGCAATGATGTGGCACAAGTGTTATGTTTTTCTGGAAGGAGAGGATAATGATGGGTTCAGCCTAGGGCTCCATGCCTTGCTCTCACAGAGGAGCTGTGTGTGGCTTTCCAGCCTGACCTGGTGGATAGTGGTGAGAGCGGTGGGAAGCTGGAATTACAGTAGAGTGGTGAAGGCTTGGGTGGTTCTTGAGTCTCACTCAACAACACAGTGAGAGTTTTTTTAAGTGTTGTTGAATGTAGTCCTGCCATTCCTAAGGCTGATATGGGAAGAGGAAAGCTGCTGTAATGGGCTGACCAGTATCACCTCTTGAGCTCAACATTTTTGAGCATGCTACTGTGGCAATGGGATGAGTTGACAGAATTTCGACTCATTTTTTGGGTTTTTTTTTGTTTTTCCCTTGACAAAGAGGTTGTCAGGACGAGAAACAAAGTTATGTTCAAAGATGCGTGTGAGAAGTTGACTGGAAAAAGATTTATTTGTACCTTCAGTTCTCTTAATTCAGGAAATGAAAATTTATCTCCTGACTGAATTGGAAGAGAAGGACTGCTGTTTGAGGGAACTCTCACCAGGCTCTTTTTCCACCCTTCTCTCAAAAATTGTAGCTTTGACTAAAATTTTTCAAAACCAACTGTTGCTGTCAAAGACGTTATACAAAATAGCATAATTTTGAAATAAAAATGCTTCCTATTTTTCTGAAGTGTTAAGGCACTTCGGTTTGGTGCTACCGACAACGCACATTGCGGCATAGAGGGTTCAGGAAGTGGCTCTTTGGTTGGCTCCTCCCTACCCCTGTGTTTTTGCAGTCTGTGTAAGAAATATTTTATTTTGCTCTGTCTATAGTTGCATTCATCAGCTCCTGCTATTTCCCTGAAATACCCATATGGTCTGAGAAGGATAGCTGCACACTGCAGCGTGGGAGGAGAGAAGGTTAGTGCAGTTGCTCGTGTTAGGGACAGGGCTTGCCGATGGTGGCAGGGATCCCTCTGGGCGCGGGGAGCCCTGGAGCCTGCGGTGTTCCCGGGATGGCCACGGGGTGGCAATGGCTCCGAGCGTTCCTGCTCCGCTGCCAGAGCCCGGCGCGCTGCTCCTGCGGGGCTCGGGGCTCTGCGGGCAGCCCGCCTGTGGCCCACGCACAGGACACGTCTTAAGCTTGTTAATTTTTAAGGCCGGAGTTTTCTAGGGGCAGTGGTGCTGTGTGTTACGTCTTTGCCAGCTGCTGTTGGCTGCTTGTGATCAGGGCAGTAGTGAGTACTGTGTGTGTACTTGGGCAGCGAGAAGTAGATGAGGTTGCTCTAATTCAAGCATCAAGTCCAGGGAAGGTACAGTTTTATTATTTCCTCCTGTCTTACAAAGTGAAATAAGCAGTATTACTCTTAAAAATCATACATACATGCTTCATTTTTCTGTCATTGGAGTTTACTATTTAAGGAAGCAAAACATTGGAATAACTCTAAACTTCGAGAACTTCCAAAACATTGGAATAACATTGTGACGTTGGAATAACTCCCTAAGCTTCGAGATCTATTTGAAACGTGGCTTCTTATAAAAATAGGAATTTAAAATCTATTTAAAATCCATTTATTGAAACTGTTTAAACGTATGAGTAGAGCTAAACCAGAAGTGCCTCTAGGTTTTCATACCCAACTTTCACTTTAGAAGGGAAAAAGCAAATCTTTTAATGCTCAAAGAGGAATATATTTGGATATATGACTTCTTTGAAATGTTAAATGCAAGGTGAGAATTTTTTAATAGTTAAGTGCTTGAGGCTCTTTCATGCCTTTATATTACTCTAGTTAAATTGCTACTGCAACTTTAAAAAGTTCTTCTCAATTTAATTAAATAGCTCTTTGAGAAGTTTACTTTGTCTTAAATGTTTTCATTGTTTGATAATTTACTAAGGTTAGCAAATGTAAAGTGAAAAAAGAAGTTATCTTTTTTGAAAGACACAGGGATGGAAGGGAAGAAAAGTTTTTATCTGTTGTGTGAATGCAATAAACAAAAAAAAAATCTTAGGGCAGTTAGTCTTGTATTCCCTTAAATTTGTCTTTACTTATCTTCAGTCATTTTGCAGAATGCAATCAAATCTGATATTCTGAGTCACTGGAATTTAGTTATACATTCTCCCATAAAGCAGCAGTAGTTTTTTATGAAGTATCACACAGAGTTCTGACAGCAGATTCTATACCACAGAGTGTGCGAAATCCAAAGAAGCAATACAAAACTGAAGCAGTTTAATGGAAAGCAACAGAATCAATGAGGCTTTGCTGTACACTTTTGGTGTTGTTCCAAGTTTAGTTTACATTTACATGTAGTACATGTAGTAGTGTAGTATTTTTTATTTTAAATTTCTTACTTGTGGCTCTTCTTACTAAAATTAAAATGTGGTGCAGCGGTTTCACATTCGCTTGCTCGCCTGCTCACACCAGGCGAGAGTGTAGTGTAGTGGTTTTATGAGAATAAGGATTAAGAGAAATGCAAAACAGGCCTAAACTTCGAAGATAAAAATAGTTTATTAACAAAAGACAACA
>VZTR01014221.1:16345-29099 GCA_013400775.1 Chaetops frenatus | reverse complement strand
TACATCTGCTCTCCAGACCAAGATGTTTATTCTCAGCTGGGGGTCTCAGCCCTCTTGGCACCAGAGATAACCCCCTGTTGGGTTATCTTATCCATGTACACCAGCTGATGTGTTGGTAGAGAAGGGAAGGGGCAGGGGGAACGTCCTCTCACAGTGCATCACTTCAGAACCAGAGAGTCAGATTGATCACTGTGGATGTCTTCAGGCTTAGCATTGTTTTATGGCTCTTGATCTGAATATGCATGGTAATTTCTCCTGAATTGCATATGAAGACTTGCAGGGGCTGTAGGCTTCACAATAATTATTTCTTTTTATTATGAAATTTTATATTATTATTTTACAATAATAATTTCCTCTACTGAAAGGAAATTCTGTCTTTTCTCCTAAAGTGAGACAGAAGGCAAATGCTGCTTCCAAAATGTTTATATTTAACTATAACGAAGTTGAGTAAGTTATTCTGAAGGACTGAAAAAATGAGTAGGTAAACAACATGTGGTACAGGGACTAGAATAACTTAAGTAGTCAAGTAATGAGACATTTCTTCTAGAAGTATATAAGCCCTGTGTTTGTACGTGAATGCAGACCTGATCCTTTGAAAAAGTAATAATGAATACAGGTGGCAGGGGAGTCTGCAAAGCACAAGCAGGCATAGACTGAGAGCTGTGTTCAGTGTAAGCAGTAATAAGATGTCCTTCTTATTACTGTTTGTTTAGAGAGGGGAAAAAACCTTTTTCTACTGGCAGGCGTTAAAATATACTGAGGTTAACAATTTAGAAAACATTACTTATTATAGTCTGCAAATTTAAGTTTTGGTGATGGTCTTAATTTGCTTGTTAGCCTCAGTTAGAAGAGATGTTCACAGAATTCACAGAATGTCCAGGTTGGAAGTGACCTTCAAGATGATCAAGTCCAACCCATGCCCTAACACCTCAACTAGATCATGGCACCAAGTGCCACATCCAGTCTTTTTTTAAACACATCCAGAGATGGTGACTCCACCACATACCCAGGAAGACCATTCCAAAATGCTATCACCCTTTCTGTGAAAAACTTCTTCCTAATATGCAATTTATATTTCCCTGGATGCAGCTTGTGAGTGTGTCCTCTCACTCTGTCAGTTGCTGCCTGGAGAAAGAGACCAACCCCTACCTGACCACAACCACCTTTCAGGGAGTTGTAGACAGTGATAAGGTCACCTCTGAGTCTCCTTTTCTCCAGGCTAAACAACCCCAGCTCCCTCAGTCAGTTACTGTCAGAAAAGGTTATGGTTAAATACCAGCGTGAACATGGTAACAGCTTTTGTTAGAGACAAGGTTCCCTTTCCACTCAACAAACTTTGACACAGGAGTTAGTGATTTGAAAAGGAAGTCTACTTTTCCTGTCAAAGTATTGTTACAGCTAGCCTAATGACAGGCTCTGAGTTGGAGTTTGTTACCTTAAGCACCAAAAGACACTTGATACTCAAGCAGCATTGCTACATTTTTATCTCCTTGTTCTCTGGATAGAGCAGGTAGCAGAAAGGTCTCATGCACCTGCTGCATGTTCTAGTCCATTGCTTTGTTTGAGGAAATGCCCAGGATTTCAGTGTCCAGCATTCTTCTGCTGGATGCCAGTGTAACAACTGTATGTTTATTAGACTATTTGAACTAATGGAAGCATTTAGCTCAGTGTGAGTTGATTCTTTAAAACATCTATTTGTTTACCTTTAAAAGGTGTTTCTGAATTTTGCAAATCTGTGATGATGAAACAGTTGCTGTTCTGGTTGAAATCAACTGGAGGCATAAGCCTGCTGCAATTCAGAGATTCAGAATGAATACAAAACACCTAATCTGCTATGGTGGGGGGTGAGAGTGTGTGTGTTCAGGAGCGTGTTGGATTTTGGGAGGGGTATTCTGTTTACTTTGTTCATTAACTAAGTAAGTTTTGTGGTGAAAGAAGGTAAAGTGGGTCTGGAATATACAGAAGCTTAAAATGAAAGTCTGAAAAAGTCACAAAATGACACTTCTAAAGGTGATTTCTGTAAAATGTTCTTGGTGCTTGTAATTCACATGTTGCTGTGTGACAAGCTCCATCTGCTATCTGTCAGCCTGATCATGGGTCAGACAGCTGGCCTAAGCATGGCCCATTAGTGAAATAAAATGCATTAATGAAAAACAACTGCAAGGGAGGCTGTTTACATTTAAAATTCAGCACACATTTAGCTAATTAATAGAACTTCAGCAAGGGACTCATCACATTACAGCCTTCAGAAATTTGTTTATTCTGGACTAGAGCAGCGTATCAGGCTACAATTTGTAGAAATGCCAAGGTTCTGGTGCTGGCATTTGGATTGACAGGTCTGTTTAAATTAGAAATCCCCCTCAATTTGTTACATCTGGGTCAAGTTTCAACACGTCCAGTCCAAGACACTGAAACCAGCTTTTTCTGCCTTACATAGAAGTTGGTTGAAATTTGTTTGGAGTTCCTGAATAGTAAGGATACATAGTGTTTTAAAATGCAGGATTTAAAACAGATTTTTCCAGTGATTATCTGTTCAGATGAAGGGTAACTAATGGACCAAAACTTGGTGGGAATTCTATGTGCATAGAATATTCTGAGTTGGATGGGAACCACAAGGTTGATTGAGTCCAACTCCTGGCCTGTACAGCACCATCCCCAAGGGTCACACCATGTGCCTGAGAGCATTTTCCAAATGCTTCTTGAATTCTGTCAGGTGAGTGCTATGACCACTGCCCTGGGGAGCCTGCTCCAGTGCCCAGCCAACCTCTGGGTGAAGAACCTGTTTCCAACATTAACCCCAAGCCTTCCCTGACACAATTTCAGGCCATTCCCTTGGGTCCTGTCACTGGTCACTACAGTGATCAATGCCTGCCCCTCCTCTTCCTTCCCCTCATGAAGAAGTTGTAAATGCAACGAGGTCTCCCCTCAGTCTCCTCCAGGCTGAACAGACCAAGCGCCCTCAGCCACTCCTCACACGGCTTCCCCTCAAGGCCCTTCACCATCTTTGTTGCCCCCCTTTGGATGCTCTCCAATAGCTAATATCTTTCTAATATCACCCAAAACTGCACACAGTCATTTACAGTTCTAGCATACAAGTTTGTGTTTTAAAAAGGAACTGCTGGTGCTGCCTTGCCTTTTGTGGGGGCTGGGCTTGATAATCAAATTCATCATTTGCAATACAAACCCAGTGAACTTGGATGGCAACGAGCAAGAGGTTGCCATAAGCAGAGCTGAATGTTTGTTTTTCAAATTTGCATAACTAATTGATAGCTTATTAGGAAAGCTGAAAGGTAGAGGCAGGAAAACAAATTAGCTACAACAGAGGAAAATTATTGTTACAGCATTTGGGTACCGGGGACACTTAAGCCACATGAAAAAATTATCCTTCAGGAGGGCAGATGGAGCAGTCTGTCAGGCCTCAGGAATAAGTTTCAGCTGAGTGTATTGATGCTGCCACTCGTTTCATTCCATGGTTGTGCTTCTACAGCACGCTGCCTGACTGCTACAGCCATGGCCAGAGCAACAATAAATCTTGTTTCTTGTTCTGGTTTTCTTCTCTGAGAGCTCCAGGATAACCAAGTGTAGGGAAGGAAAGGATGTATCCAGCCTCAAAGAAAACATGTAAAATGCAAACAACCTTGCCTGCCAAAACATCTACCTCAAACACCCTAAAATTTAAAAAATGTTAATTATGTTAGAATAGTTTTAATCATATATGTCTTGTGGCCATGATGAAAGCAACAGTCTTAAATATAAGAAATACAGAAAAATTAGCTTCAGAGAAAGAAGAGAATGCTCTTCATGCAGTCCACTGATTTATCTTTGAGAGTGGGAGAAACTTGTTTCTTAATTTCTGTTACAAGGGGAAAGTTAAGGAAAAATTATTTTTAGGTGGCTTTGATTGGAGATTTCATGTAGCTGGTTGTAAAATACCATCAGATCTTTTTAGGGCTTCTTGCAATGCTTTTTCATGTAGGACTTCTAAAGAATATCTTTTGGGTCATGTAAAAATAGGACTTAAAGAGTAGAATTTCCATAGCAGCATTCTGAAGCTCATCCTGCCTGTTTAGCTGGCCCTGTGCCTTGTGCTGGGAGCATTTCAGTATGTTCTTGAGGAAAATGTTGTGAGGAGGAGGAGGTTTGTTAAGAACTAGCTGAAGTTTAGACAGCCAGAGGGCTGTATGAAAAAGATGGGCATTATCTAAGCCACAAGAGAACTAGGTTGATAAAAAACTGGAAAAATGTTGTATCAAATTTTAAAAAACAAACTATAGGAGAAAGCAATAACTTCAAGATAATGCATTGTTTGTAAATTAAATCATAGAATCCTGTCTTAGACAAAATAGGAAAGTTTGTGAAAACCCCCTATAAATAGGAAAAGGCAATTTAAGGAAATGTCAGTTAAGCAGAGCATGTATATTAAAAGCTGAAAATAATTTCCAGTAATCCAAGTGAGTAGTTGTACAAATGGTTCTCATTTGAAGGGAACAGATGACTTCAGGTGCAGCATATTTTCAGATGGCAGGCACCAAACTATGATCTGTAGAGAGCAAGTGATAACTCTGCAGAAGGAAGACTACTCAAGAAAGAAAACCATAATTATTTTGCATGAATCACAGAACAGTTAGGGTTGTAAGGGATCTCTGGAGATCATCTAGTCCAAACCTCCTGCCAAGGTAGAGTCTCTTATAGCAGGTGACAAAGGAACCTGTACAGGTGGATTTTGGATGTCTCCAGACTGGGAGACTCCATGACCTTCCTGGGTAGCCTGTTCCAGTGCTCTGTCACCCTCAATGTGAAGCCTTATGTTGAGGTGGAACTTGTGTTTAGTTTATGGGCTTTGCTCCTCATGTCCCTGGGCACCGGTGAAAAGAGTCTGGCACCATCCTCTTGGCACCTGCCTTTGAGATATTTGAATGCACTAGGAATCTCCTCTCAGTCTTCTCTAGTCTAAACAAGCCCTGCTCCCACAGGTCTTTCCTCATAAGAGAAATGCTGCAATTCCCAAATCATCTTTGTGGTCTCCTCTGGACTCTCTTGAGTTGTTCTTGTCTCTCTTGTACCGAGGAGCCCAGAGCAGGACACAGCACTCCAGGTGTGGCCTCACTGGGGCTGAGTAGAGGGGCAGGATCACCTCCTTCAACCTGCTGGCCACAGTCTTCCCAATGCACCCCAGGATATCAAACTGTAATGATTTGAATGACTTTAATTGCTGCCTATTGCTACATTTGTTCCATCTCCAGAAGGCAATATAGCAGAAGTAAAAGAGTCATAGAAGAAGACATAGTATGTGTGTGTATATATACATATGTATATATATATGTTTGTATATTTATGTGTATATGTTTTATATTTAGTTGTTAACCAGAGTGCAAATTATAAAGACTCTTCAGCAAGGCTGCTGGAGTAAATGCAACTACTCTTACAATTTCTGAAACGTAGAAAAATTGCTAAAGTTCCTGAAGCTTAAGAAATTGTTAAGAGTCACTGTATGGGAGGGGGAAAATGGATGTGGAAAATTCGGAACAGTTTAATAGAAGTTGATTACCTACAAACTGTAGTTGCAAATGTGATGGATAAAAGCAACTGTATCCTCGAGGAAGGAGAGCCTGCAATTAAACTGTGTGTAAAACATCTGTAACTGATATCAATCGGTATAACTGAGAATATATTAAATGTCAGAGATTGATAATACAATTATTCATAGGGGGAAGAAGAGAGGAGAAATTCTGTAGTTACCAAAACAAAAATACATGCTCTCTGCCTCTGATTCAGCACTTCTTGTAGTTCATAGAAGAAAAAAAAAAAAAAAAAGAGCTCTATAAATTAAAATGCCAAGGGTGTTAACTCAGCATCTTTTCTAACTGATACCTATAACATCTATTAAACTAGTTTTAGTCTGGCAAAAGGAGACACAATTTTAGCTATATTTCTTGTTAACACAAGGAAAAAATAGTATCACAATAATTAATATGATAGTCATTAACTCTTTGAGTAGACCTTCATATGATATTGCTTGGAACCTTTAAGATCAGAATAGCTACAGCCTTGATATATTAGTTAAACATAAGCTAGGTTTCCCTTATCAGACTTCACATATGGTAACTGAGTCAGATTCCTTGCTTAGAAGGTTAAATATTTGTTTTCTAAAGATGTAAACAAGGTCATATTAAGCTTGTGAGCAGTTTCTGACTTTAGGAACAACAAGAGCAATAGCTGCTCCAGAGCTTTTATCTATTTTTCTGTCTACTCTATTGGCATTTTATCTTCTTTGAGGCTTCTCTCCAGTGATTTTTCATACTCCTGTTTATGTATTTTAAATTAATTTGTTGCTAGTTAAAACAGGTTACCATGCCTAAGAGGAGGAACTAAGAATAAAGACTGCTTCCTCCCAGGTGAATGTTGAAATATCAATTATCCAGACAGCCAACTTCCCATGTCTCAGCTGTATTAGGAAGATGGAGTAGGCTCCTTGACTGAGGAAAGTCAGACTCCTCATTGATGGAGAATTCATTCTTTAGAAAAAGGGAGATATGGTTTGCATTCTCCCAACCTCAGTCACCTCACATTGTGAAGGAAGTGGCTTCTTGCCTGTGTCTCAGTTAAATTATTTGACCATTTCTCTCCAGGACTGTGAGGCAAGTTAGGTCAGCCAGTTAATGCTTGAGAGTGGAGCTCTGAAGAGAAATAAGATCTTTAGATATCATCCCTTTTGTCTGTATTTAGACATCTGTGAACCCTGTGATATTATGCCAAACCTTCTAGTACAGGCTTTTAGCATGTGGAGGCACCTAGGCCTGGAATTTCCACTGCACGGTAAACTCCTACCATCAGAGCTGCAGGGTCCTTCTGAAGTCTGTCCCTGAGTTTTCCCAGCTCCTTTCATTATAAAGGGCTTCTGATGCCTGTATGCCACAAGTACTTAAATAATTGATGATTTAAATAAATGGAAAGAGTGAAATGGTTTTTAGGATGTCTATGTAAGTGCTTTCAAATACAGTGGTTTGAAAAATTCATTTAAAGTGACCTAAGTGATTACTGCCTGTGGGAGGATTTCTCTCCCCACATCTCACTCTCCCCACTGCATAGCCAAGCTGTGAGCCAGGTTTGTCAACTTATAGAGAGATAGAGCAGGTTGTTTCAATTATCCATTTTTTTGTTAATTTTCAGCTGGATCAGCTCCTTGATTTATATGACTGATTCATGGAATTGAGATAATCAGCAGATTTGAGTCATCTGCCAGATAGTCACTGAACACTTGGTGAGGAACTTAGGCAAGAGGTATTGGCTGCCTTTTGGTGGCTGCCAGTCTCAGATTGTCATAAGCATTTTTGCTCAAGACTGCTTCTTTTTCCTAGCATTTTAATAATTTGCAGGGAAAATTGATAATATTATTTGCCTTGTTAGATGTCATTATTTAGGTGACAGAGCTGGTGTTAATGCACACAGACAAAATAATTCAAATTTCATCAGTGAAAGAACTTTAGGTTTAATGGTAATATGGAAAATAATTGGACAATGCTTCTTCACCTTTTTTTCAGCATTCTGTAGCAGATTAAAACTTTGTCCACAGATAGCAATTTTCTTTTTTAATAAAAGATAATGCTGCCCCCTCCAAGCCCTCTCCATACTTTTTTACTTTTAGGTATGGATAATGTTGTGACATGTGAAGAAGCTTTAATAGTATTTTCTTCATGTAGTGTGTGGCTCATAATTGTTATATAAAAACACAAAGTGAAGTGTACCAAATTAAACACCTGCAGGACTAAAATAGGATAAGTCAGGAGAGAAGCCACCTCTGTGTTTGGGGTACACATCTGTGGTACATTTCTTTCCTACTCCTATTTGCACAAATTAGAACGTAACTTTTTTCCGACACTGTTCCCAGAGTTCTCAACTAGATAAAATGAGAAAAACTGAGTTATTGTCTTCTGATCCCAACTGAAATGTCAGAAGATGTTATCTAAAAAGATGAGGAAGTCAGTAACAGTTCCATTGGGTTTTAGATTGATAACATTGATCTCTACTACTGTGTTGGAGTCAGAAGTTTATATTGCCTATGTAGCATTTATATAAAGTCTCTATGGTATTATGCATTATTTTGAGGCTCTCTCCATTTGTTCTGTTTTTTCTTCTCTAAATAAAGCTCCAGAATGGAAGCCCAGCCTCAGGTTTACTCTAAGCACTGTTCATGAAGAGTGTTTTTGCTGAAGAAAACAGTCCATCCAATTTAATGCCTTTGCTCAGTTAGTGTTGCTTCTGAGTGTGTCTGGGTAGCCATGAGAGAGGGGCCTGGGCCATGTTTCAGTGGCTGCTGCACATGGAGTCAGGGGAGACCTTGGATGGGCAGAAGCTGTCTCTTCCTGGATATCTCCTAGGAATATTCCAGCAGGGAGCATTCCCAGTCTTTCAGGCTATGGAGAGGAAAATTAAGGGTTAAAAAAGGTAGCATCTTGCTTTTAATTAAGTACTGAGAAATTTTGCTGGAAAGCTAACATGAATCTTTATTTGAAGTAAAGCTAATAGCTGGTCAAATTTCAGTGTAAATCTGTTTCTGTTGAATGGCATTGAGACATAACTGCGGGTTTTTTTTAAGTTTTGATTTAGGGTTTATTCAAATCTAGAAGTGGCTCCTTAGCTTGGTGTTTTTTCATTCTTGATGTCAGTTGTTCTTTGCATCCCAAAAGATGAAAGCCTGAGCATGACAGTGAAGTTTTACTACCTCTTGAAAATGCCTCTGTAATGGTTCCACTGCCAGTTTCTTCCTTGATGACCTTGCAGTTCTTATTACTTCCGGATTGCACGGCTGAAGCTGAACCTTGCTCTGTGCCTGGAAGCTCCAAGGTTTTTTGGTATAATTTAATGCAGGCAGATTACAAATGCAACCTGCCAAAATGTATCATAACTTGAGATGTTGAGCTTGGCTCTGTCGGCCTGTGAAGAGGTACCTGCCAAAGCCATTTGGATGTGCTGGGCGAGAGTGAGGGCAACTCCAGATAATGCCAAGGCAGCATTCTCGTATTTGCTGTAGCTTCCATGCATCCTGTAGATGTGTGCAGCTTCCTAGCTGTGGCTGCTCCACGAGCACGTGCTCTGGGATGTGGCAGAGCTCCTGCACAGCTTTGCTTTGATGTGCCGGGCTTTGTAGTTCAAATTTCGCAGTCTTGTAAAAACTCTATTCTCCCTGACTTGAAAATAGAGTTCACTTTTTTTGTCTTGTTGGGCAGCTGCGTACTGACTTTGTGACTGCAGCAAGTATGAGACTTACCTTCCGGTAGTGTGTTTCTTGTTATAGTTTTTCTCCTTTTCCTAATCTTTACCCCTTACATGTTCAGATTCTCTAGCCTTTTGCCTGTTTTCTGTTTTATGGCCTCAATTCCTAGTGTGAGGGTGAGACAATCTGAATTATTTCACTGAATGGAGCCATGAATTCTGAAATAACACCACACTACAAATTCTATGTACCTGCTTACTGCTTCTATTGTAACTGATTTTTTTTCCATACTTAAATAGTGATCATGATAAATATGCAAATTCTACAGTAAATTAACCTGTCTGTAATAATAAGTATGTTGACAGGTACAATCGTTTGCAGAAGTGACCATGATAAGGAGGTTGTTTCTGGCTGTCATAAAATTTATGATTAAAATGAAAAGCCTTTAGGGATTATTCTGGACTCTTCAGACCATCAAATTAGAAAATCTGTGTTAGAAGATGACAGAAGGCTCTTGGTATGAGTAATGTGTTTCAGAAGTTGGCAGATGAATAGTGCAAATGTTTCCAAATAGCCTGCTGCAAAATTGAGTTACTTTTTTATAAAAACTACTTAGATCAGTGTAAGTCTGCTTCTTAGATAAGTAAGTGGGAAATATGTTTTGAGAATAGCCTAAAAGAAGCTGTGAAATGAAAATGAGAAATCTTATGCATTAGTGGAATTATGACTAGAAATTGAGTGGAATAGCAGTATGAAGCCTAAAATGAGAAGAATTTGTGATCAGACTTTGGCTTTGCAGTGTTCAGGATTTAGCCTTATGGGTGACAAGAGATGTGTGGTCTTCTCTCTGGCCATTAAAAATGCATTATGATGTTGACTAATAGACTAGTCACAACAACCAAATAACTTAAGCATTATCCTGGTGTAAGTAGAACTGTTTTTACAGCAGGAGAGAAATGTTTATTTGCTTATTACATTTGACTTGTAAACCATTTGCATTTCTTGCCAAAGCTCTTGACTGGCTTAGCTTGAAAACATTTTGGAATATAGGTGCTACTGTCATTTAAGAGAAAAAGCTAAAAAATAAGCATGCATTCCTGTGCCTTTCTAGTTTATTGAAACTGGTGCCCATAATTGGAGAAAAGATACAGAAGTGAAGTCTTGTTAGAGTGAATTTGAAACCAGACTGGGAGCAAACTGGAGGAGAACTTTTCAACATCATGGTGGTGTTGTTTTTTCTTTCTTTTTCCATCTGCAGTTCTCCACACTGTACTCGTTGCTGGGAGCTGTGAAGGAAAAAAGCTCAGGACTTAAGGGTTTTTTTGGGGAGGGGCCCTCAATTATAAGAGCTCCATGGAGATTTATTTTCCTTCTTCTGTGTGTAACTATCCAACAAAACTCTAGTATCTTGAATTACACTGGATGGATAACTAGGTTTTGTCCCTTTGGTACACAACCATAACTGTCGCTAGGCAAGGGGTTCCTCTGACTGTAGTAATTTCAGACTGCCCCGTTAACTGCAAATGAAGTTTCATAGGTTGTTCTGCTATTATCAGCACCTCCCTCTGGAAGCCCAAGAAAGGAAAGGTATGGTTGTGGAAATGCTGAGGGAGGAGGATAAAGGCATATGGACAACGTCTTCCCCATTGTCCCAGCCTGGGTGCAAATTTTCTTATCTCACCTTACCTAATTCTTTTGGACTTCAGGCATTATCTGAGCAGTATGGACACCATGAAGGTGAGGGGGGTGTCAGAGTTTGACAGGCAGCAGCTGTTCCTGTAAGAGGTAGAGGCAATAACTGACTGGTGTGGCTGTAGAGAAGAGCTTATTGATCACTTTTTGTGTCTTAAATTTAAGATTCAAAATAAAATAAAGGTAAATCTTTGCCATAGAATACTACTAGCAAAGCAAAATAGTTGATGATTGTATAAAATAAATAAATAAGAAATTGAAGGTGTTTCTGACTTGAGATGGTATCTTGAAAGGTAGTCTTTAAAATGGTCTAGTGAACATTGAAGTCTAGTGAATTAATATTTTCTAGAACTTAAATGCTCTAAAGAGAGAACAAACTATGACTAAGAAGCCTCAAAGTTACCATTAAAGCTGTTTGGACCTTGACATATAATTGGAATGCATAAAAATAGTCCAACTTGTAACAGTTTGCATTCTGCATGCTAAAATCTAGAGAGATTAAACTGCAGACCAACTGTTCATTAATCTTCCCATTGAAGCACTGCTGTCTGAAGTGCAGCCAGCTGGATGATTATTAAATCTAAGGAAGGATTTAAGATCTAGAATGCATTTTGAAGGTTTTTTTTGTGTATTATAACTTTCCTGCCGACACCATGACTTGATCACCCTTATGAAAAATTAATAAAGGAAAATGTATTGCTGTTTTCTGACAAAGATTGCACTTTAAAAGGGGGGAGAGAGGGAATGTATTTATGATAAAGGCAGATTTTTTAAGAAAGTTGTATTGGAATAAAAATATTTGTAAGACTACAGTTAGCAGCTAAATCCTACATGCCAATGGTTTAGTGTCTGCCAGCCCTGAATATCCTTTATAACTTTCTGGAATGGGTGATGAGATGGTATTGCTGTTGAGAAGTGTCCACACAAATAATAATGCATTCTAAGTGCAAGAACATAACAAACAATTCTCCAAGCACTCCCATTTTCATGATGCATTGTCCCTGACTGCATTTGCACTTACATCCCATTATTCTTATCTTCATCTTAAAACAGAAACACTTTGAAGTACAGATTGTCTTTTGGGAGAAGAAAGGAAGCAATTTTTGTAACGCCAATTACATTCTCATCACAAAACTAGTATTATACTCAACTGTGTTGTTCCATCCTGTTTCTCCCCAAATGATTTGAAGTCTTCTGTTATGACTGTTTAGAACTTCTGGAAAGTGTTTGCACCGCTTGCTTTGGGTTATTTTGTAAAACAGGCTGGACAATGGATCTTTTCAAGCTCCTCTGTACTCAGTGTGGCAAGAGATGTTCCTCTAGGGAGCGCCTCAAAGCAGAGCCTGCTTTAGGAGCTCTGGGTTGTCTTCTGGAGCAGCGTACCCTTGCCCAGCATATGGAAAGGGTTCTAAAACAGGTGAATTCACAGAATTCACAGAATGTCCAGGTTGGAAGTGACCTTCAAGATGACCAAGTCCAACCCATGCCCTAACACCTCAATTAGATCATGGCACCAAGTGCCACATCCAGTCTTTTTCTAAACACATCCAGGGATGTGACTCCACCACCTCCCCAGGCAGACCATTCCAAAATGCTATCACCCTTTCTTTGGAAAACTTTTTCCTAATATGCAACTTATATTTCCCTTGACGCAGCTTGAGAGTGTGTCCTCTCACTCTGTCAGTTGCTGCCTGGAGAAAGAGACCAACCCCCACCTGACCACAGCCACCTTTCAGGAAGCTGTAGACAGTGACAAGGTCACCTCTGAGTCTCCTTTTCTCCAGACTAAACAACCTCAGCTCCCTCAGTCGTTCCTCACAGGGCTTGTGCTCCAAGCCCCTCATCAGC
>VZTR01014219.1:133394-153338 GCA_013400775.1 Chaetops frenatus | reverse complement strand
TTCCAGAGTGTGAAATAGAAACTGACTTATGAGAAGATGCTGGGCCAACAACCCAGAGGAGTCTAAGCATATTGAAGAATGCCAATTAAGTCTGGAGGAAGTCTAAATTGGGGTAGCTTACCTGTTCATCCAGACCCCTCACTGGATATCTCTTTAAACCCCCTTAAGACTCAAACATGTTCACTGAGGTTTAGTTACTTAGGTGAACTAAGTAAGCTGTAACTTCCATATTGCCTCTAAATACGATGATGCAATATCCAAATTAGTATAGGTCATATTCCAAGAGGTTGGAAGAGATAGTAAACAAAGAAAAAGTAAAGTAAATAAAGAAAAGCAGTGAACTGGAAAGGGAAAGAAACTAGAGCAAAAATACACATTTCCAGTGATCTTTTTCTGGTTTGGCAGTCAGTAAGGTACACCAGTACAGCCCACGGTGCAAGTAGCCAGTGGAGTTTAACAGATGCCAATGTTTCAAAAGTTGGTCCCACCAGGGCCTCTTAAGCCCATGTCTCCCAAACCTTTAGATGTGCTAAAAACTCTTTGATATGCAATCACATATCTGACAAATCTGCATGTTGAGATCTTTTTTTAGTTATGGTTTTGTTCCTTCTGCTTTTCATTCTGACAGAAGCATGAAGTATTGACATGCTAATCTCTCTCAGCCTTTCATAAGAGAAATATAAGATTAATTCTTCCATATTTCTCCAGTTACCAGTCAACAACTCTGGTTTCATAATTTATATGTCAAAGTCTTTACATTTTCAGGGCAACACTTACTATCCTTATTGCAAAAGTCTAGTCTCCCTTAAAATATTAAATCCTAGATACTGAAGATAAAAGGCATGTCCATATGGCAGAGAAGATAGGGATGCAAACCTCTCTTGTTGGTCCAATCTGGCTGAAACCAGCTAGCTCTGGGGCAGATGGAATTTAAAACTACAATAACTGCTACTAAGCATTGTACTGGAGTATATGACGACTCCTCTTTCCAAAGGGTTCTCTATAAGATCCAAAGACTCGACATTTGCAATTAGTATAGGATGCAATTTCTGCCTTTTTTTTTTGCTAATAGAGGTTCTCTCCCAACTCCCTCCGGAGGTGCTGAGACTGCATTCTACTCATCTTTCCTGTAACCACCATGCCACAATTTATGCTGAAGGGGAGGAAACTCCCTTGTTCACTCTGTTCTGAAATCCCTTCTAATGGAACCCACTCTGCAAAGCCTGATCAGCAAGACAGGGAACAGAGAAAACATGACTACAGCTTAGTTGTCAAAGGAAAGGCACTGTGTACCCACTTCTCAGAGATACATTTCTATTAACAGAATTTGGGAGACCTCCCATATCACCCTAAAATACTGTGTCTGTGTCTGGGAACCATCACCCACTGACAGTATTATCAATGGCCTTTGCAAACTTTCCATTTCACTATCTTCATTCAGTATAAAAAAAACTGGGTTTGTTCATTCAGTGGCTGTACAGATCCTACAGTAATAACAACTAAAACATACCTTAGACACTGTATTGGTGATTCATGATGATGTGAACAGGTTGTTCTAAATTTCTAACCTCTTAAAGGAAAATTAAAAGCTTCCCATTTTCCTAACAGAACTTTTTGTTTGCTCATTTGCTTTACCCCATTACAGTCTCAAAGAATAGCCTGAAGCCATTCAAACAGCCCTCAGCAAACCCGAATATCTGTTTTGATCCCCACATTTGCAAACTAGAAATCTAACTGAAAGTCAAGTGCTGATTAATAGTCACATCAAAGCCAAGGCTTTAAGAATATGTTTCATCAGTAGAATGAGGTTTGCGTGGGCCAGACACCTAATTCCAATCCATCGGTATAATACACAAAGCTGCAGAAATGACTACAGTTTGCAGGTTGCAAAAAGCCAAGAGAGAATGTACAGAAAAGGCAGAGAGAACATAGAAAGCCATCACATGCTAAAGTAATAGAAGCAGCTTTAAGAACTTATTAACAGCATTGTTGAAAATTAAATAGGAGAGAAGTTTCTTTATAAAATGTAGGCAACTGCTCCATCTGCAATCCACCCTCTAGGCAGAGGAGAAAAAAACCTAGTGAAACTCAAAGTCCAAGAGAGTAAGATGGTACAGGATCTTTTCTATCCACTTACCATCAGCTTAAAAAGCATCTTACTTGCTGGAGATTATATAAACATCATATATTACATCATGTGCAGGCCAAACTAGTTCAAATTCAACAGCTTTCTCCATAGGACCCTGGCCTTCCTGACCCCAGGCAGGGGTCAAGAGAGCCTCCTTGAATGCAGGTTTGGTTGCATCTTGCTTCAACCTGAGGCAGCAACTCTCATTACCCTCTGTCAGAAAGTAATCAGCTGCCCATAACAGTGGGCACACAGGAGTAGTTTTCAAAGTCCAAATGGTGCTGTGACATGCTGCCACCCCGCTATAGGCATTGTGGGCATGTTCACATCAGTGTGCCACTGTGAAATGCCTGCACCATAAACACAGCCCCACTCTGGTTACAATGCCAGGAAACACACTAAGAGAGCGAGCTTTGGAAATACCTCACTGGGAAAGCTCAAAATACCATAAGCAGGTCTCAAACATCATAATAATGCTTGGGGAAGGTGTTATTAGTACCTAGAAAGGGCTCTGGGCAATGAGAGCTTGTGTGCTAGACAATGAATTCACAGATATTCAGGTAATCAGTTGCTTGTGGGGAGAGCTGACGTGAGCTAATTCTCTGAAAAGAGCTTTTGGATAACTATTGGGAACCATAATTGCACATTGCTCCTATCTAATACAGCATTTTAGCACTAAAGTTGCAATTGTACATGATAATTGAGAGTTGTTTAATAATTGAATAAATACTAAGTAATAATTTAATAGCATACTTTGTTTACAAATATCTGTACACAATGTGCTCTTTTAATACCACCAACAGCATTTATTTGCTTGTCAATATTGTTCTTTAGGAAAGTCATGTGGCACTGTAGAATCTGCTACAAAGCAGTTGCAGCCTTATGAACCCAGCCTGAAACACACTACTATACATATTGATTCTGAGTATAAATATTGTCACATTGCATAATTTCATCAGTCTAATTTCTAAAACTTTGTTAAAATAAATTTGGCAATTGAAGTTCTAAAAAATTGTTGTAGATGTCTTATTATCTACATTTGTTTACTATTTTTTTTACTACATTAACTACTACTTCATTTATCTAAAATGAGAAGAAAATTGGATTCCTCACATTCTACAGTAACTGTTTCTATATTCAGTATCTCAGGGCAGAGAATGTCTTATGCTACATGCAAACAACACAAAATACATACTTATCCCTCATACAGTATTCATAATAAAATAGTAACAGAAACAGAAAAGCTTAACAGCAGCTCAGCAAAAAGGTCTAGAAGGGAAAAAAAAGGCAGATTAATCAAATGCCAAACAGAGTTCTTTATGAGTCAAGAACTGGGCTCAAGGCTGAGCTACATTTTCTCCCAAACCTGTAAGATCCACTATCCTTTCCTCTGTGAATGAGAAACAAATATTAAGCATTATAGCAAAGACCCTACAGAAATGGTTCACACTCCTGAACAATTTTTCAAAACCTCTTTTACATCTAGAGTGGATCTGGTTTTCCTCATGCTTTGAGGCATGGGAAAACATGGAGCATGCTTATCCTCAGAGAGCTTGCCCTATCCCCAGCTATGCAGAGTTAACATGATGATATTCTCTATAGAGCTATGAGAGTAAGGTTCCTCTCTGCTTTCTCTCTAGCCTCTATAAGTCAACATAGTAAATTGAGGGTACCTTCTGAGATGGTTTTTATGTGCTGCATAGAAACTGAGCAATTAGGGAATCTGTCAATAAGCATATACTACAGACAACAAACATAGTGGGGAAATTCAGCTCGATAGACCTCCTAGGAACATACTTGAGGAAAGCTCTGCAACTGGGGCAGTTATCAAAAGCTACCATGGAATGAGTTAATGGAGAAGGGCTCAAAATAAAGAGCCAGACTGAAAAAATGCCAGAAGGACTGCTCATAGAATTTGTCGGCAAGTCTCTACCCAGACAGTAGAGGGCTGCACAATTTCTCCAGCATGAGACAGAAGCCTGTGCCTAATCCTGGGGAGGGATGCAGCTTAGCTCCAGGCTAGAAAACAGCCCACCTCAGATACAACAGGGCAGCACTGGTCAAGCAGGAGCCATTTGACAGAATATGAGTGATGTGGGCAGGCCTTGACCACATCAAGTGAGTGACTGAACCTGCCAACCTTGGGCAGGTTTGGCTTGCCCAATGCCCCTTGCTTTGACCAAATACAAGGTAGGGGAAATGGAGCCAAATTCACACCTGGGCTGATTATCCCTTCAGGCCTCAGGTAGGTTTAGATCTTGAGATTGAGAATATGCCTGATTAAATGACTACAACACATTCCTGGTTCCCTGTTTTGTACTGTGTCCCCTTCATGACTGCTCATGGCAGAAACCCTGTTCACTTTGCTGCCTTCATGATGAGGGCTCACAGCTTTCATGAGTGCTGGAAACATCAGACCCAAACCACAGGCTAGCATATGGTCACTTTTGGATGTCTCCTCAGTGCATCAGTCACTATTTTTTGCCATTTTGCTTTCAAGGAAGACAAGGTAGGAGATACTAGGGTTCTCAAGCCAATTCTCCCTCCCCAGAGTCACTCTAAAGAAGCTCCAGCCTGTTTTGGGCAGCCTCATTTTATATCTGCTCTACTCTCAACAGCAGCAGTAATTAGTCCCTACCTTACATCACCTTTTGCTCGTCTGGATTCTACATTTGTCATTTCTCTGTCTCTGTGAGTGACTCAGCTCCTGTGTTACATGGGGAGGGACAGTGATAGTGCTTGCTCTGAAGCTGTAGCACAGACCCTGCTCTATCAAATGCCTAAACACTGATATACTACAGAGCTCATGGCAATCCCTGGCAGTGGGATCATTTACCATAAATATTCAACAGAGAAATGCTTGGAGAACAACAATACTGAGATACTGAAGGACAATAGTTCTGGAGAAACAAATTACCCCCCCAAAGTCTGTATGATATCCTGCCTCATACACCGAAACATCAAGACACAGAACAGCCTTACTAATTGTGAGGGAGATTTGAGGCTTTTGGGTTCATTTTGCTCAGAGACACCAAGTGTCCTGAGAGAGATAATACACTTTATCAGGCCATACAAGAGAACTGGAAAAAGGAGATACATTTTCCAGAACACAGGACCTGTATGAGGTCATTTAGTGTTTTGATCCTTTGAACATCACTCTTGGCTCAGTTTGAGCACTGCATCTTTCCAAAGGCACTAATTGACTTGGCTCTGTACAAGATGAATAAGAATATGGCAACTGAAAATTTATTCTTGACTAGAATGCTGAGGAATGAGTAATATAACTCTTTTCCACTAATTTCTAATTAAATTTAGCAAAGAAGAAGATAGGTAGGTTGCCTTATTCAGGAACAAGTACATCATCCAACCAACAATTTTGTGGTATGGGTGTTTGGCATTTACCTCTAGCCTAGAAATTTGTACCAATTATCTTACCATTACTGGAACATGGTACATGACAGATTGCATACTTCAAGCATATAATTTCAAGGGAAGGAAAGGCATATCAAAAACATAATTTTCTAATTCTGAAGATGAGGGTTTGTTTATACAGTCTTATACTATTTCAGATGATTGGAGGCAAGATCAGTAGAAAAAATTAGCTTTACTATAGATAATGTGAGCTTCGCCAGGCCTATTTCTTAAGGCTTATATTAATGTCAATACAAGTTTCAAGGGACTACCCATAGGATACTCTTGAAAATAAGATGTCACATTTGAATGAATTTAACCCAAGGCACAATTTTTTAAGTGCACACTGTAAATATTAAATAAATTTGTCTACTCCCTTGTAGCTGCTGCTTATTCTTTGAGAAATATTTCAACTTAAAAACTAAAAACTGTGAAAATTTTGGCATGTGCCAAAAGAATTTTAGAATTTTGACATAAACTGTGATCTAATTAAACAATAAGACCTGACAAAACAGTCACCACTGTCTGATAATGACCTCCCGGGGCAGTTAAACATACCAAAGCAAAGCAGAACAGACTGAGAAGGTCAGCAGCAGCACTAAGAAACCTTCTACAAGATGTCTAATCATTCTTGTAGCTCTCACTTTCTTTGTTTTATATTTCTTGTATTTAAAAAAATAAAACACACACATGGAAATATAGGAAGGACATTGTTCTGATTTATCTGCACATACAAAAACTCCTAACTACAACTATGTGTTCTATGTAAATAATCCTAGTATGACGGGCACATTATTTGCAAACTTTATTAAAACATGATAATTCTCCTGTAGCATAATGAATACCAACACACTGGGGCTAAAAAGAATGTGATGGAGACAGACTGTACATGGTACTTACAATACTGCTGGCAAAGGTATCCATCTAAAATGGAGACTAGAGTATGTACAGTTCTGCAGCCTCTATCACATTTAAGAAAACGGTTCAAGTTCACAGTGTGGACAGAATCTCTTTACATGGGTTGCCCTGAGCTAAGCTATTCACATACAATGTAGGATTTTCAGGCATCTTACTAATATGGAGAGTACCTAACTTCAGTGAGTTCAGCTGTGCTCCTATAATAACTCAAAACGATGGATGCATTCACAGGTTAGTTCAAGGTTCTTGTGTGCTATACTTAAATTTACACTGCAAAACATACTTCCATGGACAGCTTCCTTTTCATCCATGACAAAGGAGAGCAGTGTTTAAGCTACAGAACTGAAGTGTGGAGATGTTTATACAACTTATTTTTTATAATGCAGTTAAGTAACTGGAAACATAGCACATGCATTTCCTCATAACTGAGAGAAATACAGCACCTCTCTTTACAGAGCAGCAGTAGGAACCATCCCTTTGTTATCTCCTGGTTCTTTGAAAGACCACTGATTAAGAAGTGCTACATATAATATCCCTCAATGAATTACACCATAAATTTGATTTCTGAAGCCAATTAAAAGTTTAGCCATAATACCAACAGGTAATTCCTTGCAGAAAGGTAGTGACCATTGGTATAAAGTCTCTTAATTTGGATAAGAAGTAGATGTAAATACATGTATGTGCATATACTGAAACTGCATGTAACTTGCTGCTCTGTAACATCCCAGCAGCATGGCAATTATTACAGCAACCTTATTACATTTACTCCAAGTATAGGAATTCCTGGATTCCAGAAAATTAATCCAAATATACTAATTTTTTCTAATTAAGAATATCAGAGTACATGATATGCAAAACATGATCCTATTTGCTTTTGTATACATGAAAAGGATTCAGTCACCTCCCTTGTCCTCTAAAACATTTTGGTTTGTTTTTTAGTTTTTATGAGCTGATGCTGTGGTTACCTGCTGACTTCCATTGGGGTTTCTGCATGGTTTAGTCTAAATACTCCTGATGCTGAACCTCTCATACTATGAGCTACTTCAAAGGACAGAACTAGAAAAGGGATTGCTTTTCTAAAAAGTGTAATATCAAGGAGAAAAGATAGCATTTTGAACTCATGATATCATGGACAAATCATAGAGAAAATCTATTAGAATGATAAATAGCATAAATTTTAACATAAAACACCAGCAGAGGTGTTTTGTTTTTTTTTTTTTCCTGGAGTAGTTTTGAAATTGAACAGTCTCTGTTTTGTCCAAATTTATTGCTAAAGTTTCTAGTTGAAAAGTCATCAATGAACAGAATCAAAGTAATCAGATTTTTACATTACAGGAACTAGTAAAATCTTGGTTCACAGCTATGATTTCCTAACGAAGCACCAGTAACTATAAATGAATATCATTTCCTGCCTCAAGGCTCCCCAGGGTTTTAAGTACAGTGCCCATTTATCCATCAGCATTGGCCAGATGCTGTTGGATTATGATCTGCCCTTTGGAAGCAACATAAAGCAGGTCCATTTTTTTAAGGTTTAATGTAGCATGTAGTTTATTATAGTTTTTCTGGTCAAAGGAATTTTTCCATAAATATTCCAATATAACACAATCAAAACACAATTTTGATTTCTAGAGCAGACTTTTTTCCTGATCTTTAATTGGTTGATTATATTATTAATCTAAAAAAATATATGTATTCAAGCAGTGTTTTGACTAGGAAACTGACAGTCAAGTCACTTAGTAGTACTGATCAGAAGTAACAAATTTAAGCTAAAATTCCAGAACCAATTCAAACCAAAATTATGTCAGCTTCTACCAATCTGTGCCAAAGCCCAGTGTCCTGTTCAGTAGTGGCAGTAGAGGAATGAAAGTACCACAGCTGCCCAAAATGTGTGCTAGACAGCCTAGCAGCAAATGACCAGAGTAACAGAGGAATGCACTGATTCAGCAGCCGCTAACAGCGAGGCTCATATGAAATCCCAACCACAAATTAAATTAATCTCCTTCCATCATCAGAAAACACCAAAGGAAGGCAGAGTGCAACGAGCCATGCTGAAACAAGAAAGTGTTATTTATATCTTCCAGACCCAGCACTGGTGAATTTGGCCCTTCTTCTATAAATTACCCATTTATGCCTTTAATAGGTATTTCAGGGCCAATGATTTGTAAGACAAAAACAGGGATTGAGACTCATGCAATGGCTCAGGGCAGTTATGTGTTAACCAAAAGTTCAGTCTTTGCCCTAAATTTTCTGGGCCAAATTATAACATTAATCAGAATGTAGTTCATTGAGTTGCACAGATATATTTGAAGGCTGAAGTTAGCTCTGTTTTGTGCGTTTCAGTACCTCCAATAGCACAATATGTTCCCAAGTAGTATATCCATGCATTTGTTAAGATTTGAGGATTTCTGGAAAGAAATGTATTTTTGGGGCCATTTTGTTTATTATATGCCAGCATCTGAGGTATTAATTTGTTTCATTGTTGGTCTGAGTGGAATTCTGGCAAATTCTGAATGGGATTTTTAAATGATCAAATAAAAAAAATAAAAAACTTTCTTACATTGTAAGCCATTCTTAAGCATGCATTTTTGGCATTTTGTAAATGTAAAAATACCTGGATTTTAAAAAGTAAGAAACAGTTTATAATTATATGGGTAAATTCATCTTAAAGAGCAGGTTGTCTGTCCAAGTTATAACTACTAATAAACACAGAATTATAATAAAACTAATGAAAAATGTTAACGACAGAGATATCAGCAGGCACCACTGTCATTATTACTGTGATTTGCTTATTGACAGCTAACAAATTCTAGCAGACAGAAACTGGAATCTTAAGAGCATTTGGGCTATGTTTAAGTGTTATTAGATACTAACGAGTAAGAACTGTTAGGCTGTTCTTACTTCAAAAGCTAGGGAAAATATTCCCAGAAGGAAGACTTTTTAAGTCCATCCCTTTTCTTTATTTCTTGTAAGAACTGAACAGGCTGCAAATATTTTCTGAGAAGCAGTCATTAGGGTGATGTAAAGGGCTGCAGCTTGCTCTCTGGTACTATGCTCAGAGAGAACCAGCTTACAAACAAGTTACCACAGGGTAACACAGGGTGTGAACTTACAGTGCATTGGCTGTTCTCTTGTAATCGCCTGTGTGTATGCTTTTATCCTGTGGTTACTTCAATACTTGTTTATCCTTTTTTCATAGTGAGGTAAACTGCCTTGAATTATCTGATTAGCTGAGGGGAGAGAGGGTGCAGATGGGCCAATTCTCTGAAGCAGCTGATGTGCTGTGGGTCCTCTCCCTGACCTCACAAGAATGGGCTCTAAGCTCTTGCAGCACAAGTGTCCTAACTCCAGCTGAGTGCAATGACTCAGGATTTACATCACTGCAGCTGCAAGCAAACCCGAGCCCTTACTCTTCATCAAGTAAGGCCATACTGTATCATCAGTTTTTAAGTCTAAGTCCCAACTGGAATCAGTTAAGAGATCAGCCTAAAAATCAATGACACAATATGGCCCAGAGATAGTAGCAATTCTTCCTGTAGATCTCACATCTTTACTTTTAAATCTCCTCTCTTGGACAGACCTGGCTTGTTTTGTTCTGCTCCTACTATATCTGAGTAAAATCAGAGATGGGTGCAGAGTAAAACATGGCATCTGGATTCCAGTTGCCTGGATATATCTGAAATTTGAACTCAGGGTCTGACTCTAATTTTGACATGGTCTTAACATCACACAGATGTCTGGACCCTATGCTTGTTCATCCTCCTAAGAGCAGGAGAGTACAAACTCTCTACTAATGATGGCAAAGAGCAATGGAAATAATTTTCAAGAGATTTCCACTACTTTGCAAGACCAAGCATTATCACTGGGAGATAAGACACTATGGTAATTCTTAACATAGGAAGTCTCACTCTGACCATCAGCCCTCACAGAGCTTCAGAGCAACTGAAGAACCTTCTGGATAGGACTTTCACTTTGGTTTCACACACACAAGTGACCAAAGTTCAGCTCTACATCTGTCTCTGTAGCTGGAAAGAAGAATATCTCATCAACAGCAGTCTCCCTGAGAGTATCTTCCTGAATTAAAGACTTGTGGATATCTTTCAGCAGGCAGAGTTTACAAGTTCTTCCTGTTCAGTTCCCCATGGTTATTTGCTGCTGTTCGAAGAAGCTGGTGTGTGGATTTCTTATTTGAACACAGTCAAACTGTCTGACAGGTGGAAGCTCACAAATGCAATGAAAAGTACTAAGGCAATACAGCTTTCTTCAACTAAGTGCATTTAACTAGTTTTTAAAATAGCAGTACATTTTGAAGACAAAAATACCACTGTCAAGGCCAGCTATTACTTCTCTGAGGTGAATAAGATTAAAAAGATTTTTGGCATTCCTGCCATGGGGTCCCCACCCCAGAAGCATACCACAGCAATCTCCACCTGCAGCAGTGCAAGGCAGACTGTGTCTGTGCTTGGAGGTGCACACATGCCCACATGTGGTTTCTCAGCCAAAGTGGATTTAGAATCCCGTGGCTAAATTCTGCACTCATTTACACCCCCTCTAATCCCAGCAAAATTAGTGGGATAGCAGGCATATGAGGCAGCACAGTGCTGGCCTCCAGACTGTGTGATTCCATTCAATAAACACACTGAGGCACTTGTGCTGAATGAATGCTTTTACCTTCTCCCTTTAAACCTGATATTTTAGATATTAAGAGAAAATAATTACATCCTCCTCCTGGGAGGTTTATTTCAAATCCTTGCTAGGGCCCCACTGTGGCCAGTGCTTACATTTTTCAAAATTGATTTTAGGCAGCATAAATAGTCTCAAGCTGCACGTGACATTTCCTCACCCGAACAATGACACACTATTGCTGAAACATTTCCCAAAGCAACACGTGGGTTTGTTCTTCGGCATCACCTATTCATTAACCCTTTTGTCCTCTGCCAACAAGAGATACCTCTACCACATGAACAAACTGATTACTGATGGCAATTAGAAGAGGACCTCAGATTAATATCTTGGTAGAGAGGCTCACGCTTAGAAGGGAGTGAGCTCCTGTAACTTCACAAGTTACGACTTGTCAGCTGAACAATAGAAACAGATCATGCATGTGCCTTCTGCCAGTCCTAAAGGTAGACTAAACTACATTAGCTTAAATTACCTTCCTGTTATTGCTTGCTCCTCTTTAGCTGCATGCACAAACACTCTCCATTGAGAAGCCAAACAAATTATTTTAACTGCTATTTCACATGAAAACTGTTCATTGCAATTCCTTGTTTAGATGAGAGAAGAACATTTTAATTCTTAAATTTACCTAATGATTTCTATTTCTGACTCTTTTCCTGGGTAGCTAATCTGGGGAAAATAATAAAAGAGAAAGACAACTGGTTTTTCATGAAATAGGCTTTGAATACTAGAGTTTATGTTCACCTCAAAATAAAAATCAATATAAGTCTTTATTTCTAGTTTGGCACTCAAAACCCATAAATGCAGGGTAAAAGACCTGTATCTGAAGAAAAAACCATTTAGTAACTTTAATGACTGAGGTGTGTGGATCAAAGGTGTTCAGCACCTTATAACTTCTGGAGGTAAATGCTCCAAGTTATAATTTTATGCTTGATATTTACACAGACCTTTTTTTGCTCCAGGTCACAGAAATTCTGTCCATCCTTTCAGCTTTCACCTTTTTAGCCTGTTTCTATATATGTATTTTTAAATCCAGGATGTTATGAGCTGACAAAATGCTTATGGTGATTGATGTAAATATCCAAAATATGAAAGCAAATAGCTACCATCCCAGCTGAGCACCATGACCACTAATAGCTTGCCTAAAATCAACTTCTGAAGAAGTGAGGCACTGATGAAACAGTACAAACTGTTTCATCATTCCACATCTTGAAGTCTAAGTCCAGTAGAAACATCTTAACTAACCTGGCAGAATCTGCAGAGCTCTTGAGGAGCTCTAATATTAGCAGCCCTCTTGCTTCCACCACATGCAGAACAGGCTCACTACTTCAATTAAAATCTAATCTTTAAGGCAAATCCCCAAAGGCCAATTTCAGTAGAAAAACACTTTCATAGATTTTTATTGGCTCTAGACATGGCCACTGATACTCCTAGCCATGTCTTGATATGATTTTGGTCTGAAGAAGTCTGAATGCTTTAAATCTCTGAGCTTAAAACTCCTTCCTATGAGCTGAATTTAAAACACACTGGTGTGACTGTACTATGCACACAAACACACATCAGTGAGAACAGCAGCAACTGCCCTTCTCTAAAACATTTGTCTATTGATTTTGTTACAGTATTAGTTACAGCCATATCTTGAGTCTGTGCTGTAAATCTGCTGCTGTTTAAATGTTTAAATGATAGTATAAAACTCAGATTATATTGATGTTGTGGGTAAATGATGTTTTAGCTCAGTGAGTTGCTGGAACAATGCTTAGCCAGCTCTCTGAATTACTACACTTCCTAGACATTTTGTACTTCTGGAATATGAGCAGAGTTTCAGCCTCTGGTTTTCTAACATTTCAGTTTGAAATGTTACAGTAGCAGCTTAGGAACAGCTCCTTGCTTCCACAGTAAACTTTTCCAATGAGTATTTCAGTTTGTTTGCTATATTTCATTAACATTTGTGTGCACATACACACACATGCATGCATATATTTCATTGCTTATTTATAAAGCACAGGGTGAGAATATGATCATACAGTATCAAAAAGAATTCAGGAGAAAGAGCAGTAAAGCATGTAACCTGAAAACCTTCCATTAAACATCTTGAAGTTGCTTTTTTTGTTACACTGACCTGCATGAGTTGTTATTGCCATTTGGCTCTGAATTATTAACAATCAGGAGAAAGATTTAGCACCCTTTTAACTCCAGCTTTGTCTACGTACTCTAAGATAAAAACAGTTTACACTCTATGCTAGTTAGAAAACATCTGTGAGCACCCCAGCACGCAGCTTCTGGTGGTAACCTTGTTAGTGCTCCACATAACTGCATGTAACCACTCAGCATGACAACCTTTTGCATTTCTCTTTATGAATAATTTTGCTGTATCACATCCATTTTCATGTGTTCTTTATTACAGCACGCAACTACATTTATTAGAGTTTCCACCAGAGAATTATCCTTCTTGCTATCCTTAATGGTGCTATGTACTGCCCTCTCTGAACTGTAAGCCTGGCACATTTCAAATCCCATTCACTAGGGGTTTTTTCCCTTTATTTTCTTTAAAATTCCAGCAAAGAACTTCACAGGTTGCAAAATAAATATATGACATGTATATCAGAAGCAAATTTATGGGAACAAATGGAAGAATTTCAGGTGACTATGGGATGAAAATAGAATGAAAGCTGAACTCTAACTTCGATGTAACATTTTATGTGGAAAGTTGTGATTTTTCAACCAAAATTTTAATTTTCTCTTGAATGACAAATGAGAAGAAAAAGGGGACCTATCCACAAAATTTTATTTGTCCCAGTTACCAATTTAATTATCATGTAAATTGGAAAATGGAGAAAAGGGAAGGAGAAAAGGCTCGACATACTGCTCTACTTTTACTAAACTGACCAAAAAGGACCAGAATTTGAGGGGGAAAGTATTGCTACTTGTGGTGGAATGTCATATCTCTAAATTTGGTTTTATTAGAAAATATAATGAACTGCAGGGCATGCTTTAATGTTCCCAGGCATGTCATAGAGATTTGTAGGTAGGGACCATGATCCAAGCTCCTTCCTCTTTGCTAAGCTAATGAGGATGATATACTTTGGGAGATTGAGGTGTCGGGGAAAAGGTCCTTCAGCAAAGTCATAATTATAAAAACAATGAGTCAGATGATGACATTACACCAAAAGACCATAAGATCTTAAGTATAAATTGGCTGGGCTGCTGGCAAAAGACAAGCTCTTACTTGAGAAAGGTACTGTTCCAAAGGAATCGGGCCATGGGAATACTGTCCCTTCAGTGCATAAGTGTCATCTCCGAATGATCAAGGAGTTAGTTTTGCATCATCCATCACATATCTGACCAGGTGAATTTGGTAAACTGATTCAAATAGGAAACTAGGTCTCAATCACTTGAGATTCATCACATCTCTGTCAGTACTTCGGCAAGGTAAGGAGAGCTGCCTGGCACAAGGAAACTCCAGGCAGAGTGAGCCTGTGACAAGCTGCTTCATGAGAAGCAACTAAGGAAACCAAGTGGCTAGGAAGACACTGCTGGGTAAAAATTTGTGTAGCAGAAAGCTGAGTACGGCATTCAATTTTCTGTATAGTTAAAGGCTAACTATGGAAGGCTTCTTCTATTCATGGCCTGTTGATGCTCTGGGAGCTCCAGGAGCAGTGAGATGGCATCTGCAGGGTATGGAGGAGTATTTATCTCAGGACAATGTAGGACAATGATGATATGCTGAGACATCACAAGCAGCTATGCAAAGGAACCCAAAATTAATTGGTGACAATGGTAATGTACAACATAGAAAATGTGAACCTTTTAAGCCAAGAACAAGACCTAAAAAAAGCAAATTAAACCCCAGTAAAATCTACAGCTGCCAGAAGAAAGGGGGGAAAAAAGTGTTGGGTGACTGAGATAAGATGAATAATCAGACTGTTCGAATGTTCTGAAAAGACTATTTACACTGGAAGGGAGATGAACAAGACAAGGACGTATTGGAAGCATGCTAATGAATGGCAGAGAGAAAGTAAATCATATTTTTTCAGTCATGATAAAGTGCTAAAAAACCCTTAATCAAGTTAAAAGTTGGAGAATTCAAAATATTTGGTACCATTTATAGCCACTGGACATACATGGCACAGAAAACTTTCCAAGATATAAAACTCATTCAACTTCTACAGAATCCAACAAAAAAAGCCAGTTATCAGAGTTGAGTTTTAAAAGCATTAGGGAATAATAAAGTACTTTCTTCCAAATTTAAACCAATCTCAGAACATTATGTATTATCAATGCACTGAATACTGTAAGGGAGAAAAATCATCCCACACCTTCCTAATGTGGGACAAATGAAGACAGTTATTATCTCAAGTGTCTACCATGGATCACTGTCAGAGACAAATCTGAAGTCCTTACCAGAGTGCAGACAGCTCCATTTCTTTGTTTTGATTGTATTTTTTTTCAATTTGCCAAGCAGGCAGGTCAACACAGCAGAATCAGTAACCAGCTAATAGCAGGTGAATGTTAAACTATCTGCTGTCACTAAATAATTGTATATTCACAATGTTTACAATAAAGAAGGTGGTTATTTTGCTACATGGACTATAATTCAGACCCTCCCTTGCACTCTTCTGGCTGTGAGAAACAATCCACTCCTCCAAGTGCTGCAGATGCTGGTACTTCAGCCCTTCATGGAGACTGTTTCTCACACACACAAGGACTTGCTTAGCTACATCACACAGAAGAACTCAGTGCTTGCATTGCACTACAGACTTGATTTGATCTGGTATGAAAGCTGCTAGTTACCTTAGGACCTCAGCTTCAAGAATATAGAAATGAGTGCTACAGTATTTTGAAACACTTTTCACTGTAAATTCCCTAATAATATGCTTTGATACTCATAAAAGAAAAATAATTGCCAGAATAGTAATCTTTTCTATAAAATTACTGTAGAAATTCCATATGGTTCAATGTCAGGTTTTGTATAGGACAATCCAAAATCAGCTGCAGTCCATGTAAAGGGGACATCTGGACCATTCATTCACACTCCAGATCCACGTATTTATTAAAAATAAGTAAACCTATAGCTTGTAGAATTTCAAAGAAATAAAATCATAATACAAAACAAGTGAAACAAATGCATGTAGAGTTGCTTGAGTTTGGAAGGATGTTGAAAAAAATGACTCAAAATATAAACTGTCCTAGTCATCTCAAAATGGACAACTCTGAAACCAAAAGTGATATATTCATCTGTAACTGATTCACTAGAATATATAGCAAAGGTGAGGAATATTATTAACTAAAATCTACTAAGGATTTCCCAGACTACACCATGACTCCCTGGGAGAACATGTGTGAAAGCCTGGCTATACAGGATACAGGAGGTTAAGACACACATCAGAATCAGTACATTGGGGCTGGGTTGTGGGGACTTAAACTTTGAGCAGCTCATGAAATGCAGTTGTAAGAGCAACTCAGTATGTTTCCACTGCAGCTTGCAATTAGACAAAGTGTACTGTTTAGCACTGTAGACAAGTTTAAATAATGCCAACAAGTTTCATGACCCAAATGCAGTGGCAGTCACCAAGTATTCTGTAGAGCCATCATTTTTGTGAACAAGTGAGAAAGGGTTACAATGAACTTTTGAAAATTAATGAGTAGGATGCTTAAATCATTGCTTCCCTAGTAGAGCAGAATTCAACTTCTCAGTAAAAGTTTAAACAAAGTTTAAAGTTGGTCATCCCTAAGGCAAAAAACTAGCCCATTACTATCAGTAAAAAAGGGAAAAATTGGAAGTCCTTCAAGAAATCACAATGCCCTCAGAAGATTATCCATGGAAGGTTTACAGACTATTTGCACAAGACCTTGTTATGTAACAGGCTACAATGAAAATCAGATGGCTCAGCTCCTACCTTAGTCTTTATCCAGACTGATAAAATTAAGTTTTAAACAACTTTGCTGTGAAAACTTCCATAAGAAAGGCATAGGACTTAAGTGTCCTATGGTGGGAATTCTTACTAATTTACTGTGATACATTTTTCTAAAGATACTGAGAGGTCCTTGGATCAAAAGCTCTTTCTACACAAATGGTATAACTGTATGTTAACAGCAATAAAAATCTATTTGGGTAAGAGAATTTTTCTTGTTTGCATCTTTAAGTAGTGAGAACTGCAGGGCTAAGCAATACTAATGTGTTCAAAATCGCAATGAGAGAATACAGTTTTTGCCTCTATAGTGTCATCCAGGTGGTACACAGTAATATACAAAACCACACATACTTGTAAGTTTTAAATGTGTAAGTCAAGGTACAAACTGAAGTATTTTCCTTCTTTCAAATGTACAGGAATTTAGTCCATTCAGAAATACACTGTTCAAAGATTGCACTGGGGCTCAGATGGCACACCAGCCACCATCTCTGCAAGACAACTGGCCTACTTGGCATCCCCAGTGCTTTGCAAATGGCTCAGATACCTCTGGAAAAATAAAAGAGAAGCATCTGAGAACATTGGGGAATAATGAGTAGTGATCTGCTTGTTATGAGACGTATTAATCATATGGCTTGGAGGAGAGGTAACGGATGACTTCAGTTAACAACATGGTTACAGTGACTCACTGCCAGGAGTGGAAAGAGGTGACCAAGATGATTGGCTGATTTTCCACTCCAACATTCCTTACCCGATCAGGCTGCCTTGGCATCTCTGCTACCCTGGGGCATGTGCAACAGCTGCACCCCAAAGACACTGTGTCCACCTTTTCCCCAGTGTACTAAGAGCAAAAAGGTCAGTATTTCCTCTTGGCCTAAACCATGATAGGACAGAAGACATGAGAAGGTGGTGATGACCAATCCATTTTAAAGCTGTGATTTGCTTTGTCCACAATGCTCCACACTGCTGACACAGGCAAGAGCTGATGAGAGATGGAGAAAATCATATTCCAAAGCAAACGGATTTGTCCGTTGGCGTCTCAGGAGGAGTTGGCTATATATCCTGGAATGCCTAATGTTCAGAAAATTTATCTTGGTAAAGGCTCAGGAAAATGTATGTTTTTATTTTACCCAAAGTAAAAATATCAGTCAATGTGAAATTAAAAAGTGAAAATAATACTCCCCCTTGTAAAAAAATTCCAGCCTCCTACACTGACTGTATCTTGTAGACGTCTAAAACAAATAACATGAATTTTATGTGGGTTTTTCTACTAACATTTTATTGGTATTTATAATGTAGTATGGAGAGACTTTTAAGAGGGAAAAAGGCAAGTTACAATAACACACCATAGCATTTAGAAAAGGCTGTGGTTGCAGAGGACACAGACCATGCTACCTTCCTCTTTCTTTCAAGGTGAATAACAGAAAACAGCAGGCAAGTAATCCAAATCCTTTCTGTTGCCGCTGAGGCACACAGTGGCATAGAAATAACATATTTCAGTTGGTTACCTTTTGACACCTCATATTCTGATTCCAGCAAAAGAGCTATGCCTACAGAACACAGAATTAGTATGTGTAGATCATCATTAATACAATGGTAGAAAACAATAAAAAAATCCCAAACCCTGAAACACAGTAGGCTGTGTTCAGCTCAAAAAGTAGCAATATGTAGGAGAAGGGTGAACAGCCTGGGTGATAGTCCTGTAACTTAACATAGTTCTGAGCTTGAGCCAAGTGTCAGTAACTACACTGTCTGGAAAGATGAAGTTTGTAATCATGGTTTCAAATCTCTGACCAGGTAAGCCAATATATGTTTGAGATATACAAATGCAATTGTTCATGGCACTTGTTGAATATAGCAGATTTTATACCTGAGTGCATGATTGATGTTAGCCAGTTAATCCTTTAGAATTCCCATAAATTAGCTTTTGAGACTTCTCTTCAGGAGAGTATTGAGTAGTTTGTTATTTAGATTTTACAGTTATTGACACCTGACAACCTTTTCAGCTGCCAGTGTCATCTACTGTAGTGGTTACACTTTCCCTCCTCACATCAGGCATTAATTTGATGTAGTGGGTTGAGTATTTTGGTCTAATACCAGTGTACCCACTAAACTTATTTACTCATTTTTTATTGTGAGATAAGGATTAGGAGAAATGCAAAGCAGGCTCAAAACCTTAAAGGTATAAAGACAGTTTTATTAACAGAACTAAAAGGAAAATAATAAGAACCAGAATACACCTTCAGACCCCTTTTTTCCCCCTACCTAATTTCTCTTTCTTTACCAACAACTCTTTTTTCAATCAACAACATAAAGTGAAAAGAGACTTTTAGTCAGTTTAACACCTTTAAAATAGGCTTTCATCAGTGCAGTTGGGAGAGAAGTCTCTCCTGTCACACCATGGAGGCTTTTTGACAAGAACACAGTTCTTTCATGGTTTCAATATCACAGTGAATCAGCCGCCTGGGAAAGGAAATCTGTTCACAATGTGAAAGTCCTTCCCTCGACACACAGCTCTTCCCGCAACTGTTTTCGAGGACTCATCTGTGTGTCATGGGGTACTATTTTAAGGATGAGCTGTTCTAGTAGAGAAACAAAGGGTCATTTCTTTTTTCTTGAGATCCCCAGAAACAAGGTTTCTCTTCTATTTCTGGGAGTAGAAATTCTCTTTTATATATCCCTGGGGCAAGAATTTTTATCTCTCCCTTCTGAATGGTATTTACCACAGATACTTTAGCATTTACTTGCTTCAACACAGGTGCCTTTGCTCAGGCTGCAGTTAGAACATTATATCCCCCCAATTGCATACATGAGTTATACGGAATAGATTAATATATCTTAGTCCATTACCATGCGTTTACAGAAAGAATTTCAGCTTAAAGCATCTCCTCTTTCTCCCCA
>VZTR01014219.1:70880-86838 GCA_013400775.1 Chaetops frenatus | reverse complement strand
CCAGAAGCACTATGAACAGAAGTGCCCCTCCCTCTGCATTAGAGGAGGAATTGTAGGTCAGATGCTCACAGGCACATCAATCAAAGCCAAAAAAAATAGTTTTGTAATACTATATTTAAGAACCTAAAGTCACTCCAAAACTTACAGAAGCTGGTTATCCAACCTCTGTATTACTCTGGCCTTACATCTACTTAATTTCTGGTTCAGTCTAGATGCAGCTGAATTTCAATATATAAACAGTGGTTCTTGATTGTCAAGTCCCACATACCAGTTTACATGAATTTAACAACACTACAGGGTTTAAAAAAATAAGCATTCAGGGCTGTAAACATGTGACAACTGCTGTGTCAAAGCATGCACAATGTACAGAGCAATAGCCAGTTAGGCCAGCTCTGTTATCTTGAGTACATAATCTTTTCCAATGCCTCATCCCTAAAAATTAGGTAGGCCTGATAAGCCATATCTATTTGCATAGAAAAGTATCCTTGTCTAAGTCTTTCATGTTGCCTAGGTTAAGCAAGTTTTAAATTAATACCACAAGCAAAGTACTTACTCAGGAGGGAAAAATGCACATCATGGGAAGCCCTATTCATTTCAGCTACACAATTTTGGAGTTTAGTTTAGAGCTTTAGGGTTTAAAAATATATTTTCATGAAACATTTTTGCTTGTTAGCTCATTTTTTTCCCAAATTCAGTTAAGATCTGCTTTGGATATTAATTTTTGTATAACAATATTTTTAAAGTTTCCAATTTTGACTCATGGAAATTATCAAGCTATTATACGCCCCCGTTCCTGTGTGAAATTTAATGGTACCCCTCAAGACTTTGAAGCAGTGTGTTCCACAAAAGAAGAAAGGAAGTGCAAAAATGTAATTGTTGTGATTAAGTTTCAAATTCACTTCAAAATTTGATCATTTTTAAGAACTGATACACACTCCATGCCCTAGTTCTACATCAGCCCTGAAACAGACATAAGACACATTCTCTACTTTGTTGCTTCATGAGACCCTTTCTACATTAAACAGTTTTGCTTGGTCCTTAAGCAATAAGTTAGGCAGAGAGAGCGTGACAGACAAGTTGCTATTTCAGACTTGAAACAGCACCTGGAGGGCCAAGACCTTTCCCACTTTAATAGTAGACAGAGAATCATGGTAGTGATCAGGGTCATATGGTGGGTGAGGAAGTCACTGATACTGAAGGATCAGATGTCACCGTGACAGCTGTAATAACCAGCGCTTACTTACTTCAGCTAAAAAAAATCCACAGAATATGGTGAATACACTGCTGCAATAGGTACCTCTTCTACCTTTGTGTCATGCTGTAAACATTTAACTCCTGAAGGCTCACAGGGCAAGAGCAGAGCAACTAACCCTCACAAGACATTATAAGGGACCAAAGAAGCGGAGTTGTTTTAAAATCTTGAATATTTGGCAGAAAAGTTATTATTTGCTTGTTATTGAAAATTCATTCCTCTGAGATAAAACAACTTAATTACTAGAGGATCCCAAGGAGACAGCAGGCAGTGATGAACAGAACAGCATTCAATTGCAGCAAGTGAACATCATAAAACAGGCACCACTGGATTAAAAAGTAACCTTAAACTGTTTAGTGTACACAAAGGCAGCCTAGTCAAAACACTTCAACAATGATTTAAAATCTCAAGTTAGAGGCTAGTTTCAACCTTCAGGGAAGCCTTCTCTATTCATAAGGAGCTTAACTAATCATAACTTTCCATGACTTATCAGAACTGGATGCGGTGTGTCGCAGCATGATAACTGAGCTCTGGAAATGTAACAAAAGCTGTCTTTTTACAAAAATAATGGTGAGACTAAACCCCAAATTTTAATCTTTGAACTTAGCGGGGACATAACATCTTGTTACTCTTTAAGCGTTGCCATTAGAATGCACGGAGTCTTAGGCAGGCAGCTCCTGTCTGTGTTACTGTGATGTGGAGGGTGGCACATGTATCAGGAAAGGAGCAGATTTCTGAAGCCTGGTCCCAGGATGCTACACAAAGTGCATCACCAGGAAACAGGACAGGCAGTATCAGACACACTGCATTTCTGCAGATAGCTAGCTAGCTATGGAAGTAGTAAGTCTACCCAAAAAACAACATTATGTTCAGTTCATCTAATTGCTCAGTATTAATGGCCTAGTGTTTAAGAAAACACGCAGTATTTATTTTCTAACATGATACAAATTCTAGCTATAAGAAAGCTTCAGAGTTAGAGTTAAATGGAGCCCAAAAAGGACCAGATTTCAATCTGTGTTTTCTTCAGTGTAGTTCCAGATGCATTAAGACCTCAGTAGAGACCTGCAAATATTATGTACAGCTTTCTTTTATCTTCTGGAAAAAAAGGGGGGGTGGGGAAATGGTATGAAAGAATGAAGCAGTGCCAAACACTATAAGAAAGGCTTAATAAATAGAGCCCAGGGTCACAATGTTGCTCTTATTTGCCCTGAAATATATCACTGAAGTTCTGTATATTCATATTTGTTTACATTATAAATGTACTAAATGAGCTAATTATAGTGATCATAATTTACAATTAAAAACAAACAGTTAGAAATTTCAAAGGCTTTCAATATCTTTTCTTTAATCATTCACCCAGGCTCAAAATATGCATTTTTTAGATTAAAGCATTAAAGTTGCTAATTATATTCTCAGAACTAACAATTATTTCTTTACCCTTTTACTACCTTCTTCTGGCAACAAAAAAATGTCAGCACTGATTTAATTTTTTGTTATTACAGGATTAAAAGAAGTTTCTAAAATGCAATTAAATATGCCCTATAGCTATAGTAACTTTTCTATCAGCATCCAAAGCCTCTTCACTAAAACAACAGCATAAAAAATTATTCAGACTTTCTAGACATACTTTTTTTCTCCTTTTATAACACATTCCTTTGGTGATTATCTCCAATGACAACTCAACCATCTTAATAAGACTGTGCAAATCTAGATCTTGGTAAAAGGGAAAACTGAAAGTTAAAGAGGCTGTTAAGAGTGCAAAACCCTGCACATGTCAAGCACTGGTTCTTCACCTTTGGAAGCTTAGTTCAAGTTCACCCTGAGGCCCTAAGCAAAAAGTTCAATAGTCTCAACAATGTCCCTACCTGATATATCACAAAATCAATTACTTTATGATGGTACATTTGGTAACCTATGCTCAGACAGAATCAAGTATTTTCCCATTGGGAATTCACCAATTATCTTCTCAGTAAATTATTCTCAGATAAAACAGAAGTTCCTGCTATTGGCAGGAGTTTCTCCTTATACTGCCTCTCTAGTTTGGTAGTTGGGCTGGTTTGGAAAAGTGATGTTGTGCTCAGTCCATGCACCATTACCTGCTGTGTGATCACAGTGATTCGTGCTGACAGGACACCAAAACATGATTCAGAGCCCACATTTGTACTGGTTTGGAGATGAATAGTCACTGCAAGCAACCAAAGGAAAAATATAGCAAGGAACATAATTGAAATTCTACAGTTCATCAAGGACTTGGCTTCCTCTGGAGAACCTGGAATGCTAAGGCCCTCCCTGCCTTTAAGTTTCACAGTTGTGAACATGATTTTCTAGCTGCCATCAACAGCATCCTTGGCCCAGGCTTTAAGAGCACACTGATACACCTCATTAGTACCACTCTCAAAATTACATGTTGTGTTACTTTTATAATAGCTTGCTGCTGGAGTAGATATATTTATGTTAATTACTTAACATTGTTTCCAATTTAAATACATAGTTTCCACATAAGTGAATGCCAGTCTGAATAATAAATACAAGTTTCTGTGTGGTTTAGATATGGAATATGCATTCTGTATGCTGCTTTTTAAATGAAGCTCCAATCATTGCAAAGGACCATTCCAGGCCCTGCAGTGGTCTGTCCAAACTAAGCTCATTTAGCTTAGTCTAATTCTCGGCAGTCAGAATTTTGTTTCATAAAATCACCAGCAACAAAATTAATGCTAACCAGCATCCTCTGACTGAGTTGGCTGATGGCACACACGTTCATTGTCTCTGCAAGGTGTTACTCAGTCCTAGCACCAACTAAGTCAGCAGTGGTACTGTCCCTATTGTAGTAATTTTGTGGAACCTATTCTGCTTTAAACAGATTAAAAATACTAGAGATTAAAAATACTGAGAGAAAGAGAGAGAGAGAGTTGACAATCAAACAGAATTTAGACCTTATTCTCTCTAGAGTAATGTCTAGATACGAGCAGTGAAAATGAAGGGAGCCTAAATGAAAATCCCAACGTGCAAAGATGAAAGAGACTGAGACTGCCCAAATAAAGGATGGTATAATAGACAGAGACCACATAATGAATGACAGAAAAACAAGAAGTCAAAATTCCTATCTACCCTTACACATAATACAGGGACATAGGGACATGCAATGTCACTGAGAGAACACAAATTTAAGAGTTTTAGTCATGTTGACTTCTTATCACTGTTCAGCAAATTTACACTTTTCCCGCTATAAAATGGGGATAATATTTTTTCTTCCCCAACACAGAAAAACTTGGGGAAATATTTGTATAATTCTGTAATGAAGAATGACATTGAAAATCGTAAAAAGAAATTAGTAATTTCAAGTACAGTGCAGGTTTGGATTGCAGTAGCTGGCACAGTGGACAATAAATAAGGCCTAAGAGTATCGACTAGGCAATGAAGATAAAAAGATATATTCTACACCTTCCTTGTCCCCTGCAAGTCATCACCATCATACACAAAATGAGGCAAAACTAATTAATGATTTGTAAATAAGGATGGTTCCCTAAAACATAGCTCAGAGAAGCTGACTTAGGATTCTAGGGCCATCTTTGAAATTCTGAGTGCTTGATCTTGCAGTCTAATTGACTTGTGTCTTTTAATACAAAGTTACAAACAGGTTACCATTTCTACAAAAATAACCAGATTATTAAGTTGATTGTTTGCAAAATAAATATGAAATGTTTTAATTGCTTCTCTAGAGAGATGCAAAAGATTTCATTTGTAGTCTTTGATTCTGTGAGCATTTAGTGAGTTTCTCATAGGAATACTGCATTGCTAAGGAGCATTTCAATTCCTCTGTAAATATTACACTCTTCTACTGAACTTCAGCAAGAAACCTGCTCAAAGCTCATGCTTAGACTTCCACATCTTTCCAAGCACACTCCTTCTTCATCAAGACCAGAAATATGCCCACCAAAATAGTGATGAAGAACAATTGGACAATTCAGAACTTACTTCCTAAGTGCAGAATCTAATGTACCTGCTCCATTTAAGAAGGCCTCTGGACAGCCAAGCCAAAATGTTGATGGAAGTATTTTGCAGACTGAATAAATTGTCCCAAGTCAGTAAATGTTGGGAAGGAATCATAGAATGGTTTGGGTTGGAATAGATCTTAAGGATCATGTAGTTCCAACCCCCTGCCATGGGCAGGGACACCTTTCACTAAACCAGGTTGCTCAGAGCCCCATCCAACCTGGCCTTGAACACTGCCAGGAATGGAGCATCCACAGCTCCTCTGGGCAACTGGAGGGAATATGCAACTGACAGATCCTTACCCACTGAGGGTAAGAGGGGTGCCATTTCTACTTTAGGCAAATTCTCCAGCCACATCAGAAAAAAAAATCCTACTGGGACCATGTGTAGGTTCAGGGCAGCATTCAAAATGACTATTATTCTCCATATTCACTGGAATTTCTCCATTCAGGCTGAATCTGGACACTCAAACCATATCATAAAAGTTCACTTTCTGAATAAAGGATTAATAAACCAAAAGGCTTTCAAACTGTACCTGCAAAACTTTCTGCATGGTACACTGTTCTGTTGTTACAATCTCCAGAAAATAATATCCAGCTAGTCCAACAGTTGAAAAAAAGCAATGAAATTTCTCATGTTACAAGGGTGCTAAGATATCAAGACAAGCAACTCGTAAGGAAATTTTATTAAGGACTTTCCCAGGTCTCCTATCTACATTGGATATCAGGCTGTATCTAGAGTTAAAAAGGCAAGAATCCATTACAGAGAAAGTCCATGGCATAATTAGAAAACAATCAACACTTTTTCTAATGCTGATTTCTTCTTCACTTTAAACTGCTTCATTGACTTTAATTAAACTTGCCCTGGGTTATGAAGCTATCAAGCTGCAGAAATATTTGAAAATGAAATAAAATAAAAGCATATTTCTTGTCTGAAGGGTTTTTGCTTAGCTGTACCACACTTTTGACTTAGAGGATTTTTGAATTATTAGAAATGCTGTATACGACACTGCAAGACTGTTGGTTTTTCTCTTGAATTAAAATGACCTCCCACCCCACAGTAAGAATCACAGTATTAAATTGTTGAGATTATCTCTACTGCTCTTCATTGCAGAATTCCTCTGCTGGTTTCTGAGAAATGGTGTGATGCTATCACCACAGACTTACACCAGCCCTACTCCCAGTTTTGTCTAAGGCCAAAGGAAAGAAATGTTGTATATTTGGAATACAGGCAGTTTTCATGCCAATAGCTCAGGCCAAGGTTAAAAGTACATGACACAGACTTTGGAGGAATAAAGAGATGGCCTGTGGTCTGCCCCAGCCTGGGTCTGGCTCATGAGAATATGACCAGAAGTCCCAAGAATGAGAGTGAATGGAATAACTTATAAAACATAATCGTCAAGAGAAAAGAAGGTGGGAAAAACCATATCAAGTATCTTCCAGCCTAGAGTCATCTAGTTTCATTAGATGTGAACGTCACTTTATTAAAATTCTAAATAAAATAAATTCTGGTCAAAGATGGGCCTGGTAAAGAATTAGGAAAACTCCGATCTGAATTAATTTTACAATTTGGTCTGCCTCTATTTTAATTTGCTTTCTTTTTCTTCTCTGAAGAACATCCTAGAGACAATTGAGAAGGGTTCAAACCTGTACTTTTTATGTCTAGAAAAAGCAAAAATATATTTTGGAAAAATTCCAAGTTTTGCTAAGAAAGCAGCAATTACTTGCAACAGTGTGCATGTCTTGGTGAAGTACCATAGAGTATTGTAGAGTATTGTAGTTTAATCTGGGGTTCAAAAGACCTGAATTCAATTTTTGAACAGCTTTTCTACTTTTTTTTTCCAGACATCCACAGATGTCTGAAAAAAAATTTTCTATGCATCAGAAGGCTACTATCCTCTACTACTCTTAAGATATTACCTAAACACCCTCACCAAAGTCCAAAGAAAGATCTTCCTAAAAGTCAGTGGCATCAGGATCAACCATATATATCTAAATTTAATATATAAAAGACATCTACAACAGAATACCTAAAAAATATGTTAATTGCCATTTTTTGTATCTTGAATATGTACATGACATTAATGAAAGGTGAAGAGTTTTCCAAACTGGTAAAGACAGGTAGTGCAAGCAATCCATAATAAGATACAACTCTACTTATGTCCACTCAAGCTTTTTAATACCACAACAGAGTTACTCCACAGTTTATGGATATTTTCCTTCACCAGTGTCTTTGAGAACTTTCCATTAACTTCAATAGATGCCAAAACAGGCCCAAGAGCAGGAAATGAAGAAATATACTGTACCCAAATGAAATAATTGTGGGAATTTAGGGCAGGCAGAATGTAATTATTCACACTTGAATCTCAACAGAGCACTGAGTTTATATCCCCATTCTGGCAAACATATGAGATATATAATAATCAAGAAGAGCAGGGTTGCTGGCTTTCCTCTCAGTTAAAATAAAAGAATAAAGGAGGACAATGATCTGCTCTCTTGATGCTGAGTAAAAGGAAGGATTGACATTTATTGCATCATCTGCAAGACTTGCCAAGAGACCAAATGTATTAAGTAAATAATCACATTTGAAAAACTAGAAATTTGGTTCTTTGCTGGTGCAAATTGAAATGTATGGTTTTCTTACTTTTGTTTTCAGTCCTAGGGAAAGTCTTTGGAAATTAGTGTCTTTGCAAAATACTGATATTTATAATTTCTACATTCATTGATATAGGTGAGGACACCAAGAAGCACTGGAAAAAAAAAATAATGGATTCTCTTGCAAATGTACTGGATTGTAAAATAACGAAAAGTTCCAAGACTTGTAATAGAACTGCATTACATTCTAGCAAAGTGGGTCCATGTCTGAGGTGGAACATGACAGCTTTTTAACTTTCTACAACAATATGTGACAGAAGAATACTATATTCAGTTGATACCATAGGGTGATTTATGGAGGCAGAATGTAATAATATAAATTGAGTTTCAGAAAGACACTGTGACTAATCTTACAAAAAATGCTACAGGATGTTTAATAATCCTGGTGGGTCACAAGTTGTTCCTCAAAGAATTCTCTTAAGACTGATTGTTATTAAAGTATGTACTGCATTTGGTTCATTTTTCATTTAACTATGTAGTCTAAAACTGCTGTCAAGTGCAAATATTTGAGTTGTAATTGGATACCCATACAAATGGAATAGAGCCACCAAAGCTCAATGAAAATTACAATCATAGAATAGTTAAGGTAGTAAATGCCCTTTGAAGAGCCATAAGACAAGCATCTGTCCACATCTTTTGAGGTCTCCCTAGAAGAACTCATGGGGGTTTATTGTCCCATTAATCAAAGACAAAGGAGCAGGAATGAGGGAGCAAACTACAGCTCCTTCGCTGCATTCACTGTGTAACCCTATTCCATTACCTCCCTTTTGGTATTGAAGGCTGTGGTGCTTATGAGTAGCAATTCTGAGAAGACTGAAGTGAGCAGAGAGAATGGAAAAACATAATATATAGTTGAGGGGCTTGACTCACACCCCTTAGAAATTAGCTGAAGTCTGTGTTTTACTTACAAGGCCTCTGGGTCAGTCCTAGTGGAGAAGCAGAACAGTTTTCACATCTCTACCTGTCTGCAGAGAGGCTGTGACTGCAAATACTTTGAGCCCTGGTCTGAGCCAACATGGCTTCACAAGGAGATGAGAAAGAAACAGATGCCATTCCCTGGGTCTGTCGTACACTAACGCTACAACACGCAGCGCTCCTGCCAAGGTGCCAAGGCCTCCGCGGCACGGGAGCGGGGTTGCCCCACGGGATGGCAGGGCCTGGCCTGGAGACCGGGGCTTGTCCCACTCCCTCCAGGGCAGCCCCAGCCCCAGGCATCTGCTGAGACACCGAGCTGGGCCAAGATGTGGGGGCAGGCAGGGCAGGGGGGCTGCGGCAGGGCTGACAGGGAGCCGGGCAGGGTAAGGGGGCCCTGAGGCCTGCAGGTGCCCTCAGGGCCTTGACACAGAAAAATAATATAAAAATAAAAATACCTCAAACAAATCTTACACTAGTTTTTTTTCATAGGGCTTCCTGTCTTTACAGAGTGTATTTCCCCCTGCATTTTCTTTATGATTTAAAGTCTACTTAGCCATAGCTTTCAGCACTGCACGCAGCTCTTTTCAGTTCACCCTTGTTAATGAGAACAAATGAAAAAGTATGTTTGTGCATTTTCAGAGGTTATCCAAATGGGCTGAGATCCACTCACATTGCATCCTTTCCTTGGCTTCACAAAAACCCAATATTTTTGTAACTCTGGAAAATTTGCTCCACCTACAAGTTTGGCTAACACTAGCATTTTCATCCCAGATTTTGGGCTTCCTATAATGCCATAAAGTTTTTGTTAACCAGTGCACAAGTTCCTTAAAGAACTTTTCTCAGACATTGAACAGCATGATATTTAATGTATACAGTATGTCAGGTTTGGTCCCAATATCTCTCTTACGGCTCTCAGCCTTTTCCACCACACAATACACTACGTGGCAGAGACCACCCAGCAAATTTTTTCCCCACTGTATTTCACATTACCTCTTTGTTAAATTTAGTTGTAGACTTCAACTCCATAAGGTAAAATATTCCTAGATGCTTAATAGCCTGCAGTTTTCAATCTATATTTAAACTCTGCCTTATCCACTGATCATACAATATGTTCGGGGACATAAACTCCAACTTACCTTAGTTGATTCGCCATTCAGACACGCTTGCAAAATTCTCAGCTAGCTTCTACAGATTTTTCATGTTCTAGGAGCTGAAATAAAAATACCATTTATATTGTATGATACTTATTAGAGATGAATGAACAATGCATAGCAAATAACTTAGAAAACTATTGTTTGCTAAATATCCATAAGCAGATCTGTTATGATTTGACGATTTCTTTGAATTTATTCAACATTCTCCAATTCTTACAGTTTTTATTCATTGCTTTTCAACTTAGCTATTTCAAATTTTCAATAGTCATTAGCAAATCTATGTAGTATATAGCTCTGATGAATGCACGTGAGTAGTGATTTTTAGAGTTTTCACTAGCAAAATTTGAGTATATAACTCTGGTGATACTAATATTTGTCTTGCCTTTGAGAAACATCTGTGCAGTGACTTCTGAACTAGTTACAACCACACTTGCATGTACCACTGCAGCAGAAATGGAAGCAGCATGGCATCATCAGTGCAGTGCTGTCCCTGATTAATTACCACCATCAAGATGGACGATGTATAAACTGAGGTGTAGAATCAGGATGGCTCCCTTGCTTTCAGAATCCATGCTAGAAACCTCCTGTGATCAGCCCCACTTCCTGCGGATGTATTATCCCATCTGTAATGAGTTTGATATTATCTGTGTTGTGCTCCTACATCCAGCACTGTGGTAAGGGCCCCATGTCTTCTGGCTACCAGTGTAACCTTCCAAGTCAGCTCTTTTAGAGCTTTTCTTCTTCATAGACGGAAAGAAAGAAGGTCAATATGAACATGAACTTTCTTACTCTTCTGGGAAAAAATTTAAATACACATCACTCACAAGACTGGGGATGGTATGAAACAAAAGTTACCTATATCTGTGAAACAGCTTTCTTTTCTTAGAATTATCCTTCCTGAGTTAGAGGTATCACTAAGTAATATGACCAGAAATAGGTTTGGTACTCAATAGAATTCATTTAAATAAGGAATACATTGTATGTCATAATTCGTTACACACAGAGCTACCAGCACTAACATAGATGAAAAAGAACCAGAAGAAGGTTGTTAGTTGATTTGTTAATGCACTTAAGTGTCAACAGGTGTGATCAACTGGAAAGAGGCAGGTGTTACCAGTGTTTTGGTGCTGTCATAGAAGAAGGATGTCCTGCAGAAGCCTTAAATGCAAACTTAAATTTGACAAGCTGTTGAAATCCTCTATCAGCCACCACTTTACAAGTACTCCACATCTGATTTAAGGCTGCAAATGTGCCAGAAAAAAAAGCCTAGTACTTAAGTATGTGGATACTAAAATACTTGAACTTAACTTTGACATCTGCACATTTAGGTTTTTATTATCCATAAAGATGTCATCTTCAAGGGAGGCATCAAACCCTATTTCCATCCCCTGTAGATACTCATTTGTAGTCTCAACTAAATACACCCCACTCAGACAGTTGTCCAGCTAAACAATTTTATTTGGATCTCTATGATACAGTTCTTAGCAATGAAGGTGTAAGATCACCTAACAGACTAAGATTAAAAGTTCTTTATTTTGGGACCACATAATTTAATGAGAAAAAAACACAATGTGAATATCTAAACAGAAAAAAATACGTATTGAAAATGGGCAACCTAAACAAAAAGTCTGAAACAGTGTGCTATTTTTTTACTGAAATATTTAATCCAATTAGTTTCTAGCTGATGTTACATATGAAATCTAAAAAAATCTTCACTTTTCTTGATTTTTTTCTGAATACACTTCATTACTTTTGAAAGTAAGGGATTAATAACACTTGGGGTGGGAAAGCAGTGTAGATTGGCACAGAGTAAATCTTCCCTCAGCACAAAGCTGGTTTACTACATAGGGCTGTTTTATTATACTGGCTTGAGTCCTGAGCTACAAAAACCATTCTTTGCCAGTTCTCAGAAGCCACAGATAGAAAAGATTTGTAAGATTTCTTAATTCCAGAACACTGGGATCAACATCAATTCAGTCCATATAGTAGTTATCATAGTTTTTCCAGTACACTGTCTACTCTGCACTGAGTTATATGCCCATCTAATGAGAGCTTACTGTAGTTCTTCAAAATGTCTGTTCCTCTACCTAAATAGATTGTTCCTAGAAAAATTAATTTTCTTCATATTTTCAAAAATCTGCTCACATCATTGCTCCTAAATACATATTCTTTTAACAGTCCTGTGCACTGATGGACAGTTATAGTGAACTGTCCCAAACAAAGAGGTAGCTTCATAAAACAAATCACACAGATTTACACATCTAACCTTTTCTAAATTCCAAAAAAATTCTGCAGAGAAGAGGTAGTGCATTAACTCAATTTGCCCATGTGACAGAGAGACTAGAACGGAGCTCTCCAGAGAAAGCAGTATGCTAAACCTGAAGTAAAATATGTGAAATTCATTCTGGTGCAGAATGCCATGTAGTTTTGTCATGGTCAAATCCCACACAGCTCCTGGTTTAGGGCTGTGTCATTTCACTGGATACTGGCTTGTTCTTTACATGACATACATTTCACTCAGAATGTCTACAAAAAAAGAATGGCCTCTTCTGAAGATACACAATATGCCAACAAAATAATTTCCTGAGCTATTATGCAGGCCAGAACACTTTTGCATTAAGTAGAACCATTTATGTTGAGTTTTGTTTTCTTTGAACTCTGCCAGTACTTTGTAGCTCCCCACAGCTACAAATCCTGATCAGATCTGCTGATCAGTGGCAAATGCTTCCTTAAATCTCCTTGTTGGTGAACACAAGGCAGCAGCATTTTATATGTTGAACTAAATCATTCAACTTTATACAATAAAATTTGTACAAATATCTAGTATAGAAACATCCTATTAAAATCTACTGAGCAAAATACTTATATAAAGAAGGATATTAGAGTTTTTGAAGAAAGCAACTGCAGCTGTGCAATGAGTTGATTTCACAGAGAATTTCAGAATTTGGTATTCTTTATTTTTGGAATAAAAATCCCCAAATATATTAAAATCCATCATGCAGCAAATTCTGAAAGAATTGCAGTCTGGAAAACCAAAAAAATTTCCTTTTATAATTTCTAAATGTCTTTACAGTGTGTGAAGAACTCCCAAACTCCTCATGGGCTGGTACTGACAAGAATTCAGGTCCCTGACTATTTTCATTACATAGTCTGAACAGAAGTGCAGCTAAGTTCCTGCACACATTGGGAATTCCAAATGAACATCAGTGCTTTCAAGCCAGCCTGAGTGGTCTCCATACTTGACTCTCTGTTGGTCCTAGGCACAGGTCGTGGAAGAGCAAGGACTCAGAAATTCTGGTGACCCAGCAAGTTCCACCAGACTGCCAGAGAATCAGGATGGGAGAGGAAAACAAGCTACTTTGGTTGGTTATTGAAATTCAATCATCTTTGCTGATTTTTTGTCATGTTTCACATTTCAAAATTGTCTTTTTAATCATCTTTCCTTACCTGCACAAAAGGCAGCAACTAGGTGATGATCATATAAAGAAAAAAGCACCAAAATGCGGTGAGATGAGATAGGCTTTTAAAAAAATATTTTTTCTTGGATGTGGAAATACGTAGTTGCACTGAAGCTTCTTGGGAACAGAAAACTTGATTCTTATTTGTCTAACATTCTGGTGTAAAGAAGTGAAAATAATAATGCTCAAAAAGAATGACTTTACAGATGCTGTATTTGCAACAGCAAATCTGGGCCATGCAAGGAAGAGAGTAACCTGGACTGTGTGCTTCAGACTAGTAATGTGCCATGCACAACACAAAATCCTACACCTCTGGTGAGGGTGTTATTTTGCCAGTGAAGTTTCTCTACCCAAGGAAGATCTGTGTCAGAACATTCTTAAACCTACACCTGATTTTTAAAGTTCAATTCTCCCCAATGCAGACACCAAACCCAGGACTAGAGTACAGAAGTGTATTACAATGTATAAGAATGTACATTAGGAAATTACTCCCAGTCTGGCTGCCATACCAATATCAATGCAGCAAAAAGTGCATAGTAGAACAGAAGGTTTTGTGCTAGAGAACAGATAAGTGACATGGATTGAAATTATGGTAAATTTAAATTGATGGCCTAATTAGTATTATCTCTTTTTGTATTCTCTGTAAGAAATATTATCCAGGAGGAACTCATTTTGCATTAATGTTGATATAAAGTGTAATTCTGTAGCATTTTCATTGTAATCTGGCATTAATTAATGCATCATTATTCCAAAGTGTTAATTAAATTATTACAGAAAGGGACATCTGACCCAGTTCAGAAAGAAAGAAAATAAGTATAGTGCATGAGAATTACACTCTCAGAGGTCTGAAATGGCATGAGTTCCCACAACACTAGGTTTGTGTAGCAGCACAAAACTAAGATGAAATATAGACATCATATATGGCTCACAAATCACAGTATGACATCAACATTTGCTCACAATGGAGTCTGATGACAGCATCAGAGCCCCAAAGACAGGCAGACATCAGAAATCTGAAATGACCCATTTCTAATAGGATAAATTAAATAAACCCTATACTATCATGAATTACTCTCAAGGAATTCAGGGAATCGAACAGGAGTACAAAAACAATCACAACTTCTGCAAACTCTATTACATCCTCTGCTGTTGGGTAGGAATACCACTGCTATATAGCCACTGGGAGTGCCAGGGCAGTTAATCGGGATGAACTGCAAACAGTCCTGCACTCTTCAGTGCTGATTGTCTTGACCTTCTGCCTGCAGTCCTAAGGGGCTTCAGTGGGATCTCAAATCAGCATTTCAGTTGTTGTTCTTCTTACTACCAGCTGGGTGGTAGCTGTTTTCATATACAGGCAGGAAAAGGCCCAATCATCTACCAAAGGATGTACAGGCTGATCTGATGCCCAGGGAAAGCTACAGAAGTCTAATCCTGACAGAGAATTGGCATTTAAGCACACACCTGAGAATTCCACAAGCAGACATCTGAGGGAATGCCACTGGCAGCAAGTGGGGCTCTCTGCAAGGGGCCACACAAGCTCTATGGAATTGGGGTCTCTGTGAATTATTAAACTTGATTAATAATTCAAGAAAACATTAGTCTAGAGCATGAAGCAAATGCTATGTGATGTGACCTACCTGCCAGCTATACACCAGAGCCAGAGTTGCACAAGGTACTTCCAGGATGTGGCTTCCATAAGATTCAATGTCTACACTATTCAACAACTCTGTTTCAACAATTATCACTTCCTTTTGTTACATTTGCGCTTGCATTGAAAGATCTTTAAAATGTGAAAGTTAAATGAGGCTCTTATAAAGAAGTGGTTTGGGTGCAGTATATTAAAGGGAAACTTCAAAGGAGCTCAACATACCTTTCAAGCTAAGGTACAAAAATTTAAACAAGAACAAAAGCCTCTCTTGTATTTTGAAGCATTAATTGTTCCACTTCTGTTGATGTAAAGTGAAAGGAGAAGCTTTTAGTTAAAAGTACATAGTATCAACCAACATGGAATGTTCCAAAGTCTCATGGAATAATTTTAGCTTTGATATAATGGCACAGGTGGGTCTGAAATTATAATGCTTTCTGTAGCATGTGCAATAATTTTCAGTAGCTGAATCCATTAGACAAACATTAGTGCTTGAAGAGATTATTGGCATAAATCAGAGTTTTACCTTTTATATTTATAAGATGTTTCATATTTATAAGATCTTTCATAACTTTGTGAGTGGTGTTTGTCGCATAACTTTGTGAATGTTGTTAGATATTCCATAGTTTTGTAAATGGAGTTTTCTTTATCATTATAGCCTGGTTTTCAAAGGATAAAATATACAACATTGCTCTTTTGCCCATCTGAGAGTTCCCTTCCTTTAAGGAGGGAGCAAAACTGTAGAAACTGTAAGGACATAAAGTCTGCCATAAGTTTCATAAAAACTGGCACCTGGGTAGTAAAGAGACAAATTGGTGCTTCCATGGAATAAAGGTTTCAAATGAGAATTTAAAATTCTGTGGACTATTGGCCTCTCAGGTGGCCAG
>VZTR01014219.1:31389-52023 GCA_013400775.1 Chaetops frenatus | reverse complement strand
AGGATAGGATAGGATAGGATAGGATAGGATAGGATAGGATAGGATAGGATAGGAAGAACCAGTCCTTGTTCTTAACTGCTAATTGATTGTCCCAGCTCTATGTATGGTGTGATGATGGTGATGGCCATCTATCAAGAACATTAAGCAATGTTAGCATAGAGTTGCAAAAATAAAAAAGCCTATTTGCAATACAGAAGTCTTTCACAGAACAGGTGCAAAACACCCCAAACACTCATGCACCCTCAAAGGAGTGCTTTAGCATACCTTGGGTTAAGGGTGCTAGTAAGGTAGGAAGAGTAGTCCAAGAGTAAGGTAACAGTGTGAGAAACAGAAATACAAAAAGAAAATGAAAGCCAGAGGACAAAAGATATAAGAATAGGACTGAAAGGAAGAAAATGCATATGTAAAAAAGACAAGCAAGCAGAGAAAAGAGGGTGTGTTAGAACAGTAGGAGAGGGAGAAAAAAGAAAAAAATTATCTGCCTTAGCATGTCATTTTCCCTTCCTAGACTCAGCTCTACCATCCTGTCTTGGGCTGACTTACCCTAGCTCACAAAAACCCTATATTTACCACTGGTATGGAGCAGTGTACACCAAAAATCAGATTTTTAACAAACTGATTTCCCACAGACAAAACCACTCCAGTACTTTATCTCCTCTGAAGAAATTACTCAGCTAAACAGCAGAGTGGAGGAGGAGGAAGAATGGAGAAGGGGTGAGGAAGAGCAGAAGAGAGAGGTGTGATAGAGACTAATGCAGGGCTCAGTAGCGTCCCCAGGGCTGGTGGTTGTCCATACGTAAAAGTCAGCAAGGATAAGATCTAATTCCCACTTCCCACCATGCACCAGAGGTGAGGGATATGGTGTTTCTCAGCCAATGAACTCCCCATGCAAACAACTCTCTCATCAGTTTAATACAGTTCAGAATTCTAACCTATATTATGGTTTAAAATATATTAGTTCTCTCCCCCAAAATATTGTGCAAATTCCTAATTAAAGAAACACACTTGACCTTCTCTGCCTTAAACTAATACTGTCTACTCTGCATACGAAAAAGAACATTTAAAAATAAAATAAAAATAAAATAAATATAAGTCAATAGCTCTAAAATGGATTTCTCTCCATTTACCCTTTCTTTATCAAGAACTAAGTCTCTAGAGGCCCCTTCTAACCTTTCACATTCTGTGAACTAACTCAGAAAATCATGGCCTCTGATGGAGCTTAATTGCTTATCACAGTCGAAGATCTAATGGAAATAGCCAAGTATAAAATAATATGGTTCAATTGATATCAGAAAGAAGAGCATTGCTTAAGAACTTATAACACTTTAGCTGCTAAATCCCCTGTATATTCTCAATTACATCCACCACATCCACGGCTAACTGACAATTTACCAAGTGCTAAATTCTATCTGAATTAATCCAGAATAGTGAAGATCATTTTTCAACATTCTGTTGTAGCAATTATTTCTGTAGCCAGGTGGGTGAGACAATGTAGTACTAGGTTTTTTACTTTTGGCAATAAATATAATCCATATAATGTTATACACTGAAAACATGGCAAAAAAGAAAATCTTCCTTCTTAATAAATGTGAGCTGATGTAAGTATTTCCTGTTCAAATGAGTAGAATCATGTCTCAGTTTGGAATACTTTAGTATCGCAAGTGATAACAAAAAATATTTGGATGAATACAGTAATGAAGAGGTTAAATCTGATTGTAATTAGATTTCAGTATGCATGGTCATGTGGCTAATAGTAAATTTTCCTTGATTAACTGATCCTGTTTGTTAAGAGCTCCTATTAACATTAGCACACTCTATGTCGGCTGTGGAGACACACCATGGACCAGTGCAAGATTAATGAAGGCAGGTACGCATGCTGATTAGAATGTGGCAGTTTAATAAACTCTTCTATCATTAAATTATTTAATGCATTCATGCTCATGTAGGCTATTCAATGGTCAGCTTGACCACCTATGTGTTAATATTGGGAATTGAAATGCAGAGGATGGAAGAAATATAGCAGTGGATGAGGTAATTAGCTCTCATGTCTGATAAATGGGGCAATACCTATGTGTATACATGTTTTAGCACATCACAAATGGTGCTTTCATTAACTGGAATCTCTTGCTGAAAATTTTCTGAACGTTTAGTTTGATTTTGATCCCATAAACAATTCAGCTAGCTACTGTAGCCAGAGACTGTTTAATATTTGTAGCAAATCTAAAGTGAGCTATGTGATAAAACACATTGTTAAAATAGAACACAAAAATTATCACTGAAGCTTTGAAGTCATTTCAATGTTCTTCCAGTGCATTGCTTTGAAAAAAAAAGATATTATTTAATAAACATTATCTGAAAAGTTAGGTGCTGTGGGATGACTCATGTTTTATCTTGTGTATTCCTCTCCCAAGTGTCACTAAAATGTAACTGTTACCTTTGCAGAAAACTTATTGACAAAGATTTCAAGTCAAACAGTTGCTCTTTCAAGCAGTACCAGCATCATCTAAAGTGAGTATTTGGGTTACATTCTACTTTCTTATGGGGCAACACAAGTCTCATGTCATATACTGTATCAATTCACATTCAAAGCAACAGAAAACAAAGGAAAGGTTTTGATGTAAGTTGTGGGCCTCATAATGTGATGCATTTTGCCTTCAATAGCATCCAAAACATATCAGTCGGAGAGCTGAGGACCAGCCTAGTAGTCCTTCTGCCCAACCCCTTTTGCTGGCATTTGAATCTCTTTTCAGATCATTTAGCATATCTAAATAAATGGCAGGAATGGCTGATGGGCTTCAATTCAACACTATGTCCAGCTTCAAAATCCTTAACAAAATATAACCTTGCTAAAGCACTTTGGTGAATGAGCACTTTACTTATTGACTGTGGTCTCTATCCATTCATTTACAGTAAGCCACTCATTTCAAATAGCTTTTCTAACATTTTAAAGATTAAAATCTTACAAAATGAATAGCTTTAGTACTGATCAGCCATGTAAGTGCATATTACTAGAATTTAATTAGCCAAGCTATTACGTCATTCCCAATAGTACAATGTGACAACATTGATGAAAAAAACCCATCACTCCAGGTCTAGGAATCTTTCCTAAACATAGGACTACTCAACAGGATGGGGGTGGAAACTCTGCCTTTCCTGACAAATTTTGGGTTCTATCACTGCAAAAGATTAAAAAAAAAAAAAAAAATCAGTGAATTGAAGGTCTAGTTGAGACAGAGAATCCATAAAATGTAGGCAGCACTTAAAGGCAAAAAAAGTAGGACATTGTTAGTCTGCTTATGCTTAGTTAAGTCATCTGAAAGATTCATAGCATAGCTGTAAAAGAAGAAAGAAAAAAGCAAACGAACAAACAAAAAAAACCAAACTAAACCAAACGAAAAAAAAGACAATACTTCAGAAAATAAATTGATCTAAAAGGATGCTTTTGCTAAATCTTGCTTGAAAGCACGATGGAGGCACGTAAGCAATGAGCAGAAAGCAAGCCTGAGGTTGTGTAAGGTCAGAGAAGTCTAGAGACTGTCCTGGCAAGGCTGCTACATGGAGTTTGGTGATAAGAACAGAGGAACTCTTTCTGGCTGGCTGATGCTTCCCATGTGCAAGCACAACAGGATTTTATCAACAAAAAAGATTACTTCACAGAATTACCCATCTCAATTTCTTCCCTAATTGGACCTATCAGATGATCCAAAGTTTCTATCTGTCTTCTTGGATCAACCAAAGTGACACCATTTTTCATCTGCAACTAGTTTAAAAAATTATAGTAATAATAAAATAAGAAAAAATATGTCACACCCTTTATTCTAAGGGAACAGACTTCATTAGTTTCCTTCCCTCACCTTCCAATGCAATACTTATTTTAAAAATCTGCCTTTTCTGACTTGGATCTCAAGTGGTCATATTGGATTTCATCTGGTTTCACTGCATGTCCCATGCTGTTCCTCTGGGCAGTGTCTGCTCCCTGAGACTCATGCTCTGCTGCATGCCAAATTGTACTCAAAGGCTGCCTAGAAAAGACTGCTAATCATCGAGTAGAGGCAAGACAGGCAGTAAGAGAAGTGCATACAGATCCATTCCAAATCAAAGACAGGAAATACAGGATTTGAGGGGACAGGATCAAGGAGAAAAGCACCAATAAAAGTAAAGAAAAGTAAAGCAGTATTGGAAGAGATGAAGATAATGTGAAAGCAACATAAGGAAAATAAGATGGAGGCAAAGTCATAAAAAGAGGATTCACATGCTTGCAAGCTTTGACTTAATCCCTTGCAGTAGCTCCTGAGCACTTGTTGGAATATATGATTATATGATATGGTAGAGAGGAATTCTAAGACAAGGGGAGATGCCATTTCAATTAAAGAGAACCTTTCCAAAAATCCTGTCAAAGAGTCTGTGTGAACATTAAGCAAGATCTGTGGGTGCTGGTAGATCATGGACCCCCATGTCTTTGAGGCCACGTGCCACATGACACAGGGATGAGCATCCTGAAGTTTGATCTCTTGGTCTGTTTTGACAGATCTCGAGATAAGGACAGATGATTCTAATACATGGCAGGATTAACAGGAGGCATTGTCAGGCGATCTGCCTACATCTTCCTAAGCGGCTTCCTTTAGCTTGTAAAGGCTTTGACAGTTGGCATTCTCAGATGCAGATTTCTAGAACAGAACTCAAAGGTGTGTGGTATTGTATTCTCTGACAAGCCTAGGACTCTGAATATCACAAAGACACAAGGACTGCATTGCATTAGGTAATTTTCTGAAGTTGCTGTACTTATTCCTGGGCTTGTCTAATCCTCTCTTCTCGCTCCTCTATAATCTCTCCAGGTCCCCCTCCAATGCCCTTCCAATTACAGTTCCATGCTGCCCATCCTGTCGTCAGTTGGGAGATACTAGGTTTGGATTAGCTCTAAATTCCCTTAAGTCTCTCCAAGTCTCCACCTGGGTATGAAGTAAGCCTGAAACTTTAATTATATCTGCCCAGCTGATACAAGTTTTTTCTTTCCAGCTAGACGTTTGTGTTTCAGGAGACCAGACCAGTTAGCTCCATGTATCTTCTGAGCATGAACTAGCAACAAATTTGAAAGAAAAGCTCCCTGAACAAATCAACTAATACCATATGGTATTTTCAGTCTTGAACTGTGGTGGTTTTCTCAGCAAATGGCACATTTTTCACAAGTAGCTGCTGCACAAACAGCTCTCAACATAAAGGAAGTTGAAGTCTGCTTACTTTAAATGACCAATGAAATCAAACAGATCATGGTCTTGGTGAAGTTGCCAAAATTCTTACATCAACATATATATTGATTAGCTAAATCCTACTGAGAAAGACAGAGGGGAGTTGAGCGACTTCAACCTTTGCTCCTCCAGAACACACTTATGGCCACTCCACAGGCACTGCTGAGGAACATAAGCTAATGAATATCGTGTTCCATTTCCAGCATTTCCTCAGTTGTGCTGTGCTCTATTTGCATCATTTCCATGAGCTGTTTTGACTCAACATAGAATTTGGAAAGATAAGACTCTCTTTTACTATTTCAGAAATAGAATCTCTTTAGTTTTCTGTTCTAGTATCAAAAATAGTAATAGAGTTTATTTTGAGTCAGGAAATCTTCACAGCCTAATCTGACTTAATTATCAATATAACTAAAATACTTTTAATAACAATAAAACAGCACAAATCAGTAAAGTCACATACAAAATCCAAAATATAACTGCAGTGCCTCAACATAACTAAACCAGAGAAATATAGTCCAATACTTTTGTCCGTAATTTCCTTTAAATCCCACTCAGGAATACCAGGATAGAAATGAAGTTTTGGCTTGTTTTGCCTGGTGATGCCTTTCAACTCTCTTTATATGAAACTACCTGGGTCAGATGGATAGATATTTTGCCTACTAACGGCTCATGTCCTTGTTTTATTAATCTGTTTGTCTTTAAGAATAGGTTATTCAGGTCGAGACTTCAAGAGAAGACACTTAAACAGAATACTCTTTGTTGGCATAAAAGTGGCCATGACATGGGGTCATCTTCCCCCATTTATCCTGGAGAGAATGCAAGGTTTGGTTAGGAAACACCATCTGTGCAGCTACCTAAAAAGTACTCATACCCATTCCACCCCACAGCTGCTACCAGGGAAAGGATGGAGGTTCATAGGGATGTCTCAGCTCCAGGATGGAGCATGACTCTCGATTCAACCATGTGGCCTCAAAGCTTGTGTCTGTAGAAGCATTTATTGGTGCAAAGGGAAGATGTAAGGTCCTGCTGCAGACTAAGAGCAGTTAGGAAAAAAAATGACAACCATTTTATCTTGTTTATTCCTTCCTGAGGGATGCTGGGTGCACAACCAGTACAGCCCAGACTTACCATAACAACATAGGCCAAGAAGTAATTTTTGTACTAGAAGATTTTTGAGAAGTACTTTAGTGCACTTCATGTACTTAGATTTGTAAAGATATACAGTGCACTGTAGAAGTTTAGGCCAGACAGCTACCACTAGCAGTAATGGCTGTTCCACCTCTGAATTCCCAGGTGTGATACTGAAAATTGCCTCCAATATCAAATTCAACAGATTTTACTTTTAATTTTTATCTTGATTTTTTTCAAAGGCTGCTTCAGATCTTTTAAGCTATTTCAATACCCAGATGTGCTGTAAGGACTCCTCATGGAATTAATTCAATTGGTAACTTGACTTTGAAGAATATACAAATAGATAGATAGGTAGAAATATAAACTTATATAAAAAAACCCACTAGCTTAAAGGAGCAGTGCTGTTGCAAAGTCAAGCAAAGTTAAAGAATGTAGGAAAAAAAGTGGCTTGTGGCAACAACTGAGGCAGGACTCATATAATCTTAATTCATTCCTTTAAATTCAGGATTTGCAACATGGATTTAAATTATGTGATTTCATTACTAAATTTTCCCCCAGGAAATAATCACTTCAGCCCACAACTGAGGTAGATGGTGTTCAACAAAGGAACAGGGCAGTTATTCAGTATTTTTGTTATTCTCACTGTTTAGAGAGTGGTCCTCCATCTTCCTCAGTTCATACTCACTTCAAAATATATTTTACAGAACAGAGAATTTTCATTTACTTGTGGGATAGTCTATTGCACTCCATGGCATAGTATCTGAATAATTCTCAAACATAAATGAATTTATTTTCAGAACAACCCTTTGGTTCATTTAATTGTAAACCATTTTACAAGTGGGAAGCTGAGGCACAGAGCTAATAAGGTTAAAAATATCTGTTCATCCTGGGTTCTTCTGAGATGCCTAACACTGTTTCTCCTTACTATTCAGCATCATGCAACACTGTATTTGTTGAAGTGTACTTCCTATTGACCTATTGTGGTTATGAAGTAGTTCACTAAATCAGAGCATACCTCTGTGGGGTAATGAAAACACACTTCTTCTGGGTCAGCTGACACAAGTGTAATCCTGTTGCCATTGGCAGCAGTGAGGGTTGGGTTTAAATTCATGGGAATTGCAACAAAAACTCAAGTCATCAATATGAACTGAGAGGTAATTACACTAAGTTTTCTGGGGCCAAAAGAAGAAACCTAATTCTCCCACTTGCAAAGCAGCAGTTTAACAACTCATATTTTCATTAAAGATAGAACAGCAAACTGTGCCCATGTAGACAAACAGGGAATGACTAATTTACAAAACTCTAGCCTTACACTCTTTTGCTGCAGGAGCTGTGGTGGGGCCGGCTGCTTTCCCTGCAGCTCCTGCTTTGACATGAGCAGTTCCTGCTGGGTAAGGCCCAGCTCAGGCTGGACAGGCCAGGAGCACCCAGCCCACACTGCCCATCCCAGCCATGGGCCATGCTGAGCCTCACCTCACTGACCACACATCCTGCTCCAGCATTCCACCTCTGGGAACACTGCACAGGGTACTGACAACTAACACACCTCCCTGGAGATCCTTTCTCTTATTTGAGCACTCCAGGGCTGGGAACTCCTGCTGTAGAAGACGGTGACCATTTTTTTCCCCTTCCCTCCCTGTCCACATAGACAAGGAGCAGGCCTAGATTTCTCTACACAGGCTCAGGAAAGGTCCTCCACTTTCTAGGATCTGCTGTCCATTGAGGACACAAGTCTCTGTTAGCAGAAATTACATTCAAACACAAAAAAACTACCATGTCCAAAACCCAGCATGTCTCAGTCTGGAAACAGCCCAGGGCAGAGCTGTCTCACTTTTGCTCTTCCTCCTGGCCTTCCCTGCCTCCAGGCTTCTCCAGCCAAAGAGAAATATGGGGGTTTCACTTTTACTGTAGACCTCAGTCAATCTGATTTTTTATAGAAGTTTTCTGCATCTGAACAGACATAAGATTAGGATCCAGTTCTCCAGGACAACCATCAATCACCAGCCTTCTTTACTGATTTGCATTTTTTGTCCTTGTCTCATGGGAATCTTTCTTGTGTTTACTGTCCTTCACCCCAGCCTCATCATTCCAGCCTTTTCCTACCGTTTTCTCCCCATTCCCATACAAAAACTTACCAAATTACATTTCCTACCCTCTTAATTTTGAAATGAAGTGAGCTCTCAGGATACAGAAGAAGGTCACTGAGATAACCAAAAGGTTAGTATCACTCTAAGTTTTGGTGGTTAAGTGCCTGAGCACCCACATTTTGGTGCTGGCAGCATCACTAGAGGAAAAGTCTGCTCTGCTTCAGCAGCTCTGGGGAAGGAAGGAAGAAAGGAATATTGGTGCACTCCGGGGGTGCAACCCCCGCACTCAGTGATGCAATCCAGAAGCAAGATATTATATCTTGACAGAGAAAAAAGAAATTTAAAAATCTGCAAATTTGACAAATTTAGCTGCTGAGCTCTAGCAACTCTCCCTGGAGCAAACAAGCAAAAACTGACTGAATTTTTGATAGCAGCTGATCAGTTAGCCAAACTTTCACACTTCCTTCCTGACAATAGTGAAAGCCGTGCCTTGACATGCTTTTATCATTGTTGCCAAATGGCAAGTTCTTGCACTTGCATGGGAGTTCCAGTGATTCTCAGTAACATAATAACCTAAAGTAATAAATACAGACAAAGCACTGTTTCCCTCATTTTATTCTCTGGAATAGCATAAAAATTTCAGCAAAATTCTAAAATAAAATGGAATTTTTCTATCTAAATATTTCAACTAGCATCTAAAAGTGGTCCTCTAATGTGTCTTTGCTGTCTAGGTTGTGGCTAAGACAGTAAGAGTGCCAACTGTGTGTTTCTGGCAAATAGATGGATGGCCAGACAAAGATGTATGTTTTACACCCTTATGAACCATCTGGCCAGAGAACAAACATTGAAATTTGAATTTTGTCTCCCACTACAAGTATTCACTTGTCATCAGTCCACTAATGGGGATGATGCTTTGGGAGAGCACCTGTCTACACCAATTTCTTGTTCTCTTCAATTCATAATTATATATCCCTGGGAAAAACGTTCTGAATTTCATACCACAGGTACCTCCAAGTAATTATTTCACTCTAAAATTACATTAAATGTATTTTGTGTAGGTTTTTAAAATTTTTCTGTTTTAAAGAAGGCAATATATTTTAATAATCATGTATTGAAATTTTTTATTAAATCCTCTATAAATTTAAGAGAATATTTTAAAAGGGTTCTTTTAATATTGAAAACCACCTTCTTTAACAAAAAAGCTCACTCTTAGTCATTCAACACCTGACATGTCAAAACACGAGAATGAGCATGCAGTGTTAAGGCTAAAAGGGGGCAGCTCTCACTGTGACAGATTAGTTTCAGCAACACCAAGAGCCACAGCAGAAAAACTTCTTGCATCTACTTGCAGGAGTCTTGTACTTAGCTTACCAACCTTAGAGCTCAGGAATTGCTTCTTCTGCGGTCTGTACAAAACCAAATAGAATCAGGGGATCATGCCCTCATGAAGTATCTGGACTGTATAATAGCAATAATTATAGAGCAGTATTAGTAACAATCAGCCTACATTTTTCACTGTGACAGGTTCAGTGCACTATGGAATCCAACTTTTAATTGAAAAATAGTCAAACTATAGCATTGCTGCTTGCAAAGATAAACTTTTCATTTGTACATGGATGCAGTCTTGTCTCAGTCTAACGCAACAGCTTTGAGGAAGATTGCCCTCATCTGTCTCAACTGCTTGCTATTTGCTAAACATAATGCCTCAAATCTCCCTGAGAGTAGAGAGCAAACTTGAGAGAATCTCAGCCTGTGTTTTACTTAGCATGGAACTGCTTCCTTCAAGCATGATTAAAAACAGCCCTGAAGGATTCTCTTTGGATCCCAGAAACTAACGTGCCAAAAACCAGTGTTGGAAAACTGGGTACATACTCTGAAGCATGAGATGAAATTAAAACTAATTTATATTTAAAAGACTGGTGTATCATATAGAAGGTTTATTTATATAGAAAATAGTCACTACAACACATTATTCTATGCTGTGCTTAAAAAATCCCGAATTCAGATATCACAACCTTTGATTTGCACAGACATTAGTACGTGATATACCGCTCTATATGCTCCAAGGTACAGGTAGATTGATGCTGCCATAGTGGATGTCTTGTTGCTTTCTAGGCAAAAACACCACCTTCATCTCTTGCTCTTAGTTATGGGCCAGTCAACAAATTGCAACTCATAAACTGAGATCTGATTTTGCAGAAGGGAGCCACATGTGAAAAACACCTGCTAGGTTGCATGATGTGATTGTTGGGAACAGTCAAATCTGGATTAAGAGACATATCAATCTAGAAAATTTATCACAGAAAGAAAAATTCAGACACAAAAAATGTAATACATTAAATTAATTGAATGACAAGGATAATGTTTGAAATTTTCACTTAATCTCCTCTCTTTAAAATAGAGGATTGCAGCTAACAAAGATTCAACATTTGTGTACAATTAAAAATACTGCCAACTACATCCAAGGGCTGTTGGAATGTCCTCACAGACAGACCTCCATAAAGCTTTCTACCTGCAAAGAATGTTAAGTACATACATATTTGACCTTCTCAAGTTAATTAAAAATGAGACAAAAATGGGAAAAAATATTCTGATTGAAAGAGAAATGTGCATCTTACTTTATTTCTGTGAATTTTTGATGTACACTGAGCACAAACACCTCAAAGAATCACCCAAAGTTTTCCTCAGTTAATCACTGAAAGAATCTCCATGTATTTAAGTGGAATTAAGGCAACTGACAGCAATTCTTTTTGCAATAACTTCAATTGTCAGTAAGTGCTCCTTGTGTTGGGCCTGGCGGAGAAAGAGACAATTTTCCCCATAGCAGCCCTTTNATTAAACTGCCTTTATCTTGACACGGGAGGTTTTTTCTCATCTTATTTTTTCCTTTCTTATTTTCCTCCACCCTGTCCTACTGAGGAGGGGAGTGATGGAGTGGCTTGGAGAGCACCTGGCATCTAGCCAAGGTCAACCTACCACACTCCTCCAGATGTCATCCTGGGGAAAGCAGTGCATATCTATCTCTCATATTTGTCTCTGGGACAGGTGGCAATAAATTTCTACTTCTCTGCTTTAATTTTGATAGTCAGGCAGACAGGCATTCATTTCACAGTGGATTCCTTTTTGTCAGCATTTCAGAATATTAGCTCTTTCACAGTCTTCCTAAAACTGAGTCTTAGTTCAAATTTCATGAACACCAGCCGTTGGTTCACATAAAGGTCAGTTTCCTAAGTTTCATCATTCTCCCTTGTATTGATTCACTTTAGCCATACAGAGAAATCCAAGCTTACTTCTGCTTCACCACAAAACGTTTTGGATGTTACACAGTGGGAAAATGTAACAAGTCTGAACTGATCAGTATGTGAAAACATGTTAAGGTAACTTATGTGGAAAATTGGACTGATGCTGCTTTTACAGCTAAATTCAACTAAAGCACAAGAAAAAAGGAATGACATTCCAATAAGACATGCATTCCTACTAATTATCATGAATCAGGGTGGAGGAACTTCAGTTAGTATTTAGCACATCATGGCTCTGTTTTCAAGTCCTAGATCTTTCATGAATGCTAATTTAACATTCAGAATAAAGAAAGATCTTTAATGTTTAAACAAAACAATTAATATTTACATAGAAATGTTTCTTATAATAGGTCAGTAGTAATACACAATGAAAATTGCTTTTTCAGTTTTTGATACTGGACTCAAATACTGATAATGTCACTAAAAATGTAATTTTAAAAACACCTGAAGTAACCTTTACAATAAGAAGTCTAAATAGATTTATGACAGACTTTGAGGTTCACAGGATCCAGACATGAGATTTTAAGTAATACATCTGAGTGGAGGTTTAAAGCACAGCGGCACTGAAGCGAACCTAAAGGATCCAACACTTTAAGGGAGTGTTAGTTTACTTGTGTCACATTATATGGCAATCTCCCATGTTGATATCCCTTATATGTTAATTACCAGAGCAGCAGCCAATGTAATCACTCATCAGTGGTGGCTCAGTGCCAGAAGTTTTTGCTATGGTTCTTGAATTTCTGCTCACTATGTTACTGAAAAGAATCCTTGCTAATGCTTGGCTATGCACAGTGAATACCTTTGTCTTCCAGATACCTTGGCTATTTTGTAACTCCTACAAAACATCTGTACAACACTTTGGGTGCTGACAGACTATCAAAAGGAACTTGCTGGAAGAAATCAGAAACATAATCAACAAGAAAGAAAAAGGTCACAAAAATCCAGATAAATGTTTTAATGGAAATGGTGAGAGGAAAAATACAATAATAGGGCTGAGAGTGCAGAAGAGACAGGAATGGGATGACAGCAGAAGAGCATAAAATGAACATTGGGAGAAGTCAGTGAAAGAAATGAATTGGATTTGGGCTGCACTCCCCACAGCTGAGTTTGGCTACTGCTGAAGCCAACAGAGGAGATTAGACAATGCCTTTTGCTATGAGGGGCAGTCAAGCCTCTGCCAAGCCCAGATAACTTTTACAAGGAACAGAAGGTGTTGAGATTCCCTTAGACACATGAACAGAGTCTCTCCTTCTGCTGGAAAGATTAAGGTTTCCTTGAGAAGTGGGAGGAAAAGGAAATGCCTTCTACAACCAGAAAGCAGAAGGAAGACACAACACTCTCACCCTGCAAAGAGCTCCCCCAGCTCACTTGGGTATGACATTGCCAGGAGGTGAACAAGAAAAGCATGGGCTGTAACTACAACACTTCAAAAGCCATTCAGTGAAAGATATTACACTGGCTCCTATCATGCATACCTATATAATAGTGAAATTGTATTTTTTTCAGTTGTATACTACCTTTGAGAAATGGGTGATGTCTATTTGTTTATACTGAACCTAAAAGCAATCTCTTTTACATACTAAAAACTCTCATGAAAAGTCTGATTCTTTTTCTTATTCAATACAGCGCATTAGCAATCATTAAAAAAGTATAAAGCAGTATTGCTGATCAAATATAATATATTGCATTAGAAATAAATTCCATATTAAAATAGGGACTTTTACTAAAGAATTACTTTTTTTCAAATAAATTACTGAAACTTTTGCATTATGAAAGCTCTCAGGCAAAATTAATGGTTTTGTTTTGCAAATTAATTTAGATATTAAAAAATTATATTTTCAACCAAGATCTCAGTTACTCAGATTAAATATTAACCAAAAGCTGTCTTCTGCTTAAATAGAATTTAGCCTTTGAAGTGTTTTTATTAATCTCTTCTGATGTAGGTGCTTGAAATTCTATGAAAGTGCTGCTGCTACCAGTTCTGTGCATCACTTACTGTAATTTATTTTCAGAACATAATTCTATTTATAAATGAAAATCCTATTAAAAGAAGACAAGAAAAATTAGTCCTAGACTTTGCATTGGTAGAGTAGAAACAAAATGAGCGGCCTAACCTGAAGTGACATTTACAAATTACCTGTTAATTTAAACTGGGTTGAAGGATGACAGAGTTTAGTCGGACTGACAGGAAGTACCGAAGGAATGACAGTTGGGCCTGTAGTGGCCATGAAGCTCCCATAGCAAGCACATTTATCTGCCTCTCTGGGAAAACCTTCCCTTGTAGTAAATAATATATTTGTAAAAATATTTACTTCGTGGCAGTCCAGTGACTGAACATTTTATGGAGCTGAACTCCTCCCCCACTCCCTCACTCTGCCATTCCCTCCTTTTAATTCTCATTTTTACTAAGGATAAGAGCTTTAAGATAGCCACCTGCCTTTAGTCACGTGGTTGATTCATCACCACCCCCCTAAAGCTAAACCACATGATTTTCTTAATGAAAATGAGACAAGAAGTGACAAGGCTTGTATCCTTTAGTTGCTTCAGGATAACATTCATGCCCTGCGACCAGTTCCTTTGTTCACCAGACATTCTTTGAACAGACACGATTGCCTATCAAGGCCATGCAGTGCCAAATATTTATAAGGATAATAATAGCTGCTCTCACTCCACTTACAAATAGCACTGAGAAGACTCAGAACAAAGTGCTAAGAGTCTTGTTATTTATTCACTTTTGAAAACCAAAATGTTTTCAGAAGTAAAGGCTCCAGTGTCTTATAACACTTTCCATGTGTATAAACTTTTATAAAATATTTAAGCTAAAATGGAATATTTGGGAGTCTTAAAATAATCTAGTGACAATTATTTAGGAATCTGTCCCTCTTATGACAAACAACAAAGGACCAAACCAGACAGCTACTGTAGTTCTTTCCTGCAGGGGAGCACCACAGGCATGTGGAGACACACATATGCAGGCACTTATGCAGGCTATTGTTGGGCTAACTCAGTCCACACACAAAATGCTCTGGTGCATGCTTCATGCAAAACACTTAAATATTTTTAAAGAGCAGGCTGTATTTTATGTACACATAGAAATGACTGAACATAAATTTAAAATGTTATACCGTGGTCCGCCCCTCACCCACAGTGCCTCCTGCAGTCCACGGGCCATGTTGGAATGACACTTTTCTTACCCTAGGGGGACACAACCTGTGCTGATAGAATGCAGCTGGGTATGATTATAAATGTGTCTCTATATTCACAAGTAAAAAACATTGTATAAATCCCTCTGCCTCCATGAACGTGAGTTTATTTATAGATACAAAACAAATAGTACGTGGAGATTGTGTTCATGTTCCAGAGCAAAAGCATGGATTCTCATCACCTCTTCCAACAAAATTCAGAAGTCTTCATTTTAATACCATTTCCACAAGTCTTGCTTTTGAAATTGACAGTCAAAACACAGAAATGTCAACCATAAGGAAGCCTGCAACACCAAACAAACTGAGGGTTTCTGTAGGTTGGTGTGGAAGACTTGCCAGCAGGCAAGCAGGCATAATCATCTTGCAGTAGATTTTTTAGATGTAATTCATTTCTGATTTTTAATCTTAGCATGGGACCCCTGATTTTTTTCTTTTTAAATAATGGTTTGACAGGGATGTAATTTTACACCTACTGTACAAAAGATTTTCCTTATTTAATAGCAGAGTATAAATTCTAGAAGCAAAAAAAAGACCTTTTTATTATGGAAGAATAGTAAAATAAGATCTACAGTACTATTATTTTTTAAAATTAGACGTTGCACTTTAGTCAAAAGATCCAAATATAGACTGTGCCGTGGCCTGTAGTACGCCATTGATGAAAAATGGTTCTCAAATTTTCCTTAAAGAGTCCAAGAGGACACAATTAATATTTTGATTTCTCTCAGGAAAAAAAGGGCTCCTGCAATACATAAAAGTTTTGAAGCTCTACTGATAGTCAGAGGAAAGTAACAAAAAAAAAGAGTAAAATTGAAAAAAAGAAAAAAGAAAAGAAAACTGAGTTACTATGTTTGATGTACTAGCCACAGACTTCTTCCCTCACTAAAATTGGTAAGGGTTCACCTTCCTCACAGCAAGGAGAAATGACCAGTGGGAATATCCAACTACAGAGTGAGAAAGATCTTTACTTTGGAGATGTTCAATACAATGAGGAGAAACATAACCCTGTCTCCAGCTTGACTCTATGACACAGAGAGATTTCATGTTTCTTCATGCATGTTTCATATATCTTTGGAGAGACTGTCTTCCATTTAGATTTGGAGATAGAACTAATATACAACATTTTATTAATTCTCTCCCACACATCTTTGCCCAGAAAACCGTGAATACCTCTTTGACCAACCACAATTATTTATCCCAGTTTAAGTGTCCTTGTACTGTAAAACTGATATTCTTGCCCTTATACAGTGTATCAAGGACATATGATAATGATAACGATCAATGTTATTTTAACACTGCACAAAGGCCAGGATGTCAATGCCATTTCTTCATTAGAAAAAAATACTATTGATTATTAACTAGAGATAGCTAGAAATGAAGAAATGCATAGGCAGATTACCCAACTACCAATTACCTGCAAAGACTTAGTCAGGTATTTGGGACGCAGATTAGTTACATGTGGTGGTGGGGGTAGACTTGTTCAATATTCAACACCATTATTTTGATTGCTTGTATTACAGGAGAAGGAATTTAGGGCCATAGTTGCACCAAATGGAAAGAAAGAGGTTATTTTTTTAATTTAGTCATGTCTACTTTCAAACCTTTACATGAAAAGTTCTCTCAGAATTAGTCAATGAACTGCAGCAAACAGAACTAATATTTATTGTGCCTTGGGAGTCATTATGTGTTAGTCCATGACTGAATAACATCAAATACTCTACTGGAAAAGTTTGGCCTCTTCCAAGTGTCTGAATGCTACTCTGGCACCCCTGAGTCTCCAGCCACAAGGTTCACACCACAGGTACTTACCTCACATGATCTCTGTACAGAGAATCTCCCTTGTGTTTGTACAATCAAAAGATCTAATTGCTTTCTACACATGCAAAAAAAGGTAAAATTCACTGCTGTCTGCTGGAGTTTATTCTTACAACTGCAGAAATTCATAACTTTCCCGTTTTTCTTTCTTTTTTTTATTACCTGCCTTCTATTGAATTTCAGAAGAGTTAATTCTGATGCCCTGACAGAAAAAAAAAAAGATCTACAGGGTACTTTGCAGCTCAGACTGCTGCTTCAGGAGGTCATGTCACTGTATATGATGTATTTTATGTAGGACTCCAACCAGCATTCTAACTTCCCTGATTCCTGTTACCCTAGGGTGACAGCAATAAGTCATGTGTCTGTATGAGGGCAGAAAACCTTCTTATTCTTTCTTTGTTAAATAGTTAATTATCTTTGGAAAACACTTCCAAATGATTTTTTTTAAATTTTATTCCACATCTTAAAAATATCACCACAAACCTAATGCATACAGCTGATGTACCTTCATAAGAGTCCTTCATTTTTAGAGAGAATTTACATTATTAGAATCCTGTTTTCTGTCCCTCTGGTAACTGAGCATCACAGTGCTGATCATTCAGATGAAAGGAGAATGGTTTGCATGCCATCCTAAAATCCTTCTCGCTTTGTCACAGCTACAGGACTTGAAGAAGGAATTAATTCAGAGAAATCCTTTGGTCTGCATCTCACAACCAGCTTAGACCTCACAAAAAGAAATAGAAGCAGGAAAATTGTGTTCCTTACAATTCTGCATCTCTTCATGATGAGACCTCTTGAGGAGCATTACAGTGTTTTCAGGCTACCAGGCAGACATCAGGTAAAACCAGGAAGCTCTTACTTCCTTATTGGGATCACAGTCTGAGCGTAAAAGTGATTTAGATGCTTAAATACTTTCTCTAAGCACCACTGGGATTCTTGAAAATCACTATTCTGTTGCAAAAGCCTTCAAAAGAGCCCCCAGATTTCTACTGGTAGCAAGGGTGGAAACTGCCTAAACATGAGCATGTGAAACAGTTTGGTGACAGATCCACACCTGGACCCGACAGCCTTCAAAAATTAGACACTTTTCCATCACCACAAAAGAGTTCATCAGCTGTCTGCACAGCACCACCCAGCCCACACAGCAAGCTGGAGGCCCTGTGTTCCTGCCATTCAGCCTAGTAAATCTAGACACTGCTGTAATACTTAGGACAGGGTGTCGATTCCCCTGTGTGATTTGCAGCAATGACTGAACTCAAGTCTCCCTTCTCCCAGGACCCTCATAAGATAAGATCCTCAGAGGCAAGTCTTTCTCAGCAGTGCTCATTGAGGCTGTTCTATTCTCTTTAAATTGCTTAAACATTCTTTGGGACAAAGAAACAGGAGGGATCTGTTCAGGCTGGCAGCCAGAACAACCCCTAAGAAACCCAATTATTCGTTATTGCACACCAAGTTTCCCCTGTATCATTCTGATCATGCCACACAGCAGCCGTTTGCTGGGGCCACAGGGCAGAAGAGCAAAGCAGAAGAAGCATCAGGAGGGAGGCACAGAAGGAGCAGCAACAACAGCAAGACACTCTGCATAACAAGAGCAAGGCTATCAGTTGCATACCTACACCAACCATCCCAGCCAAAGGCAGTGGCACCCCAGAGATGCATGGAAACTTAAGGAATGAAGAGGTGAGGGAACACTTTTCTTTAGATGCCATCAAACCTACAAACCAGGGTTCAAATTTCACTTGTAACTTCCTGCCTGAATCAATCATAGATGAACTGCACAAGAAATACATAAAAGGAAGGGAAGAGTATGCAGGAAATAGGGTATCCACAATAATTTTTTGATCATTTGCCATCTTCTCCTTCTACAGAGGCAGCTTAAAAAAATGTGTAGAAGTCCAAAGAATGCATTTTTAGGAGTGCAGGGTATTTTTTCAACCTACTATTCACATAAACTAAGGCAGTATCCATCAGAAGTACAACTTCTTTCTTTCAAAGGTTCTTTTAAATAATACTGTATTCTTTCCCCTCTTTACCAAGAGGAGGCTCAGATTGATGGATTTGCTGGTTTTCAGGGGAATCTTTTGGGTTTTGAACCAGATCCTTATTGCTGATGATGACACACACCAGAATGGGTACAAGCACTTTATTCCCACTGCAACACATGAAACATTTGGAGACAAGTTTCCAGCTTTGGCAATAGCTCTGTGCTGTTATGACCTCAGCCTCATTATCATGGCCACTTTCATTGGGCTCTTTCTAGCCCACAGGGACAGGGGCCTGGAAGTGGCAGTGTGTGACAGAACCTGTGCTGCATTCTCTAGAACCTCACTGATTCTTTCTTTCCAAACTGAGACTTTCACAACTATGCTCAGAAAATAATTTTTACCAGATCTTTAGACAGATGACCAAGGCAAGACTGAGGCATCCATACATAGGATCTTTGGAGCATTCCTTTAAAAGAAATTCAGTTCTAGCCCTTCTGAGTGTATATTTCACCATGTGAGAGTGAACAAAGTGGGGTGTGACAAACAAATGTACTTGCCCATTGCTTTCCATTTCCTTGTGCTCGTTTGGATGCAATAATTAAAAGCAGACGTAGTGAAAGCAAAGAGCATTAGTGGCAGAAGTCTCCAATCCCCTTTCCTATGGGAAAGGAATAAAATAAAAAATCTATAATTCCTTCCATCTATTTGTACTACTTTTTTGACCAGTAAAAATTTAAGATGCAAATTCTGACATCTGCCATGAATATTTTTAAGTCTAAACTGGGAGAACTGGTTAATGTAAGAGGGTTTTAGATACTTGCTAAAAACCCTAGGGCCCTTACTGGATAGACTCAGGCCAAGATATGCAGTCTAAGGAGCTCTTGTGGCTTTGCTTTGATTAAGATAGTATCTCAGTAAATAAATATTCTCTCCATCAAGTGCCTTGGGGATGAATATCTGGTCTTACAGACATAGTAAAGGCCCTTAGGACCGTGCACTGGCCAAACACTGAAATCACACACAGATTCACTGCTCCTTTCCAGGGCAGACTGAAGGATTTCCTAGAGCTTGAATGAAAATACAGAGAAAGTAGTTATTTAGACTTCCTATAGTTTTTCAAAGACAGTCAGAAAATACTTTGATCATTAAATAAAAATGGATAATATCCCAAATTCACCCAGGGACCACAGCTATAGAATCACAGGAGAGTTTCTTCAGTGGGTATATCCTTCCCTGTTCAAGGCTTCTGTTCTTTGATATGATCAGTTAATTTGCTTATCTTAAATGCTGACTGGCATACAAGATATACAAGGTACACCAGATAGAAATAAATACATAAAATTTCAGCTCCCTTAATTTTACCAGACAGATTTAATAAATGCACATAACTAATGGGTATATAATGACTTCCTAAATTCCTACTTGTAGATCATGCATTCTATTTCCCAGTACATCCTTTTTTTCCCATGAAAAATTAAATTGGAAAGTCAACAAGAAAGAAATCATACTGGGGACAATTTCCATCCATTCATTTACATTTTCACTTTTTGCATGTGGATAGTACATTTTTATGGCATGTTTGTTTGCTATTAAAACTTTTTTTTAAAAATTGAATAGCAAAATTATTAGGTGAGTAGAATCCTGTATGCACAATAAGAGCACAATTTAAAGGTGTCCCTAGGCTAATTTATGAAGCACTAAATCAATTGGAAAGTTTTTCCTTTTTCTTAAAGAGGAAACCTGCTTTTTCAGCTCGTTTTGTCTGTTTTCGTGGTCTGCACATTGATCATAGCCTGGTACAGTTAGCCAAATGCATATGGGAGAAGAAACATCTGAGAGATGAAACTAATGATATGTGCATTCTTTGTTGG
>VZTR01014219.1:2082-14494 GCA_013400775.1 Chaetops frenatus | reverse complement strand
GGTCCTGATCATGGATTGTTTAATTAAACTCTGGGGGTTTTTCCCCCAATACTTAACAAGATCTTTAGAATTCTCAAGTTAATCTTCTGAATGCTTGAAAACTCTTCTCAACTGATGTCAGCCAAAAATTTTTTATTGCTATCTGCTGCTATATCATCAGAGAGTAGAACTGGATCTGTGTGATACCTTGGGGAAATTTGTTGTGTACATCTCCAAGTTGCAAAATAAAGTATTGCTATCTTTGAGTATTTTTAAAAATTTATCTAAATGTTGTACTTACCTTCATCCTGGTCATGGTTTCTTACATTACAATGTCTATGTTTTAAGCATTAAAATGACATTTTAAAACCTTTTTTAAAAATTTCAATCACAGAGCAGATCACAGTTCTTTTGTGAATGAGCGTAAGTGAAATAAAAGGCAAGGGATACCTCATCTGCCCTAACACTTGATGAAAGAAGATACAAATTAAGAGGAAAGTGAGGTCATCAACAAGCAGAACACCAGGAAATATAATGGATAAAGCCAACTTTAAAAACTGTCCATAAGACTGATCATAAATACAGTCAGTTAAATTTCCCACAGAATTTTCAAAGGCAGGACGACTACACAAGCCAGGTAACNCAACTCCAATATAATATGTTTGTTTACTGAAGAAAAAAAAATAGTTCTTCCCTTACTCTGCCATACTTGAAAGACTAAAAACACAATTAGTATGAATAAGGTTTGATTACCTAATACTGTTAATCATACCTTAGGACCTTGGGTTTCTACAGAGGCTAAAATACAAGGACAGGATCTCCTTCCTTAGTCGGATACTCTCCACAGANCAACTCCAATATAATATGTTTGTTTACTGAAGAAAAAAAAATAGTTCTTCCCTTACTCTGCCATACTTGAAAGACTAAAAACACAATTAGTATGAATAAGGTTTGATTACCTAATACTGTTAATCATACCTTAGGACCTTGGGTTTCTACAGAGGCTAAAATACAAGGACTGGATCTCCTTCCTTAGTAGGATACTCTCCACAGAAGACACTCTGCTTCCCTTGTAGATCTTCGACCACACAGCCCCAGCCTTTGGCTCTGCCTATTTGGTTCTTTCTCATGCATTCTCACTTTTGATCTATTACAGGAAGGTGAGTTTTTATTTAGCAGCTCAAGGCCCACAAAAGCAGTGTGACAGATTGCAAGTAGTGTTTCCACATCCTTCCCCATGAAAGAAAGTCCTTTAAAAAAACTTTTAATCCATAAAATATCCACCTCATGATTTACAAATGTATCTCCGTATTTCTTAAAAAAATAGTATTCTGACATGAAGTTAGGTATGGAAGAACATCAGGTAAGCAAAGCATAGTTAATACCAACTTCAAATATGCAGAGACTAGCACATCTTTGCTTTATTAAAAAGGAGAACAATGCTTGGTCACACATGATGGTGAGGAGGGAAAATTTCTCATTCAGGCAAATTGAAAGGCAGAAAAGACAATTTTTTTCCAACTTCTACATGAAAATCCCAAAGAGGCTAAACTATTAATCAGGGATGGAGGAATATTTATCTATTCCCTGTACGTATCAAGGCAGTTTTCTTCCTTAGTGTAATGAACAATGAAACTAGAATCAGTGCACACATTCAGATGAAATGGATCAATTGGTTTGTCTTTTCCCTTGCAAAAAGGGATATTCAGCACCTCTGTTCATGGCTTAGGTCTCATAAAGAGAATGGATAAATGCTCCAGAGCTCTTGCACAGGTCTCTCTCACTGCCTTGTGCATTTAGCCTCCATGCTCAGAATCTCTGCCAGCTTAGATGAAACCCGTAATATTTTTGTAACTATTGTGTTTTGACAGTGTCATAGTTAAGTGATGTAATAGGTAGAAGCAGAGAGCCTCATAAATCGTATTAAAAGTTAAAGTTTCAGTGCAATAGCCAAAGGTGCATGAGGTAATGTATCCACCATCCTCAATCACAGTCTCTTTCATTATGGCCTATTTCCACCAGTCTAATCTGAAATGAATGAATTAGGGTTTGTGTTCTTTGTACACTTGTTGCCAGTATCACTCTGCCCTTCCTCCTGATTTGCTTGGTAGTTTGGGAGCTTAAGGGAAAGGTAGATTAAATTGGAAAATATAAATAACAAATCAAAAATTAAAATTGATTGGATAAACAATTTCCCTTAGACTGTTTCTTAATAAGTGATTGATTTTTTAATCAATATTCATTATTTCTCAGAACATACCAAACTGTTTATTGAATAAATGAATGGTTGGAACTACAATGACACGAAATCAAATAGGTGAACCAATTTCTTTAATAACATGGGCTGAACAGGCCACCTTATCTTACCTGGTTGAAACTAAATGTCAGAAATACAACACCGTTGAGCAGGTGAGATGCAATTTGTTTGCATGTTTGACTTGCACAGGTGTATAGCCACACGCTGATTTGTGTGGTATTTCTAAATTGCAGTTGAAAGTTATTTTATTTTTCATACAGCTTTTGTGTTCTTTCTCACAATTCTTCATTAGTCAGCATACTGCAAAGCTTCTAAAATTCAGATCTGAAAAATGAGATCTGTAAAACTGTTCATGGCTTCAGGCATGGCAAATGAATTTCTCTAATAGGTTTTTATTCACTTGTATCAGATTCAGTGGTACAGATATCAACTATACCCTACATCCTAATATATACTTCAGACTGGGGTTTTTTTTAGTGGTTTTTTTTGGGGTTTTTTTTTTTTTGGCATAATGTGAAAAAATAATCTTTTGAGGCACAGAGGTTCTGATGTTCTTTTTTTCAGTTGAAGAAAAAGCACTAGGGTATGATATATCAAAGAAATGTTTGCACATTTCTTTAAAACACGAGCAAGGATGTTAATTTGGTTCTACATAATATAGATCGAATCATTTACATGATCTTCAACTCACAAATTTCTTCCAGTATGTGGAAATATTCAACTTTCATTTGTACTCAGAATATACAGGATTCTTCCTCTTATGAAAAATTATAAACTGTGCTAATCAACAGCTAATTAATTTGTAGGATGCTCCCTTTAACATCTATTTTAACTTGTCACAATTAATTTAACATATGACCAAACAGCAATATAATTTCATTGCTTCAAAGACATAAAAGTGTGGAATAACCTGAGCAATGAAAGGAATTGGAAAGGTTGCAGTTTCAGTTTGTACACTAATTCCATGTGTTCATTGTTGTCAAAACTAATTATACAGAAACCAAGTCTCAATCTATTGTGCTATGTTGTAATCTACAATAACACTAATGTAAGAAGGAGCTTCATTGAACTCACTTTTTTAGATCACAGATTTCTGCAAATGGTAAAGGCCTATGGTAAAACCAGATATGTAACCTAAAATCTGAAACTTCAAATCTAATTTCACTTTCAAAGTCAAACTATCTTACATCACTGCTTCCCAATAATAAAGAGGTAAGTTCAGCTGTTTACACTAAAAAACGGCATTTTCAAAGTACTAATTATCGAAATGAAGCTGTTTCCACTTACAATATACAAATATTCTGCAGAAATTCAGTTCCAGTCACCATCCTGTATAACACACATTTCTAGAGCATTCAGAACTATCTGACAACATGAGTCATCATCACTGACCAAAACACTTTTCCCTAATTCCAAGTATAAAATCCCAGGCACTAATGCTTTTGATTTATTCACAGAGATTTCAGTTCCCTTAGTCTGGCATTTTGCACCATCCACTTTAGTATACATCTCCATAAGCTTGTTAAGGTGCAGTTGCCCTTTGGAAATTTTAAAATGTGCTATTTTTCGAGTGTGAGCTTGCTTCAAATGGCTGCGATTGTCCCCTCGGCTGAGGTAATAGCCTTGGCAAAGGCGGCAGCAGAGGAAGAAGAGGCACTTTGTGTCCCAGGCATTCGCCAGGAGATGGTGGCAGAGAGCAGCTCTCCCTCAGCCCCTTTAGCGCTCTTTGGAATCTTCAGAGACCCCAGGGTGCTTTGGACACCTCATTACTACTGCACTTCTGCCATCAAGTTACTTTTTATGTTTTAGGATAACGTAACAAGCTCAAAACGTTGGTTAACATCCAGTTTGTTCAGTCAGATCTTTGCACTTGCATAAACACACCACAGGCTGGATGCACTCAGCTCTCCCACTTCTGCTGAAGAACCAAGCTTCATGACATCAGTTTTGGTAGTGATAAAAATCAAGCATTTTCTGGAGCCATTATTGCCTAAAATGTTAATGCAGTTTACTTTTTTCAACTGTGATCGATAGCTGGAGGAAAAGTGCCCATAAATTACTAAAGGCAAATACCATTCTATTAGCACTCAGGAGATTTTGCAACATTTGCCAGTCTGTTTTACTGGAAAAAAAAATTAATTTGTTGAAAGCCTAGTTTTTTACCTGTCTTTGTCTTTCTCTGTAAAAGAGGGATATTTTTATCAGGAGTCATTTAGTAGATGTAATTCTAATGTACTATAGCTATAGGTTTCAATTAATGTTCTACCTCTCTGTCAGCTTTACATTCCATGTTTTATGAAATCATTAACTATTGTCATGTTTCTATTATGATTCTATTAGGAAATAAAGAGATGGATGTAAATGGAGATGTAAAATAAATGTATGACAGTTACTAGGAGCAACATCTGTGCACTATCATACGTGTTTACGCTAATTTTCTAAAGATTGTTCCATTCATTACAGAGCATTGTTACTTGCTGTGGCACAACCCTTATTTCCATGCATTTAGGGATTCAAGCAAAGAGAGGGTAAATGAGAGCCTAATCAATACCACTTTTCATTTTGCTTCTAATGTGCTGCCTTTCTCCTTCTTTTCTTCGTGAACAAATCCAAAAAAGATCCTGATGTTACAGTCATAAAATGTAATTCTTCTGCAGAAACACAGACAATAATGCTCTCTGTATTCAGGCATATTGCATATTCTAATGGCATTTGGCTAAATTGAGTATGGATTTAACATCAAAGGCTTCATGAATTTTTCAAATGAGATATTAAAGTCAATATTTCAAGTGAAAGATATTTCAATTTAGTTGCATACACAACAATAAAAAACTTCTACAAGGCAGAGGTACTAGTGGCTATGGCAGTATTAGTTCATTCAGGAAATTATTAGCTTATAAGAAAATCAAACAGAAGGTTGTGATACAGCAATGACACTGAATAAATTAGACTAACTGGTACACGCTAACATACTTTATCTCTTAAAGTCTAAAGCAGAACTTGCTACTGGCATGTTTAGTCCTTCAAGCAGGGCTTCATTTGAGGATATTTCATTTATTTATTTTGTAAATACAAATGGTTCCACCTAGATTTGCATTTAGAATCTCAGAAATCTGCTTATTTTCATCTCTGAAATTGCTAGGCCTAGTGTATGCAAGAAACACCCTGATCCTGTTTATTTTTTAATCTAAGTGCATTTTGCTCCATATTGTCAATGCTTATGCAATGCTGCTTCTGATTTCACAATGAGTTACTGAACGTTCAGACTACTCAGTGCTCACAAATGGTCCACTGAGCTCCAACTACTTCTATGTCCTGGCAGAGACAAAGACTTGCAAACAAAACAACACAGTCTGGTCATTCTTTTCCTTTCCTATTTTGGGGACGTGGAATGCAGCAAAATACCCATTAAATCAGAAAGATGTTGTATTATGATGCCTTGATGTATCCCTGAGGAACACACACATTTGTGTCACCTGTGACTCCTGGGAGGGCTGGGTGCCCTGTGCACATGCACTCATGGTGCGTATTTAGGCATCTGTGCTCACAGGGATATTGTGCTGCTCTAAAGCCACATACATCATTTGTTCACCCACAAATAACAAAAGATACCAGAAACTACAAATATATACCACTGAAAATGCAATTAATACTGATTTTACTAGTAATTCTTATATTACTAAAAACTAATTATAATTGGGTACTGGAGGAAAGTTACACTGATATAAAACCTTGACTATCAGGTAGTTTGGGCCAACAAATTACTACAAGGAACTCTGAGCCTAAAAACACCTCCCTGAAACTAGCAGGTTGTCTCTACAATATGCACCCAGAGTGTTTGCACTTACTATGAGAGTGCTTCAAGGGCTCACAGAGAAAGCAAAGCTGGTGCTAACCAAATGTTAACTGCTAGGCCTGTTTCTATCATGGCTGCAGGACTGATAGCAAATGCTGACCCATTACTCAGAGCTAAACAAAGCTAACAGCCTGGTGGGGAACACTTGCAGAGACTGAGATAGGCCATCCTTCCCCTGTTCAAATGCTACCTAACTTGTAGCACTGATCTTGGGGTCCTGGACAGCTCTTTGTTCACCCCTAGAGCCTTTCAGAAGCTCAGTGTTCAAAGCCCTATAATATTTCCATAAAATGAGAAGTGTCACCACCTCAAAGGCAATCAATCAGGGACAAATATCATCTTCAGAAACAGCACTCTCAGAAAAAGTATTTCTTGTGGTAACAAAGGCAGAAGCCTTGTATAGATAATAAGATCCAATAATAACTAGAATTGTATTTTCAAAATTGCCTCTGGGGCTGGGGAATATAGTTTCCTTTTCCTCTGTTTTGATTTCTGGACATCTTGAGATTGTTCTGAAAACTACAGTTCATGCTTAGTGAGTCGGTAGTACATCCAATAACTTCCAGTCGAAATTATTGAAATTTGGGGTTTTTTTAATGACATGAAATGACACTGTTAAGGGGAAAGATTCCCCCGTGATGTGTACTCAGTCTGAGAATAATGTTTAAGGAATGATCCTTTGAATTGAATAATTTCCTATTTTCCTTCTTGATTATATGAGGGATGCACATAAAGTTAAGAGTACTTCTCTTGCAAGATCTCTGTCAGAATGAGAGCTCAAATCCTTCTTTAGAGCACTGCTAAATAAGCAAGGAATATTTTCAGCTCAGATCAGAAGAGGAGACCAAGCTGTAGGATTTCATCTTGACAACCAAATGCTATGCCAAAACCAAATTTTTTCTCATATCATTCTGTACTTATCTTTTGTATTTAATGTAAATTTCTATTGAAAACATATGGGTAGATTAACCATAGAAATAAACTGAAGAGATTGTGCTACCTAAAATATGCTTTTGACTCTTTATTAACTGGCGGTAATCTGCAATTCCATTGCAGATGCTGCTGCTATTAAGATGTGTGACACGGAAACTACAGAAAAAGCTGATTTAAAGAGATATTTCACATTAACTCAACAATATATGCAGTGCATGACGTCTTTCATGGGAGTTGAAGTATTCTACTTAATTCTTTGCAATTTCATTGTTGTTATAAGTAAGGAGTAATGAAAGTCCAGTTGACAGTCACTTGATTTTCTCTAATTTCACAGCTTTCTAAAATTTTCTGATTTGTTCTTTAACTTTTCTTCTTGATGGAGTCTAAAGAAGCAACTGTAATTATGTAGTAAGAGTGAAACTCATGGCATGGTAAGGGATGGTTACACTTTTCTGGATCTACCATTCTTACAGCAGGAGCAAGCACAGCTGCTTTCAGATTTGTTAATACATTCTGTAGGGACTGAAAGCATTGAAAAGGATGGTGCTTGTGTGCATTTCCTCTCCCTCCACAGCAAATGGAGCTGGAAGTCTACCAAAGACCCAAACATAATGCTCCAACACTGCGTAGAAGAAAGTGTGGCACTTGGTTAAGGGGAAAATAGTACTTTTGGGGCACTGCATAGGACACCTTCAACACAGAGGAGGAACCATGAAGGATGAAGGACAGAAAGGTGGGAAATGTGTGTTTGACTAGGTGAAGAAATGATCCCTAGTAAATGATCCACTGTAATGCTTTTCTCTTTCCATTTGTTATAGGCCAGGTCTACAGCATTAGCTCTCCATCTAGGCAGAAGTAAGATGCATCAGGACTCTCAACAGATGCTTAGTGTCTATCTGGGAAATGCATTTATTATGAAGTGTTAGGTAGTTCATAGAACCTGTGATAGTCCTCCAAGGTAAGGTGAATTCTGTATGTTTTTACAGAGAGGCAAAGCAGGAAATAACTTAGAAAACCTTAACTAACCTTAGTCAGCAGAAATAAAAATAAGAAGTTTCATGTAGGTCATCAGAAAAGCCTAAAAAGCAATCAAAAATCAAACTGTTTACCAGGAACACAAAAATAGGAATAACCTCAGTGCAAAGTATAATAAACAAATTCCTCTAGTAATGTGAACTACACAGATGCTTTCTCCATCAACTCAGTCAGTATTTTCAAAAGCCACACAGGATCAATGAAGGCAACAGAACTTACCCAACTTCAGCAGTTCAGCAATGAGCTCTGTGTGTTCATCCACCCACCTCCCTGGAAAAGAGAAGTGTTACATGTCAGGAATGCATCCAGTAATTATCTTCTAACACAGGAGCAATGCCAGCAACTTTCTGGTAATGGCAGCACTAATGCTAAAAGTTTATGTTTTCAAAAGTGAAAACGTTCACAGACACAACCTGGATATTTCAACTGTCACAAGCCTCAGCAATCTGATACTGCTTAGCCTTGTGGCCAAGGCATTAAGCCACTGGTATCTATCTGCAACAGAGAAGAACAGATCTTCTCAGTACTTCCCTAATAAACTCAATAATTAATCCACCAAAATTTGGAAAAGAAAAACAAGGGCCATGTCACTATTAACAAACAAGAAACAAAGAAAAAATTTACCTATTTTGCTAAAAATAGATAATGAAAATATTTTCTACTCTAGGTTAAGACCAGAAAACAACATAATGCTGTAAAGTTCTGTAGTAATTCAAATTCACTGAAGCCATTATAAACCCCAAAATACAGAGAATAACTTTAATTCACTTGCTTGGTGAATCATTTCACTTACCTGTGAAAACAAAGCAAAACACAACCAAAAAAAAGGACAACAAGTTCACATCCACATAAAAAGGACAAAGCATCAGCTATATGAGTGTAATCAAATGCAGGTTTGTACCAGAAATATAAATAGTACAGATTGGAAAAATACTTGAATAATGAAGTATTTCGTGCAATTCCAAGGAAAATTAGATGAACAACTGAAAAGGATAGAAGTGTACAAAATTCATTACATAGAATATGGTACCACTTGGCTAAAAGAAGTGTGAAGTTCCTCACTTTAATGAGCACAGTCTTTGCTCACAAATTAAAAATAAACAAATAAAAAGATATGAGTATGATCTCACTTATTGGCAGTTGATCAAACTGCAATTTGTCTCAAGAGTTGGGAAGCCACTGCCTTATAACACATCAAGAATTGCTTATTGAACTGATCTGTGTAAAGTCTGACTCCTTTTCTGTCTACATCAATTGTTTTTCCTATCAAAACATTTGGGTTTATGGAATTGCAACTTAATGGTTAACTGGAAACATAGCATGATGATTGAAGTTAACTCATGTTCACTTCACTTCAGAGTCTCATTGTACCCTCACTGAATAAAAGTACACTTCCTTTAGCTGAGGGTTGTACAGCCAGTCCAACCTCAGTGCAATGCTGCTGTTAACAGCAAACTTGAATAGCTACACTCAACAGTTTAAATCTCTAACATACATATATTACCACAACTAAACCCAGCACTTTTTATTAATCATACAATGGCATGCTGCTTCATTTACAGCCAACTGATTAAATTACAGGTATACTGTCCTGAACCTCACAGAAATATCAGGCATGCAGCCGTTGTTTCCAAAGTGTTTTCTCAGCTTTGTTTCACTACTCATAATATTACTCAATACCGTAATATTGCAGGTTACAAAAATTACACATGATTCTAGCATAGAAATAGACAAAAAAGGATCCTAAATAAGAGACTGAAGGGCATAAATTTTCTGCCACAACGAGGATAAAGCTTTAGATAGAGAAGGCCTACTGCCATGTCCTCCACCCTAGTATTGCAGCATTTCAAATATAATCAAAAGAAAGTAATTTGAATTTTTGATAAGGAAAACCTGAAAATAACTTGATAAGCTATAGGTAGACACCTGTAGCTTTGAATTTTTATTTACATGAGTCCAAACACCTAAAAATGTTTGAAAAACAGGCACGACTATGCTAAAAACAAAGTTATTTCTTAGAGAATGGGTCAACAATTTGGGATCTTAAATCACTTATTGTCCAAGTCTGTGTGAATCGCGACCCAAAGTACAATTTATTCTCTGATCTACATCTCTAAACATATAATTTACTCAGGGATTGTATCTCAATTCAAGTATATAATTTTGGAATATTTTTCAGAAGGGATGCAATGGATGTATCACTAAGATTCTAATCCCATAAATAAGCAAAAATTGGTAGTCACAGCAGCTTTGGTAGGTGGTTGAGGCAGGCAGAGACTTTTGGTTTGTAGAGGAATGAGTGTTCCTTTGGTTATGTTTCTAAAATCTATATGAAGGATAAGAAAGGATCTTACACATGGAGATTTTTACCATCAGCTTGTAAGAAGTTGAAGAGCAAAAGATTTCAGAGTGCACAGACCACGAGTTATGGGGAAAAAATTAAAGGAAAAGAGGTTGAGATTAAGCTTTTAGATTACCTTGAAATAGTCTGCTGTTTATTCTCTTCAGAAAAAGTATTTCTCCTACAGTGTTCTTTTCATTAACAGAACACCTTCTCAAGTCCTTTTCTTGCGATTTTTTTTAACTTTGGTACCCCTAATATTCAGTTTTATTTACTGAATATCATTATTTACTGTATATCTTACTGCAAAAATATTGAATACATGCTTTGCTAGTTATGAAGTTATAGCTGCCTATTCCACAGGTTCCTTTTTAAAGCATTGTTTTCCTACAAGACAATTTGGCCAAGAATTAACAAAACAATGGATTAGCAAGGGTGATTCTTACACTGAGTCCTTAAAATCCAAAGGTGTACTTTATAATCTCTATAAAGATTTCACAAACCTTTGAGAATATGTCTCATGACTATTGCTGCACTTATCCATACAGACAGCTGGGAAAAAATCAACATAGGCTGTTATATAGAACAATTTGCAGATACAATTTCCAGCTAGACTGAAGCAGATTTGATTATAAAAGATGGGGCTGAAGGTATCCTGTTTTTCTAAAGTTCTCTTCTTCTATAAGGTAATTGAATGGTCATAAAATGTTTTCAAAAAAGAAAAATCCACATATGCAAAGATAGCATTCTGGAAATGGATTTAGAATTTTTTGTGATGGAATACCTAAAAAGCTATCTCACTACCAAAAGCTGCTTCCAGTCTTTTCTGTACACCAAGTACCACTGCTACTCAGTCACACCCTTTATCCTTGGGGATACATCATCCATTAAATCCTGTTTACAGCCTTAGTGGCCTCTGCATCACAGTCCCTTCACTACTTCCCCTGCACTGTTAGACCCCTACAAAACCAAGTGGCAAAGACAGAGATGACATCAATGCCTTGTCTGGTATATGTCTATTTATAAAAAGAGCCAAATCCAACCCCATTTCATATCATGGAAGAAAAAAAAGGTACTGTGTTATTATCTACATAAGAAATGGTGACCCACAAAAATAGAAATTTAGAATTTATCTTTCATCCATATTCCACTTTTAACAATTAGAAATATCATTTGTTCATAAATTGAAAAGCAGAATACAGTGTCCATTATCAACCCTGACAAGTTCATTCTGCTGAAACAACTGAAAACAAACAACACAAACAATATATGAAAGATCTCATGGAAGATCAAGTGCTGCATGCCTAATTCTGTCTGGGGATGCAGTCCTATGTAGCAAGAACTATAGAGAATAACAATCTTTTACAGAATGGATTATTATTTCTAAAGCACCATAAGGAGTCTTGCACACCATCAGACAGGATTAGTGACTATTCCCCTAATACTCGTTGTCTACCAGTGCATATATACTGCTACATATTTATAATAAGCTACACGTTTATAATTATAATTTATGTACATATTTCCACACATTTTCTTGGAGAATGGCATTTAGCTGTGAACTGAATGCAGAGCCAGGAACCAAGAGCTTCTCTGTTCCAACCTTCACTCCAGTAACAAGTTCTTGAGTTTGAAGCCTTCAGCAAACCACTTCCCGCATTTGTAAAATGAAGGTATAAACACCTGCTTGCTTACCTAGAGAAGAATACTGGAAACTATTTGGCCTTCACAGCCAAAAGCCAAGTCTGACAAATTCACAGTGTATTTGGCAAGGAAATATTGCACAGTGCACTGCAATCCCAATGTTGCTTTGGCCCCCTACGGCATTTTCCCTGTATGCTTTCCAGGCTGACTTTAAGTTTCTGTTTGACCTCCAAACCTGTAGACAGTTATGGCTGCTAAACTACAATCACAGAATTTGTCTCCCTGACTTCAGGAGAATTAATTAGATGCCTAAAGGTGAGGAATTAACCAAATGCTTGTAGAGTGAAGGCTCCATTTGGTGAAGGGC
>VZTR01014213.1:482199-497806 GCA_013400775.1 Chaetops frenatus | reverse complement strand
ACTTGTTCAACTTGAATGATTTACCTTCCATTTCTGAAAACTACATATGAATTATTAACAGTATGTAGAGACAGAAAAATTACTTGAAAATAACTACCTGAAGGATACAACTTCATAGAAGGTATTTTTTATCTGAAGACTAGCCTTCCAATTACTTGAAAGAAAGCTATTTTAGCACTGTGAAACTATGTTCCTGGGTAGATGCCCTTAGTCAGATAAGCATGAATATTACCACTGCTTTGGCTTTTGCCCTTCATTACACAATTCTCTTCTCTCGATTAGCAGTCTTTTCTCTAACCTCTGTGTCTTCTGTTCAGTGCTTGGAGCCCTTCCACCTGGCTGCCCCGCCNNNAGAATTGCTTAGGAAAATGCTAAAAGCCTTCATTCAAATTTCCTGAGTGTAGTGAAACTTTTCTGAATACTTCACACAGAAACAAGTTTGATTCCAGTCAAAAAAAGCCACTATTTCTTGGAAATATCTGTCGCCAGACCTGAAGCATCTGATCCAGCTGTGCTGAGGGAGCCTGCCAAAACATCCGTAGAAGATCTGGGAGCTGCCGCCAAATCAAGAGACATAAACAAGAACCACTGCCAGGAACAGCACGGCGAGATATTCTACCCAGGGGAGAAGGCGCCAGCCTTACACTGATCAGACACATCAGTGCAGAAAACAACATAAAATTAAATCAACTGTTTCTAGAGACATGGCTCAAGAGTCCAGTTCTTTGGTTGAAATATGTTAAGACAGGAAGTGAGCTAGACTAGCTGAAATGGGACATGTACTTGAGAGAAACAGTACTACATTTCAGCTAGCTCCTGAAAATCCAGAGGTACTAGTGCAATTTACTGGTGGTGGAGCAAGTATTGATAAACTCATAAAAAGTAACCCTTAACTCTAAACAGCCTCACACTGCAATCTACTGGAAGCTGGCAAAACTGCATCAAAACTACTGTTGAAAAATGCTAGCACTTAACTACACACTAGCTCCTTCTAAGCTCCTTGCTATTTCATCTACTAAGACTCTTCAGCAGAAATAACCTGGCTTGCTATACACACAACAAAAAGCTAACCTCACAATTACTGATATAAAGACTAAACATTAAACTAAATTTGCCAGAAAAACAAGACAATCAGTAGTAAAACTTATTTTCTACCTTGCCCACTATAAAATGATGTGACACGAAATAGAGAACAACAGGAACAACACTCCCAAAGTTGTTTTTTTTATGGTAAAATTTGAAACTGTTCAGTTGGTAAAAGAAATGCAGAACAGCCACTATAAAGAACAGCAGCTCATAGAAGCATGTACCTGAGAAAACAAATGTTGTTCATTTCTTTATCACGGTTTCCTGAGCGCATTGTGAACATGGAGTACTCTGGTCCACAATTTCATATTCTGTTACTCATAACTTACTTTATCTAGCTGAGAAAGACCTGAAATGCTGCAAAGCCAGGGCAGAAATGAAGGAATGGAGGAATGATTCCCTGCCCCCCTACAGAGCCTACCACCTTTCCCCAAACTTGACAGGAATGTCTTCCTCCTACCTGGTAGGATCTCACTTTCCAGCCCTAAGAACCCAATGGAAAATGCCAGCATCGTGACTACTGCCTGACCTGGCTGACAGCTGATTTAGGAAAGTGCTTCCAAGTTCAGTATGTTGCCATTCTTTGAAGTATCAAGCAAGAACAATTGCTAGAAGATAATTCCAGTAGAAATACAAGACTATTTCTTCAGAAACTGGCAAATAAAACTGCTGTTTAAAACTACAAACTCATAAATAGCTGTCTCCAGCACATAAAAGTCACAAGCATCACATTTGCTTAGAAAACCACTGCACACCCGTACTGAAACTGTCACACTAGATCAGATCAGCTGACTGTAGCCTACTGACCTGAGTAACAGAGGCTAATGCCACACACTGCAGCAAAACATGCAACATAAAAGATACAAGGTAAAAACAGCTAATAGGAAGCCACCCAGTGTTTTTCCCTAATCCTGACAGGGACTGGATTTTACAGAATGCAACTGGGGGACATTTTCACCATCCATGTGGAAGTTTGATCTTTAGTTTTTTTAATGTTACAAAGTTTCACTGATAGTATGCAAAAATGTATTTACATAATTTGATAATTTCAAATTGCTAACTTCTGTGGGTTATAAAGTGGAAGAGTTTTGAAATACGAGAAATCTTCACAAAATACATATAACTTAGAGTATATCTTTAGTTGAACCAATGACACTAAGCTTTGTAATCATGCTTCAAATGTAAACCTTTCAACAGCCATAAACTGCAAACTCTATTATGCATACATTTTGTATTTTTCTGTGCTATTTAATGTAAGATCAGAGATCAGTACCATAACAAGGCCTGGGCAAAAAGAGTATCTACCTTAAGCGTTCCTTCAAGAACTCCCTAAAGGAGAAGAAAATACACTGGAGCCCTGCGGCTACTACTGGTCAGAACCCTGGCTGCATCTCCATGCTAGCGGATTAATTGGTTGCCACCAGAAAGAGATGAACTGGATGGCAGAAGACACGTCTTGTGCTAAACCACCCCATGTAAGATGAGCAAACTTGGCCTAAAACAAATCGGTTGAACAGAGAGATTTCTGAAAACATGATAAAAAAACAACTTGCTTGCCTCAAAGTTTAGAATAACAGCAAAGTATACATAAGAATAAAATGGTAAACTGGGGACTTGTACTAAAATGCCCATGAACAAAGAAATAGACATTGATTAACTGGTAAAAACAAACATTTCATTCATACAATTAACCTCCAGAAGATATTCTTGTAGTCTGTCATACTGAAAAGACTAAAAACTTAGCAAAATTGAAAGCTAGTAATTATTAGACTGAAGATGATTATTCAAGATTTCAGTTGTCACATGTTAATAAACAAAACTAGCCCTTTGTACAAAATGAGAATACTGTAATTCTGGAGTATAACCTATACAGTTCAATGGAATTTTACCAAGGGAAAATATTGATCAGCTACGGGTTTTGTTAGTATGCTTTTGGAGCCATACTATTTTAGCTATTGGTCTTATTACAATGCACTACTGGTTTTATTTAGTACGGTATTATTTGTCAATCTGAGAACTGAGTAGATACAAAAAAAAATTCGTTGGTTTTGTTAAATACCAAAGCAAAATAAAGTTTCAGTCTTCAGCGTTTCTTCATCAGATACTCAACACAAAAGCAGCATACCTTTCCTGTTTGAGCGCGTATTCCAGCATTTTGATTCTTCGCACCAGATCCTTCTTCAGATTTTCCTGTCCTTTCCTTTCACCTTGAAGGAAGGCAATCTGGGCCTGCAAAAGTAGTGTTCAATTTAGAATCTGCTTCCTCAAAATTATTCAGCACAGCTCTTAAGTGTGTGTGCCTTCCCAAGTTATTTTAATATCCATTTGTAGAGTTCAAAAGAAATTGGCTTACTATGCTTCATAAACACTAAACTTACAAAAACCACTGCATAGATAAGCCTTCTAAACAGCATGCTCACTACAGATTAAAAAAAAAAAAGGAAAGAAAAAAGATAAGAAATAAAGCAATTTTGGTTTCTTCTCTCTTGGATAAACATTCAATAAAAGATAAAGAATGGATAAAATAAGCATACAAAAAGCCTCCAGCAGATAAAAGTATTTACCACCAATAAGTAAGAGAAAATGATAAAGTATTTCTGTTCACTAACTGCAGTAGTGTATAATTAGGGTATAGTTCTATAGATACATGTTAGACACAAGATAATAGTAAAAAACCTGATGTAAACCATGTTCAGCTAAAATAGGAACAAAAGAAAAATAAAACCCTGTTTGTAATACAGGGTTAAATGTTAATTATGATACTTACTAAAATAGGTTAAGGAAAGTTCTCCAGAAATACTGTAATTAAGAGCGGGAAAAAAAAAGGAAAACAGGGAAAGGTATTTTGGTGAGGGAAACAAGGAGAAAAATGATACATAAGTAAATAAAAGTCAAGTAGAAAACAGACAGCTAACCTCTATCAACTTCCAGCACAGAGTATTTAGTTGTCTGTGAAAAATCTCCTTTAGACAGAAAATTATGACAAATACAATATATTAATTCCTAATCATAAAGGAACAACTACATGCTTTTGTGCCTAATGCTCAAATCAAGAGGCAAGTTCTTTTCCTTCCTCAACTCATAAATACACTTTTAGTCAAAAATACCTACAGGAAGTCACCACTCCATGCCTCAGCCACACCTGCCATTTCCAGGATCAGAAGCTTCCTGCACCTTTGCAGCTAAGTCTCCAAGCATCTCATCTGTCTCTTTAGAATCACAAAGAGCACAAAAGTCAATTGGTCTAGACCATCAGCTGTTGAACGTGAGGACCAATAAGTCTTTAATTTAAATAAATGCCCAGGAAAGTCAATGAATTTAAGATGAGCAGGAATATCCTATCCTCACCTGTCACAACTTTCCAAGCAGTCCCCAGATATTTTAGTTAATGGAGATAGTTGCTTCCAAAGAAATCTGACTGCAGATTTCTAGCCCAAAGTGGGAAAAAATAGAGTCTGTAAATGTCATTTTCTCTCCATCAACTATAAAGGGAAGGCACACAACTAACTCGGTTGAATTTTGGATGAATCAGGCAAGATGAATCTTACTCCGAAAGCCCATTTGTTGGTGGCCAGCAATAGCGGCTGCTCTAAAATATCACACCAGCTGACATAATTTCATTGCTCAAGTACAGCCAATAAATAGCTTGACAGACACCTGAAGGATCCTTAATTGCCAGTCACCAACTAGACCAGCCACTTTACAACTAGAGAAAAACACTGTCTGCTCTCCAGCTAAGTCAGTCTTCACCTTCAATAGGGGAAATACATTTGAATTGAAAAAGAAAAAAAAAAAGTCAAATCAAAAGAAAAGCCCTCTCACTCTGGCATCAAGAACTGCAATTGAATTCTAATGTCAATTTTATGCTCAGGTTTAAAGAAAGGCACAAGAGAAAGAAAGGCTGATGCTGGAGTCAGCATTTCCCACCCTGAGGAATGCAGCTGTGCAAGAAGCATCTCAACTCTACAAGGTCAGCATCCCTCCAGAGAGAAACATCTCAGGCACATATAACTTAGTTTGCAGTAACTGTAAAGACATGGATTCTCTCTTCCTATCTCCAAGTAGGCCCAGCAGAACTAAACAGGCACCCTTCTAGTCAAAAGGGAGAGAAGATAAAAACACACTTTTAAAAACAGAAGATCATGACATACATATGTATTTGGCTGGAATGAAGAAGATTATCCAATGCCATCAGGACACAAGTTGAAGTGATCTATTGTGTGACCTACTGTCTGCAAGCAATTTCTAGCCAAGAATGAACTTACTGAACACACTGGAATGAAGCATTTTTACCCAGAAGGTTGGCAAACGACCCAGCTCACGCAGTGCTGTACTACAAAAGTCAAACCGGCATTAGTGTGCTAACAGTTGAGCCTAAAGTCATCTTCCACTGGTAGCAGCCTAAACAAAATTTAAAAATGCAACTTTCTCAGTAGTTTTAACAGCTTCCTTTTTTAAGGGGGAGAGACATAAATGGATATGATGAAGAAATATCATATCACACCTGCTTCATGTGGACATCTTTTGCTGTCAGTAATATTCCACACTCTTAACGATGTCTTAGAACTTTCCGTTTTCCTGGTCTTTCAAGAAATCCTAGTGTTGCTTACTTAAAATACACACAGCAGCAACAGTTGAATCCCCAGCCCTATATAAAGTGATTGCTAGGATCCTTCAGGGTTAATAAATATATACTTTACAGACAGGTAGTTTTACTGGTACTTCAAGAAACTGAGAATAATTTTGCTCTCTGCTTGGAGGCTGCATGGTTTCTAGCATGGTTTGCTTTTCTTCAGAGTAGCATCCTTGTGTCTAACAATCACTATTTTTGAGAAATTCTGGCTCTGAAAATGAGAATATTTATATTTGGTCATTTTCATAACATAGAAAAATATTTCCTCTCTTTTCCACAAGATGTTAGCAACCCCTTATCCTTCATTTATACAAATACTGAGTAATTGCAATTAAGTTAGCCTCAGTGGACAATAAACATCAGTTATATATGTAAGCTTAAATGTATTTGAGAAATTCTTAATCATGATATTCAGATAAGTAGTTATATTACATGTAAGGACAGTCTTAAAATAATAACTGAAATTTTATACTAACAATTATACTCTAACAGTTCACATGTCATAAGCAGACTTCATTCTTTAAAATGTTTGGCAATTAACTGAAAATACACAAAGGAACCTAAATGTTCATAGCATAAAACAAATAGAAACACTTTGCAGATAAACGTAATCTGAATAAACAAGTATAATGAGTTTAAATACCTAAAATGACAAATTATGACATGTAGCAGTATTTTCTCAGTCTCTAGAACAATACAGTGATAGCTGTAGGACCTATATTTCCAATTAAAATACATAGACACCTGTCTAAATGTCTGTGCAAACATTTAATGTGCAGGAGGTCTGGGTTGAAACATGACGAAAATTCTAACTGAACTACACAACTAGTTTTCTTATAAAAGCATAAATGACAGAATTTTACCAATAGACTGAGACTCCACAGATGACTTCCCATGGCTGCAGCTTTAGCCCAAGTCAAATCTGAAGCCTGAGCTACACCTGAGGGAGTAGAGGACCAAAGGAGATTCCCCTCCACTTTGAATAATCTGCAACACTGTTCTACGCTTGTGTTTTGGCCACTCCTGGGAAGGTTTGCCAAAAATTTCAAGAATTTGCAAATATTCCAAACAAACAGGTTCTGCGACAACTGACCTTCTAGGTAATAAGGCTAAAACGCATCACATTGTAAGCCAGTCTTTGCTAACCTCAAAATCGCCTACGGGGATCACGCAAAACCTCATTTTGTTCCTTGCCTTATGGGTGGGGCGCATCGTCTCCATAAAGCACCCGGCCCCGCTGGCTCCACAGCAAGAATCAAGGCAGGATCCGCCTCAAGTTTATTCCAGGTTAAGTGCTACAAGTTACTGGATTCCAACTCAACTGTGAAATTAAAATCAAGAGAGAAGGAGAAAACAAAACAAAAGAAGACAAACAAAACCAAAATCAAATCAAACAAAAATAGCCTCCACAAAACCAGAGAACACTGAAAAAAGACATGCCTGGAACAGTCTCTTTCAGCTGCAATTGTTGAGTCCGGTTTTTTTTTTTCCCCCTTTATCTCACTGAATTTTTTTGTATTACCAACTGCAACATAACCTAGAAGTGTCATACACATCCAGTCTAAGTTACAGCACTGTAGCTACCTTAACTACTCCACTTCTCTACTGAGAGACTTTAAAAATAACATTCATTCTTACAGTAAAATATTTTTCAGAAGCAACAACCACTGCTGTTTAACAAAATTCCCCAAAATACTCTTAACGTCACAATATTGTCAAGTAGACAAAAAGGTAAGAAACTGTTTTAGGGAGCACTGGGCTAGAAACAACTCTTTTTTAAATGTTGTTGACTTCCTAATACAGGCTTAGCAGCCATACCAACATGATTAAATAATGGAATCACATCTTAGTAAGTCCAGATTTTACCAATGTTTAAAAATTTACACTGAAATCTATAATTCCTCAAATCAGCAACACAACAACAAGCATGCTTAAAAGTATATTATATTTAGACATCTTTTTAGGCTGACACCTTGACTCTGCCAAAGAGGAGGAGATAAAAAAATACTCTTCTTTAACAGGTAATTTTAAAAAATAAACATACTATGACTGCTAAACAACTGATGCACGTTTAGTATCAACTTCTATCAGTTCCTTATTTTACAGCTATTTCGTGTTAAAAGGCAATTTTTTTTTTTTAATTCATGAGACTCAAAAGTTATAAAAAGCCTTTCTATTCTTCTCTAAAATATTTATCTTAATATTTTAAAGTAAACCTCACTTGAAATTTATGGGCACTTAAAGGTCAGCAGACATCATCTGACAAAGAGCTATTAAGACACACAATTCTCTACATAATGCTTCCATAATTCAACAACCAGGTCTTCATAGGTTGAGAGAAAAAGAACAAAAGGGGGGGGGGGGAGTTGCATGAAAAGTATTGCAAAAAATATGCAGACAACTAAAATAACTAAATACATTACAGAGATGAATCAATCTGGAACAGTTGTGCTAACCAGTCTACCAAGATCTGCCAGGATTCTGCAGACTGCCAGGGTACTCAGTATTTTAGATTATAGTTGGTTCACTGAAGCACTACATATTTAAGTGTATTTGTAAATAAGTGTAGGCATGCCCCAGGTGTGAGAAGAAAAGAGAGGGAGGGGGGAAGGGAAATGTCAATGGTCTAGTACAACTAGGGAACAATTTTAAGAGGCACCATACTTCACATCACTAGACACACCTACTAGCACTCTGTGCCAAGAGAGGCTAGGAAGCTTTTGTAATTCCTGCAGCCACTGAAGATAACACAAAACTGAAGTGGGGCCACAGGCTGGAATGACTGGCAGGCACCAAGCCATATTTAACTTCAACCTACACAGAAGGCACTTCATCCCATTTATCCCTTACATGCTCACACTGGATGATAGCACCTCATGAGAGGAGTGCACAGCACGATCTGCTACTGGCACCTTATTTTTGTTGGACTTCTCAGATATTCCTAAAACTGGCATCAGAACTGAATGCAGAAAAACCATCCAAAAGAAATCAAATATTTAGTTTACAGTAAAAAAATACATCTGAACATGCCATTTACTTAAGTTCTTTGTCTTTGTTTTTCAAACCGTGTTTTCAAAGAGAAAACATTGTTTGAAAAACATATGCAGTAAGACTGAAAAACTCCTAATAAATAATCCAGAATTGATTCACAACTTATTCCTGGCAATGCCTTGGTTACTAACTTAGGCATCTCAAGAAGAGACTTGTCTTTCTGCAGGTTGAAGCTTTTCACTACATAGATCTCTGTTCAGAGAGCCAGTCTTAGTTTTATCCTCTATTCAGTGCTGCCTTTCACTGTTCTAGCAATTGTAAGCATCAAAATAGTTGCCAAGCAATGTACAGTCAGCCCATTTAATCATTCTTCATAAGCAAAAATTTTCTCTAAACCTCCAGCTATTTCTTTGGTACACATACTTAACTGGTGAACATTAACCTTTTTTTTGGCCCAAGAGCATGTGCCACTGATTTAAGCACAAAAAGAGTGCAGCATTTAATTCTGTGATGTAATTCTATAAGCAACACTGCAATGGCATGTCACAAAATAATCACATATTATGAGCTGGAGTCTAAATAGCAAATGCTCAAATTCCTTTCCACTTGCTGTACAAGAACGGCAGAAATGCAGCGACAGCAGTCAGCACCAGGACTGATAAACAGACTCATGCCCCACATTTAAACAGACAATGGAAGTTCACAGGCCGAATGAATCACTTGGAGTATGGCAAGACAAGGGAGAAAAAATCTGGAGGAGATTTTTAGATTTGGCTTCAGTAACAGAAAGAGGAGTGAACCAGACTTGACCACACAAGCATTTGCAAAGGCAATTGGCACACTCCTGTTCCTCACGCCTACATCCAGGATCAGCTACTCCTTGTATTCAAGCATGCATGACCACTCCGAACTGACTTGGGCATCAAGTGAAACAAATACAGAGATATATGATTTTGTTCTCACCTCCTGTTTACAAGCTTGGGTATGAATATTGTGCATGCCATTTTTGCTCCAATGCTTTTGCAATCCTGCCCTATGTGACTGCACTAAAAGGAAACATATTCCTGCCTAAGACCAGAAAAAATGCAGTCTTTCCACACTGCAATCTTAAATTTAACTTCTTTATCACTGGGTAATTTTCAAAAATACTCATTACCAGTGAGCATATAGCAATTTTTTTTTCAAATAGGAAAAGAACATCTGGATGAGTTCATCTACAGGTCCACACAAAACATTTCACTCCAATAAAATGAACCTTTGTTTTCACATTTCAGAGTATTTTTATTTCTAGTTTAACATCTGCAAATCTTAGATTCTGAGCACTCTGAAACTATTCAAATGAACTGTTTCAGGTATCCAAGCATTTCTCAGCATTTAAACTAACACATAAGAATCCCTCATCTACTTCAAAGTCAGTTCTTGACACTTTTTAACTAAGAAACTTAGAAATGAGGACTTGACAAGGTTTGCCTTGTGAAACCAAATAGATGAGTAGGTATTACTGACCAATACTGATTTTCTCAGAAAACTGTGTACTGATAGCAGTTTTAGTTAAAGCTTGGTATTTGTACGGTCTTCCTTCTTTCAGCATTAAACTAAGATGAATCAAAAGTCTCAGGCAATTCACGTGATCTTCCTTGGGGAATTTTACACAGACCGTTCTAAAATTAGTAAATAAAGTTTCCGTGTCTACTGAAACGTCAATAAAGGCTAAGTTATATTTGCAACTTGTTGTTCAAACAGTGCCAAGTTACTTATCCCTGATGCAATAAACTGTCATGAGCCAAGACCCTCAACAGAAAAAGAAAGGCTACATTTTGAATAGGACAGAGATACAAATTTAATTAAAAGTGTCCACTTACAGTGCTTTACCATATGCTAACCTGACACTGAAAACCAAAGTTTTCCACCTGGAACATAGTAATCTATTCCATTTTTCCTNAAAGCCTTTTTCTTTTTCCAAGTAAACTATAACTTTCCATGAAACGGGTTTCAAAGCTTTAAAGACCACTTGGAGACAATGTAACGTTGCAAAGCTCTCACGTTGCAAGGCTCTCTCTGTTCATATTACACCAATATTTACAGCAGCATTTTCCTAAAGGATTTAGGCTATTTAAGAAACATTTTCATTACACTTAAACTAAATTACAGGTTTGACAGATATGAGAAGAACTGAAATATCTGATGCTAAGAAATGGCCAGATCAATTATGCAATTAAAAAAATAAAAATCAAACTATAAAAACCAGGTACACACCTGCAAAGAACATTGTCTCACCAGTTTGTACTTACATTCTACTTCTACAAATTTCTGAATTTCTAAAAATCACTGAACATTTCCTCTCACTGGTCCTCCTGGCTTAAATGAAAGAAGCCATGACAGCCTATCAATGATTATATTGGAATTAGCTGAAAAACATGCACAAAAGTAGAGAAGAATAAAATTTGCTTCATATGAATCTGGCAAATAGAAAACTTGCAAAAGAAAGTTTGTGAAAGAGAGAATATCTGGTAGTCACCAAGACACATTTAGCATAACTTTTCCCAGATAAACACACTTCAGTATTGTGACCATGGCTTGTTTTCTTTTGCCTTTCTTGTGATTTATCTGATTTATATATATACATATATAAAACAATAAAGTTGCAATTATTGTTTTTCTGCAGTGGAGATGTATATAATATTAATCACTGGTAGTTCTTTTGTAGTATCTGCCTTATGAGAAAAAATACTTTATCTAAGATTTCTACAGCACTTCTGCAAATTCATCTTTCACTGAGAATCTCAGAAATTTGACCCACATCATCACGTTTGAAAATCTCATATAAATTTTCTTCGGATTATATTTATCTTCTATTGTATTGGTCAAACTGTATCTTTGGGACTTTTCCATTAACTTTATAACTGATTTCACCAACTCACTGCTCATTACTTTTTCTCTGAACATTTTCAGATTATCCAGCTATCAGAACGACTTCTAACTAGAAATTTAATCCAACAAGAGGACTGTTATCTAAAAGCCAACAAACTGTAAATATCAACAATTTCTGAATCAAGTAACAAATGTCCTAAACCACACTAAAAATAGCCACAGCCATCTGTCTGATTTACCCCTTCTCCTCATTGCTTTAACTTGTCTATCTCCAAGGACACAATCTTACCACGTAGCATGCCTCGTTTCATCGCCTGCCTCTTGCAGCAGAAAAGCAGCAGCAAGGGGCAAGATCCCCATCCGTGATCCCCTCCAGGGAGCTAACATTACTAAATCTGACTTCCATACCCACTCCCTAGTGCTTATCTATTACTTCCATCACATTCCTTCTATTACAGCTGTTTGCTATCATTTAGCCACATTTTATCTCATTTCATTATCTCTTCCCCTATCATTTGGGTGGTGTTTTCTTGTTCTTTTGGCACTGTCTTACACGGACTATTTTTAACAAAGCTGTAGAAACAGAAGCACATTGTATCCACCCATTCTCCCTAATTTCCTTGCAAACCTTTTCAAAGAAAAGTTTACCCAGGAAAAATAATTTTCATGTAATGCTATCAGGTCCCACCACTCGTATGGAGTCTACTACTCTAAAGAAACAAGTTACTAGGTAGAGGAAATGAAAACTTCAGTAGTGATGAGGACAGAAGCTAAAAAACTTGTTAGCAGGATGGGGGGTTGTCCATATACCCAGTTACATACAGCATAGCAGTTTGTTGCAATTTAGACAATTTGTGAAATGTGGAGAAATGACAAAGTCTGCAAATCTGCACTTTTGCCAGAAAAATGTTTGTCAGAAGCAGAATTTTCCACAGCGACATATGCATTGCTTGCAGAGACAACATTACTAGTCAAAACAAAAGCCACACACACACATACACACACCTTCCGAGCTCATCCAGCCTTGTTGCTTGCTGGGACAAGGACGTGCATCGGCAGCACTCGGCTCTGCGGGGCTCCAGCCCCCGGGGCAGAGTCCCCATTGCTCCCCCTCAGGGGTGACAGATGGCTAATTAAAAGGGAAATAACATCCGCAACAGACAGGCACTCCCAACCAGCCAGAAGACGTGTGGTTAAGGCAAGACACCAATATGGGAGGCAGTTCAACCCCTGCTTGCCTCAAGCAAAGATATGGATTTCAGTGCCCTGCACATGCATTTGATCAAACCCTTTGCTATTTTCGGATGGGCTTGTCCAACACATAATGACAACTCTGAAATGCCTTCGTGTCAGTCCAGAAAAATGCAGAACAAAAAAAACCTGAAGTTTAAAACTTGCAGAACAAGAAACCCTGTCTTGTCAACTCTCTCAAACAGCTGCTAGAAGAACCTAAGAAAAGGAAAATCACTAATTTCTGAAAAGATATGAAAATAGATTATAATGCCATATAACACTGTTTGTGAATACCTAAATGAGGATTAATAGTGTTAATATTTATACTAGTTAACCACTTCACAGGGCATCAGGAAAGTCTATTCTTAGGAAAATTTTTCAATCTGCAGATGTCAAAGTACTGTAAACAGAAAGCAAGCATTAAAAGTTAAATATGTAATCAGCAGATAAGCATCTAGGGGAACCCTATATTAATCTGTTTTCATTATTATTTGATATACACAGCTTACTAATGATGTTTGCATAGATATAAATACTGAAGTCCTCTTTTGGCATGAATGAAGAAGATTATATAATAGAGGCAACAATAATTTCAAAAGGTTCAAGAAAAAATAACTAGAAAATCAGAATAAACATGAATATTTGCCAGGGAAGGCAAAATATAGGCACTGATAGGGAGAAGAACCTTGGAAGGGCAGTACTAGACCAGCAACTAAGAAGAGATTAAGCTGCCCGGCCTGCTAACTCACATATGTTATGAGCTTGGGCATGTGTCACTTGAACAAGCACCACAGAACACAACAGAAATTTATGCTACCTGAACATCACATTTAGTTCCACACAGCTAATTAGAAGGATACGAAAAAGAGAAAAATTTTTAAAAGCCCAGAGAGGAAGAAAAGGAAGCCAGGAAATCACAGTGGGACTGATTTACAAGGTGTTTTTTGGAGAGAGGGTATAGTGGAACTAACCAACAACTACAGAGCAGAAGCCAAGCACAGTAGTATCATGGCATAAGGTATCCCAAGTATTTCAATATCATGGCAGGTAAGGAACCAGAGATGAAAGAAGTCTACCTCTAAGAAACCAGATGAATTGTGGGAAAGAATTATGGGATACTAAGACCACCATACTAAATAGGCCCTTTCCCCCACAGCCTCCCAAGAGTGAATGGTTAATCTAGCACTGGAATTCGCATTGGAGAGAAGTACAATGAGGAGCACTGCATCTTTATCTCGAGAGAGGGAAACTGTCCGACCTCAAATTTCCATAATTCTGTTAAACATTTCCAAACACATAGGCCAACAAAAGGCTTCAAAACGAGTACAGACCAGGTCTTTAATTAACACTGCTTCAGGTGTACAATTTCTAAAAGCCTACCACAAACCTCTCACGTGGATCCAAGAACATTCATCTGCAAATGGTCACAGCAGACGTTAACGCCTGATGTCTGTAGAGATAGCCAAGAATTTTGCACCTTCCTGAACATGACTCTGCAGTAGATAAATGCTGTTACAGCTCATGGCAATGCCAGCCACAGCTAATTATAACTTTATTGAGATGTTTTGGCAAGAGTCAAAGGCATTCAAGCAAACAACTTGTGATGGGGTTATCTGCCAGTGATAATACATGACTTCTGCAAATAGTCTAAATACTCTATTTCTTTCCTCCTGTCTCATCCATAACACCAAGCTTTTGAGGGATACCTGGGGGAGGAGGAGGGATGGCATGCTCTTGAAGGACATGATAAATATGCAAAGTGTTATTACTTTTAATGCACTGGCAAAATTTCCTAGGTCCTGTAAAATAGATTTTTTTCCTCCAAAGCAGTATTTGATATCTGTATCAGCTATGAATATATGTCAAGATATTTATGGGCCTCCACTGGATATATGACACATGATGTTATTTCTATACATAGCTAAGCTAGTAACTTTCTACACAGTATTTACTGGATATAGTGAATAGAAATACGATTCAGTTACTAGCCAATTTCTCACTGAATCATGGAAGCTAAAATAAAAATTATTATCTTGTTCTCACGACCACTTTCTTTAAATTCTTGCAAGGGAACTCTCATTAAAGAACGTCACAGCTACCGCTCTTCTCAGAGTGGTGTGTGATTGTAGAAAGTAAAATTAAAAAGATAAAAAAAAACCCCAACCCAATAACCAAAGAAACAGAGAAGTGGTTTGCATTGCTAAACAGACTCAAGACTCTCTTGACAAAGACTGTACTTTCAAGGAAAGCCATAGAAAGAAGAGATGGACAGGAAGAAATAGACGAAGAAAGGAGACCTAAAAAAGAACCCAGTAGACACTTTTCAGTCTCCAATACGGCCAAATGAAAATCTAACAGTGGGCTGTCAGCAATATGGCCAGCGTTAAGGTTTAACCGAGGGATTTTCTTGTAAACAACACCAAAGAGGAACGAAGGTTGCATTAACTCCAATGACAGCCGATAATGCAACGTGCCCATCACTAAAGTATCTGACAGCAATGGCTCTAGGCCAGCAGCTCAGAAGTTCTTTAACCACAAGATCACTATCAGTCCTTTCACGCATTAATGAACGTATCAACCCCATCGCTTTTCAAACGAAAACACTACATAACGTGCCCCATAGTAGCGAAGGGGATCCAGCCGGTCCCGCGGGCCTGGCCTCTGTACGGGCGGGGCGGCACCGAGGGCCGGGGGCAACTGCGGCACAAGCGGCGGAGCAGAGGCACAACGGGGGCGCGCAGCTGGCCGGGGGCAGGTTTTAACAGGGGTTATGAAACTGGTGACAAGTTGGGG
>VZTR01014213.1:466776-481845 GCA_013400775.1 Chaetops frenatus | reverse complement strand
GAGAGCGTTATTGTTGTTGTTGTTGCTGAAGAAGACGCCGGGCCCCGCTTGCTCGTCCATGGCCGGGCCGGGTCCGCCTGGCTCGCCGCCGCCGCTCCCGCCGCGTCCCGGCAGCAGCAGCAGCAGCAGCAGCAGCAACAACCTGGGCGCGCCCCGCCCGCCGTCACCGCCTGACAGCCGCCCCCGCCCGCTGCTACGGCGGCCCGGCGGGGACAGCCCCGGGGAGCGATTCGCCCCTCCGCCTCGCGCGGCGTCCTGGGAAATGTAGTTCGGCTGGATGGCGGGGAAGATGCCCCGATCGCCGCCTTCTCCCCGCGCCGCCCGTAATTCCAGGGATGGCGTCCGGGCGGCGGAGCCTCAGCCCCGGGACGTGGCGGCCGGTCGGCTGGGCGGTGGCGAGGGAGCCGGCGGGAGGGGCAGGACAGGGGCAGTCCCGTGCTGCAGCGGGGGTTCAGGTTAATGGTCACCTCCACCTCCGGGCGGGATTTGAACAGCTTGGGCTTTCCCGCAGCCCACCCCAGGGACACGGGAAGGGCAGGGGTCTCGCAGCAGTTCCACATGCTCCGGTCGGGCCCTCCCCTGGCAGCCCCGGCTTTTCTGCTTCGTCCCTGTTCTGAGCAGCGCTCGGCCTCACGCTGCCAAAAGCTGGAAACCCTGCCCAAGGCTGCAGGGGTTTCTTGAGCATGGCTTGCGATGTTGGGAAGGAGAGCGATGCAGCGTTTTTCAGGAATTGCCACGCTGCCTGTTCCGCGAGGAAAGGGAAAACAGGTTCCTGTGGGATTGAGGGCGGAAGGTGTCGCCGGCACTGCCCTGTCCCCATGGCACCAAGGGACGAAGCGGGGCTCCCTTTCCACGCCAGGCGCGCCCCAGCAGCAGAGCCTTGCTGAGGGCCGCCGAAGGCGCCGCTCCATCAGTGTGCCGAGGGCCAGGTGCCAGCACCGTGTGAAAGATGCTGTGTGCCACCCAGGCGGTGCCACGGGCTTCCCGGGGCCGCTGGGGACGGGGCCCGCTTGTGCCACCTGCGCCCTTCGCCGTGCCCCGGGCGCACCAGGAACGTCCCGCTGCCCTCCCGAGCAGCGTCTCCTGTCTCCTTGAGGCTGTTCCGAAACCACAGCCGCCTGCGCCCTAACCCTGCCCGCGGAGTCTGTGCTCTGGCTGGTGGATCACCTCTCCGGGAAAGATCACTAAGGGAGCTTACAGAGAGCATCAGAGAGCAGCGGGGAACAGGAGCGAAAACACGGCACAGGGAGCGTCATCTGGGGAACCTCGGCAAGGAGCCCGTGTAGAACAACAAGGCTCACCCAGAAAGGAAGGAAACAGCAGAGAGAAAGATGAAAGATGCAAAGGGGAAGCAGAGCAAACAGTTTCATTAAAAAGCACATTTAAAAGGCCATTGACAAAGAAAAAGATGAAAAGGACAGTGACGACATTAAGCACTACGGCCATTTCAAGTTACTTCACTTTTTTTAATCAAATGGAATTTTATGCCAAAATATTGTGTAAAACAACATGATTATACCTTTAGTATCAGAAGCAAGCAGAGAAGCAAACGAGGACTAAACTGGGGAAGGATGTACACAAACGAGAGTTGTGCATGTTGTAGACAGCCACACAAAATACAAAGAAAAACCTCTCCCTTCTCTAAACCTCTACACATCTGTCTAGTGCCATTTTCTCTTCTGCTAACTTTTTTTCTATTGTTCTACTTACTTCTTAGTTATGCTTGATTGCTACACTTCCCCCTTCTGAGTTTTCAGACATCTTGTCAAGTAGAGTCTAACCAAAACTTTAAAGTGCTGAGATAAAACTTTAACAAAACATGATTATAGACAAAATCTTTCCAAGAAGTCATTAATTCCTAGACTACCTGGTGGAGGGGAGGGAATCTAAAACAGGTTATAAACTTGTTTTCTGTTTTACTTGCAAAATATTTGTGTTGAATTTTGAACTAGAAGAGTTTCCTTAACTGGTACAGAACTTCTTCTAAGCAATATAGATTTGTAATGCTGGAAAGACTTATTAGAAAAGGATATATTTAAACCAATTAAATTCCTACTGCCCATACTAGGATGAAAAAACTAGTGAAGCTACTTTCCTTCTCATGTAAAGCACATTGTTTTTACTTCTGTGTACATCTTTACTCCTCTAGAACAATGGAACAGGACTTGATTAACATCTTTATGAAAAAGAAATTGAGATTAGAGTATGCATCACTTACTGTGTCCTCACTTTAGTACTAAAACATTCACAGTGAAATAAAAGCATTTCTGATTTTATGTTAAATATTTTGCACACAGCCAAGTACCACAGGGCAGAAGAGCATTGTCTTGACCATTTTGCATAGGTACTCAAAGGGATATTAGATAAGGTCTTAGAGGAAAATAGAAATCCTAGAGGCAAGTATCTATGCAAAAATAGTAATCTACAAATACTTTAATCAGATATTAGTCATATTCAATTCTATTTACTATCCCTTTGTTATATTTGAAGCTGAAGCATCCGAAATACGCATTTTTTACAGAGTATACAGAGAAACATTAGAGATGAAATTCAGCAGGCCTAGTGGAGACCTCTGGTTATGTGACTTCTTTCTATAAAGCAAAATGTATAGAAAGATCCCTATAAAAGCCCATAAATTCAACAGCTGTGTCAAAAAAATTCATGTAAGTCAGTCTTGTATACACAAGAAAATACACGGTTCCACACTTCTGCCAATAGGAAGGGACAGACACTGGGAGTCCCTGGCTGTGAGCTGCAAGGTTAGCACAGCACTTGAGTCCTAAGCCCCAAAACCTGCACACCAGACACACTCACGTGTGGGGGGAGCCATACACTTTTGAAAAAAGCCTGGTAGGGGGAGGAAAAACTGGAGGAGCCTGGCTCTCACTTGTGTTCTGCCCCCTGACTCAGATGCTCCAGTACAAAGTGCTCCAGTACCTCTGCTTGTAAACTTGACCAAGGACTACAGGTATGATGTATCCAGAGACTAAAATCCAGCAGAAAGGTTAAATACCTGTGAGTCTGGACAAAGGGCAGAGCACTGACTCATCATTTATTCAACCAGCTGCTGGCAGAACAGGAAGACTGCAAACACAGAGCACCTTACAAGGGCCAAAATCTACACCTACAAAAATGCAGATAGCAGGCAGTTCTCTTTATAAACTCAGTTTCCAGTTTCCAATTTCTTTGAAATTTATCTTTGAAGAGATAGGGGATTAGCTTCTTTGCATCCTTTATTCATTTTCAAGCATGGAAAAGGATTTGAAAGAGATATACACCACATAAATAAGGACAACTCATTAAGACAGCATGCTTGATCGTTCACCTTAAGAAAGGCTCAAAATTTTCAATTTTTTTGTTGTGGGTTTGTTTTTTTTCATGCAAGCTGAAATGATCTACAAGGTGTGACAACCCCTTTCCCTACTTCTTTTTAAAAAGGAAAAAAATCATACTTCTACACTTGAAATTCCTCATTGTACAGGGTAAGTACTTCAGAACAGTTTTTCCTCTTCTCTCCATCCCCACTGTGTTAGTCTGTTGGCACAATGGCAGGATAACAATCACCAGAGTTCAAAAACCACTGGAGGGTTTGAGATAGCTTTTAAAAAATAAATAAAACTATTTAGATACAGAATAATTTTGGTGGATAATTTATAACAGAAATGCATAAATATGATCACAATTTCCTAAAAATCTATACAAATACAAGTAACACCACTTCCCTTGTAATGCATGGATTTCAAGTAATTACACAAAGCTCCATTAGACAGCCTTTCACATACCAATTACACAAAATTAGACATGTATGCATGGATAATGTAATGCTTCTGACTACTTAATGGTCCAAAAATAATAAAAGTAATTCAAAAAAAGCTAGTTTTCAGTTTAATTGTCGGGGTGGAATGTACTGTGGGTGGTGGTTGCCTAGCAGCTGCTTTTGCTTTGCTGGCCTGACTTGCTCGGACTGCAGTTTCTAGACGTGTTTTCAATTCAGGAGCAGCTCCCATTACTGTCTTGAAAGCATGTGGGTAAAGTGGACCAATGTGCATTAGATTCTGAAGTGCAAACTCGTGAAGATCCTTAGATACTGTAGATGCAGAAGCAAAGGCATTTTCATTCAGTAAATAGGAAATCAGAGTGGGAACGAGAAGGGCAAGCAACTGTACTCCTAAAAATGAAAGAAAAAAAATTGTAATTACCATATCAGAGAATGAAAAAAAAAAAAAAAAATTTATCAGTTACTAGACTGATAAGGACTGATATATTGTTTTCAGAACTGACATTAGAAACTGTAATCAAAAAATTATCAAATTAAAACAAGCGAAATGTATATGGCTTCCTGGACTTTGATCACTCCAATCTTTCTTACCAGGACTGAGTTTAAGATTTCTATTATTGTTTATTACAGTTATGTTGATCCTGACATTTATTTTGAGATGCTTTTGCAACATCTGATTGCAGATCATTGATGAAAGATTTTAAGATGTAGAGTGCCTATCATATTAAGGGATTTCAAAACACTTTTAGGCAAACAGAAATGTTATTCAATTGAATCTCAGTATCTGCCTCCCCAGCAAGCACAACTGAACTGATATCTGTATGGAAATGTTCATGAAGAAGTCAGAAAGTTATCTGCTTTTATTTACATTGTATTGGTCTGGGAGATCCTAATCCAAAACCTAGCAGGGCAGCTATACTTCAGCTAGCATGACCTAGTAAGGCCTCTACCCAAAATGGCAAAGGGATCAAGAGGGTTGACCTTGAGAACAAAAAAGGCAGCTGAACTTAAGCAACAAGGCAAATGTTTGTATCTAGAAAGAATATAAGGACACCTTTGAAATGTGTAGCCTGGTAATTTTTTGCTCAAAGAACTTAAAAATTAACAGTAACTCATTTATCTAAATTTTTTTTAGATTGCCAGAGTATTAATTATTTTCCCTCAAAGGTTTTGACTAATTCATACTCATGGGGTGATTGTCTCCAGCCAGCAAAAAAACAGATATTCTGTTTCCTCATTTGTTTCAGTTACTCCCTCATTTTCATTTCACATGTATTTCAAACAACTGTGCCAGAAGCAGAATGAGGCTCAAGAAATTCAGTATTTTATCAACAAACTCCAACAAGGAGTATGTTGGGGGGAAAAAACCACAAAAAAGCAACCAAAAATCTCAAAAAAACCTACACAAAACAAACAGTAGTATTTATACAAGGAACTTTTTCAGCATTTGAAGTCAAATGTCTGCACAGTAAGTCTTCAGAATGCACACATTTTTTCAGTTGGAGAATAACTAACTCAAAGGTAAACTATAAGTAATGTATTCTATTTAGTGAATCTTGCTTCATCTACAATCAAGATACTCTAACCAGTATAGTTCAATTTCTTGGGCTCTTTAGATAAAACTTGTTGAGCTGGAAGAAGCAACCTGATAAAAGTCCATTAAAATAATAAAAGTTAACAATGAGAAAAAGTAAATTTAAACAGCATGAAATACAGATCTCCAAACAGAATAAAATATCACTCATTCATTACTGCAGTTCATGTTTAGATTTTTTTCCTGCAATCACCAGAAATGCAAAGGCTGCAGCATATCATGCTGTGTATGCTATGCAATTTCATGTATACCAAAGTTCTAGCACTGGAATTACAAAAGCATGTTGCACATATGGTCCATTTGTGACTATGCCATCAAGTTCCTAACTGCAGCATTTCTAATGTTCAATATTAGGAATTTGATAATAACTACTAATTAACTATTAATAACTATTTTAGCATTACTCAGTTCTCTAGAAAACCTAAATACTTACTATTGTGCTCCTCACCAAGGGCAACCAAAGTTTCAAGGACTTTAATTCCTTCCTGGACTGCTAAAAGCTCCAGATTGTTGTTCGGGCGGCTCCTTTCCACAGCTTTCAACTTCTCAACCATGATAGGGGCCAGTGAATGAATATATGGAGTTGACAGGGCACGATTGGTGTGTTGGAACACAGACAGCAGAAGCTGGTAACACTTGGCTTGAACCTAATCAAATCAAGATAAATACATTGTCCTCGAAGTTATTTGTTAACTCGGGGAATTCAAATAAACTCTGTTATCTCTGATCAAAAAAAATTTTACAAGACTACTAAATAGAAAGGAAACATACCAAGAGGAAAGCAGCAACACAGCCCACCTAGTAAAACAGTATTAGCCCGGTGTTTGATAAAAGGAAGGCCAGTTAGAAAGAACATGCAGGTACAAGAAGTAGCAGTAACAATATAAACTCAGAGAAAATAAAGGCATAGTTAATGTCATACAAGTCAGTCTCACCAGTTCACAGTGAACTACCTCATTGAGTCTCAGAACTACCAGCTCTAATAGTAGATTACTCTTCAAAATTGTAATATGCTATTCCAATCCCAGAAGGGCAACACAGCCCATAAAAATGACTCGGAACAAAGTGACCCTATTGTTCTAACACAAGCCATGGCTGTAGCCAAAAGTGTCAGGCCTGTCCATCCTTGCTTCTCATTCTCCATCTAGTGCTGGTAGTAGCCTGGGAGTGTATGTGTAGCCATACTATGAGCTGATCACAGAATGCTCTCCTTGTCTTCCATTTTTTTTTAACCTTCCTCCCTCTCTGTGGAAAGCAGAGATTATTAAAGCCAAGGTTTGAGAAAATGACTCACTGATAATCTTGTTCAGATGAATTTATGAATGCATTTTTCTGGGACATACAAATATCTTCTTCCAAAATTTCACACAAATAACCCAGAATTTTTGAAAAGGTGAAGCCTCACAACAAATACGAGGATAAAATATTGCACATGTTTTCTAACTGCACTCAAGTCTGAACAGGATGAGTTATCGAGCACATGCTGAACAGAAATATTCTAGAGGAAGTACTACTGAACAAAATGATCTGTGAGGAGCTCCAGGGATTACTGGAAACATAGATATATAAATAAAAATATTGAATAAAAATCACAGATCATAAAAATTACTGGTAAGCAAATATGAGTTATGCAGCTCGTATTACTGTTAACTCAATAGTATACAGCTGCAGGTTTTCTATACAATTCAATTTTTAAGGTATGAAATAATGGTGCTTCTCATATCATTTTTATGCTTTGTAACAGAGGTCCACAGAAGAACATTTTTCCTTAATGCCTGAGTCACCATCATCTTTGACCTTTTCAACAAATTTTACCTCTCCATACCATTACAAATAGTTTTCTTCCCTTTCTTTAAGCTTCATTCCTTATTAGCTGTTACAGATTATTAGATTAGCCTTTGAAATAAGGAGTAAAAGTCTCTTTTCTTAAATGCAGACATATTTCAAGAGTTTTATGACTGCATCTGGCAGCAGAATTTCATCCAAGCTTTTTTTCTTTGATCTGTGTAATATAATACTTTGGACTATTGTGCATTCACAGAAGTCTACAAAAGCTTCTTAAAGGTAAAGTCAGAACTTCTTCAAAGCATAAGAGGCACACTCTCATGTAAAACTTGCCCAATAGCACTGAAACACTCGGGTCTCTGAGCAATCTTGTTGGAACAAAAGGGAATTGAGCTCACCAGACTTCTGGTTATTACTATACATGGTTTATACATTACTATACATAGTTTCAAAAATACTCCTGTATTTATTTTAAGGTATCAGTAGTTCTTTGGAAGAGTTTTCCCCTTAATCAGTTAGGTGCACCTAAGTACAATCAATATCCTGCTTTTATTACAAACAGGTGTCTCATTACTGACCGGGACAAGGAGTATTTTACATTTAAAAGCCAGAATGAACACACAAGTATTACAGATTATATGCTCCACACAGCAGTGAGAAGAGAGTGGACACCATCTGGCAGCTGTCCAAACTTGCTCTGTGTGTTACAAAAATAGTGGTAAGTTCCAGCTGACGGGCAGCTTTCCAGCAGAGTAGTGGGCGAGGATGTACTTCTCTCTCACTGTTCATGTGTTTATACAGAGCTGAGAGAGAGTATGACATAAAAGTTTCACTTAATACAACTGACATTTCCATTCACACCATAAAATTCTAAGTAGCTTTCCATCCAGAGTCAGGCTTCAGAATCAGCTGAATTTTATGTTCATGCTGGAAAACACCTGCCATGCTACAGAGAATTCTCAGTCTAAACAGGATTTTAAATGTCTCACTGTGACCCCAAACACATCCGCATTTTTTGCATGTTTTTCTTCTCAGGAATCTCTGCAGTGTTTGCTTGTGGAAACTTTATAGATTTTTCTCCTTAGCTCCCACCTGCAGATTTGTATACCCACTCAAACTGATACATACATGGCTGGAAAAGTTAAGCTTAGCTATCCATACAGTGCATTAGCCTGATTGAACCAAGTCAGTCTACAACTTTTTAACTTTCCTCGTTAATGAGAAAATAATTCAGAGGCGTTTCACAAAGGCAAGCCAAAGGGCAGAAGTGAAATCATGAGACAAATGAATCATCATCTCTGCGTGTTCTGATGGCGATCAAAAAATTGTATTTTTGCTCACAGTGAGTTTTGCATGAACACGCAAATTAAGCACAAATACAAAATTGATCAGAAATGTGGGCTGTAATTTTATCTATGGAAAAAATGGTTTTGCTTGTATTATAAAAGATCAACACTAATGTAAAAATGTCACCCCTTTATGGTAACCAATGTTTTCATCTGATAAAACTTCATATACCAAAGACTAGTTTTGCCTTTTAAAAAAGCTGAAGTCAAAAACGTGGCACAAGGCCATGAGCACACTTTATCTAGAAGCACTAAGTTTGGGTTATTTTGCTCATGAGTTTCAATAGTGCACTGTTGAAAATTCTAGTTATCTTGACAACACTATCTGTCCCTGAAGTAAAGAGGCATCACAAATCATTCAGGAAATGTGTTAAATATATCACAATTAGTTTTTGCTGGCTGTATATCATTCACATTCCTATAACATGATCTTACCCAAGGATCTGAAGAATTCAGTGCACTTCTAAATCTGTTCATACATCCATTTTGTAAAGACTGCACTCCAATTATTTCAGTGCTTGCTGACCAGAGGAATAGAGTAATAGCTGTAAGTATGCTTACTTCATCAAGAATAGGTTTAGAGGTTTCTGAAAAACAAAACCAAACATGCTGTTAGATTATTCCAAAAAGGCTTTAGTATTTATTTCATAAAAACCAATGAACAGATAAACTCACAAAGAGGAAATAAATGTACTTGAAATAATTTGCAACTGTACATGCATTTACTTATTATAGTATCATTATTGACTGAGATTGACAAAAATCTGAGCAACTCTATTCTAACAGTTGTTTTAATAAAGTAAGTCAATCTTTCTGAAACTTCCTGGTCAACGAAAACATCATCACTCACACTTCCTCAGACCAAGTCATACTTTTTGTTTTCAGTGTGTAAACGAGAGGAAAAAAAATATTTTTAGATCCCTCCCCCATTAAAGATCTACTTCACTTTTTAAAATTATTATTTTCACCTGATACAGCAGAGTAAGAAATACATATCCAGCATGGCAATAACTTTTACTTAGCATGAGGTTTCACAGAACAGACTAGTTGATCTGACAGTCAGTTGTCACCAATAGAACAGTTCTACTTTAACCTTTCCTGCTTTTTAAATAGCCTGTATTTGCTGTTGTTACATTTTTTCCTTTGCATGAGCTCTGTCTTCACAGATCTCATTCATGAATTCACAACAGGAACAAAAAGACATATATTTATATATAAACTATTATAATATATACAAAAAGCACTGTTCTGCTGGTCTGGTTGGCCACATTGGTTCTGCTCTCCCCTGAGAGGCACAAAGGAACAGCATATATAAAGTCAGTAAAACAGAAAAACAGCACAACTGCCCTTTACAGATGTCAGCTAGTCACTCAATTAGCTTAGCCATCAAGTGAAACCTCACTTCAAAAAACTACTCCAAATATTTTAAGTGGCAATTTTTCTTACATTATTTAAAATATTTTAATGTACATTGTTTAAATTTTATTGATTGATAAGGGTTGAAATTGAATGCAGTAGAACTTGCTTAGATTTTTGTCTGTGTGATCTATCACACTTCATAGAAAATTGGAAAGGAAAACATACACTCTTGCAAGGTACCAAGAAAAATTTCTGAAGCCCGCAAAAAGGCCTGCAGCCAGTGCTGTTTCTGAAAAGAGGGCCTGTGAAATCTCTACAGTAACTAAAGGCTGGAAAACAAGAGCTGATGTGACAAATCAAATTAGAAGTTTGGCTTGGTTAACACAAACCTAGTGATCCTCCCCCTTCGGACATTTCAGAATCATTTGCAATTACCTACTCATTCCCCATCTCTCACATGAGTAACTCCATTCAAGCCTCTCTTCACCTTCTACAAATGGCTCCTTGGCAATGTAATGGGAGGTTTTCCTTGCTGACTACCACTATGCAAATGGCAAATCTTTGTGTCTCTCTTTTGCTAACTATGCAGCTAAGACTGTACGTCTTCTTCACTCTTTGAAGGGCAAGGCAAAGCACGTATGTGAACCATAAGAGGTGGTCTGCAGTTCTCTGAAGAGACACAGTAACCATTGTGCTGGTGAGTAACAGGGATTTTTTTGGCCAGGGAGAGGATTTCTTTCTCACCAAAGAAAGCTTTTAACAGTGTTGTGAGCATCCTGCTCCAGTATGAACCTTGGCACAATTATCTGTGGCTGTCATCCCACTCATCACTTTAACACTGACTCTCATTATGACTAAATGACTTGTGCCAGTGTAAAACCTGAGAGGCAGGGCTGCCAGATGCATTGCAAAAGGGAAAACTTCTAACTGGAGGTTATGATCAACACTGTTGAAGAAAACAGACCAAACAAGGACAAATCTGAGGTGGGAACTCCTGAGATGTAACTACTTTGTTAAAGCCAACATTGTGCTTTTCTTCAATAAAATCTATTAAGCAACTGAGGACTTTTGCTCATTCAAGTCTCACATTAAGTTATAGGCAGATACCATACTTGCTTTTTCATTGCAGAAAATTCATTTTTCTTGAATTTCAACTCTCCTGCACTGGGAAACCACTTACCAGGCTGAGAGTCTTCCAAGATAGATGCCAGAGTGCTGCGGATAAGACCTGTCCATTGTTTCTGAGTTTCATCAGTCTTGACTGTTGGAAGAGTAACAATAGTTTTTATCCCTTGAAGAGCTGCAGTGACTGGAGGTGGGACCTGATTATCTGCCGACTTTACTGCTGTTTCTTTCAATACCCTTGTTATCAGAAATAGGATAGTGGGTAAGACTGTCATACACCCTAAAAAAAAAGGAAAAAAAAAAAGATAAAATAGAATTTCTAAAGTGTGGTAGATAACAGATTTGTCTCTCCCAATACGGATGCATATGGTTGGAGACAAATGAGGTAAGATAAACTGCAATTCAGGTAACAAGTGCTCTTTGTCATTCAACATTTTATCACCAAATTCATTCATCAGTACTACTGAAGTGTAGCATAACACAAGTCATAGAAGCCAACAATTGAACTGCTGCTGTCAATTCAGCAATGATGATTTAGCTATTAAAGCTTTGTCCTACATGGCATGTGATACATGGCATGTCATCCAGATTGCTAAGTATCTTAAAACAGGATCTGCATATCACTAAGGTCCTATAAAAAGCAAAAATTAGAGGTCTGGAAACAAGTATACAAACTAAGTTATTGCACTTTCCAAGTAAGGTGGTGTGTGTGGTACAACACACCAAGTAAGGAAGCTGTTTGGGTGTCTCAAATCCTGGGAAAAGGCTATAGGAGTTTCAGTAACACATGTAGACTTCAAGCCCATAAAGGACTGAAAGAAGAGTGCTGTTGGGTTTAGACATGCAAAATCAATCTACAGATCACTTCAGACAGTCAAGAATGCTGTGAGGATAAATATGTTAAAGTAAAACAATTACTACAGGAAGGGGCTTTGGAGGTCATCTAGTTCAACCTCCTTTTTCAAAGCAGCAGTTCTTCAAGCTCAGATTGCCCAGGATTTTGTCCCAGGGAGACTGCAAGATGCTCATATTTTAAAGAAAGAGGAAGAAATTAAAAAAAACCCAACCATAGGAAGTGATGAATTCTTTTTGATCAGTTTCCCTTATATACAAAGGCTCAATTAACACAAATGTTTGTATCCCTGCCTCCCTACAGCTATGAGCTGGCTACATCTTCTGAAGGGGGGGAAAAGAGTGTCTAGCAGACTAATCTCTATAAACTAACAGTAGTTTCTGAGCTACTTTCAGTGGCCACTTGCCAAATACTGGGAGTAACACCCTCACTCCAGACAACACAGAAGTAATACTGTTACTCTTGTTGCCCACCCTCTTTCTCATCACCCTCACCAAAAAAAACCAAAACCAAAAACAAAAACGAACAAACAAAAAAACCCCAAACAACAACAACAACAACAAAACCCAAACCAAAAAAAACCAGGGCATGACTCCAACTCAAAATCTATTGCTCCTTAAAGAAGTGCAAGACACAAATTCACAAATTTCTGTGTGAAGAACAGGCCATATTGTCTTTTGAGCATAACTTTGTCCAAATATGTTATTTACAGCACATCTTATCAGGGGACCAACTTCTAAAATGTCTTATCTATATGAGCGGGTAAAACTTCCCAAAGATTCTTGAGACAACACTTAAGCAAATTGCTCTCCAAAAAGCAGAAGTCAAAGAGCACAGCTTCCCATGTAATTGTGTCCTTTACCCCTGAACCTCACTCAGTGCAATTATCCCAGCTTACACACATCCTTTGTGACAATCTTACTGGGCAGAAGAAAGCTCCATTTAGTTTATAATCACATTGGGAATGACTGACAGCCAACGGCTGGAAACCCAAGTGTACCACAGATGAATTGTGCTGTTTTTCCCTTAGTAGGATTGTCTTTTCATACAGCTGCTGCTTTCCATGAACTTTTCAGGAATTTAATTATCTCCAAAATGTCTGTGTTCTTTCAAAATATGGTTAAAATTGCCCAAAAGGTTTCAAAAGCATGAAAAAAGGGGGAAAAAACCCAACAATAAAATTGGATTGGTACAAAGCTAATTTCCCCAACAAATCTTCAGCACACATGCAAACTTAAAATCAAATTTCCTTTACATTGCTCTCTGGAAAAGCCTGAATTCTTACTTAGGTAATCACCTAAATATCTTTATCAATAGATGTTCCTTAAAGTATCCCTAGCAAAAGATTTACAGCTTGTTTTTAGCATCATAACTTCACTGTGCTACCACTCACACATATTTTGTTATAATACCTTACCTGCTGGAGAACAGAGGGAAGGCAGGTCAGACAGAATATTAACGGTGGCAGCCACAAGACGAGCACTCTCCTCAGAAAGGTGGGATTTGGCAGCAACGTGACTTGGAGAATCGGACACTTTTGAACTCAGATGGGGCATGTGTCGTACTAGGATAAACATGAGCAATTCCATGGCTGCAAAGACTAGAGATTTTCCAGGCACGAGACCACCGCTCTCACCTCCCTCTCCTAAAGCAAGAGGATTCTCTTTTTCCTCATTATCATCTTCATCTGGAAAAGGAAAGAAATGTCTGAGGAGACAGTTCAGATCCCATACCAAAGGTTACATGAGAAACTCTTCACGAAACAGTTAAAAAATCAAGAAGAAGTTGCTTTACAGTAAAATAGGACAAACATGGCTCATGTCAGACTAAATGTTTTAGTTAGAACAACTTAAAGGGATTAAAATGCCTTAGAAGTATTGTGATTGTAACAATACTTACTAAAAATCCATCCAGAACTAGAAAACAAAAGTAGTCTTGCACAAAATAAAACTACAGTTTTATTTTTTTGCTTCTTTTAAAACTGATTATAAAATTGACAGCAATGAATGCCAAATAAACAGCCAGGACAATTTTTTAAATTTAATAGCTATTAATTAAACGTTCCACCCTGACAAAATCTTATTCTAGCCTAAATTAATTATGAAATATGAGCACAGAAAAGCACTGTAGGATTCTATGTCTAAGTTCATGATTTGAGTGTATTCAGTTCAAAAAGTCTCTCTTTTGATGGCAGCTTGGCCAGCTGCAGTCTTTCCTTCTCCCATTAAACAGCAACAGAGATTCAGTAAGTCAAAGCTGGCCTGAACTACCCCTATAGAGCCCCTATGAATTTAAATGATTGCTACTGTTATCACATTCATCAATCTGAAAAATGCAGCTTACTGGGCTGACAGTAAACAATTCCATTAATTCATATGAAGGAACAGAGCCTGCATTTTCAGTTGTGCTGGTTCCTTGAGTTCCAGCAAAATCTTCTCCCCGTTTTTATGTGGAAAATGGGCAAAAGCTATCAGTTGGGGTTTTTTTATCAAAAGTACATTGTGCCAGATTAAGATAGCAATTCTCCTTAGTAAGAAAATATTCTTTGGGTTTTACTTCACTTCTTTCAGGTTACAGAAAATCTGGCAGACCTACCGAACTTAACCAGGCATCAATGAACTATTTGCCAGGTTGCCACTTGGAAACTAATTTACATAGCCAAGATGGAAACAGTACATCTAATGTGAGATTTTAAAAGAAATGGTAAAGGGATGATTAAACAGGGAGATTCTTCCTTAAAAGGAAGAGGTACCTCAGAAAATTTCAGGCTGCTGCTAGTTTCAGACTGCTGGTCAAATTTGCAATATCTCCAACCATGGAGACACCACATCCTTGGGCACCTGTTCTACTGCTGCACTGCTCCTACAGTCAACAATTTTTTTATTGTATCCCATCTGGATTTCCACTGCTGCAATTTGTGTCCATTGCCTCTTGTCATTCCACCACATGCCTTTCAGAAGACTCTGGATTGGCCTTGTCTTTAAATCCTCTTTAAGAAGGAGGATTGCTATTCTATCCCATATTAACCCTCCCTTCTGTGACTAAACAAGTTCAGTTCTCTCAGCCACTCCTCATGGGTCACGCACTTCATCTCCCTAGGCAGCTTAGTGGACTTCCACTGAACTTCCTTCATGTTTGTCAACATCTGTCTTACTCAGAATGAGGAGGAAGGGCAAAGAAAACTAGACACAGCTCCAGATGCCTCTTCATAACCATATCCTTAGTCCAC
>VZTR01014213.1:451258-462018 GCA_013400775.1 Chaetops frenatus | reverse complement strand
GCACTGGCCTCGATAAAGCAGTAAGAGAGCAAGAAAGGCAGGCACAGTCATCAGGTCTTGCAGCATTTTTCATATAACAGAGCATTCACTCTTAATTCAGTAAACTACTGTAAAACATTGGCTGCTCTAATCTCAGGGGCTATGTTTTTCATAAAACCAAAATATTTTTGCCTTTGATACTGAAGTATTACAGGTGAAGAAGTATTCTTAATTCTAAAAGACATGCTTTTAATGGTCTCGGTGATTCAAATAAAGAGTATATTTATTGCAAATTGAAGGAAAAAATATTCAAGTTTAAAAATATTGCTATTAATGCTCAGGCAGAAATTTATCACCCTCATGCTAAATAATTTATAGAATAATTCTGAATGTACAGCTACATTTTTCCTTCTGTTTTGCAGAACACAAAAAGAAATTTCAGTGCATACCATCTGGTGGAAGCTGTGTAGCAAATTCAGCTGGTAAAGTTAAGAGAGCATAATCTTTCAGTGCAGCCAACCAGAGACGGCTCAGTGCAGGCAGCTCAGGTTGTACAAGTGTTATCAAACTGTCTGGTGGCAACTCATCGACAGTACCAAAATCATCCTCATCCTCCTCCGTACTCTTTAAAGCATGCTTTGGTTTGGTTTCTGCTGCTTTCTTAATTTTCATGGCAACGACATACACCTAGAAGCAAAACAGATGTCAAAGTGCGTGTGAGGTTCTAGGACAGCAGCAGCCTTTCCCACATGAATGTAACAGATTCCACACAAGTAAGATTCACCAGAAAATTACTGGAAAAAGGAGGTTTTCAATACAACTACGTTTTATTTAAATCCTTTCTTTTGTTTCTGCCAGTATATATATAATGTTTAGGTTCACACTTGGGAAACACTCTGGCCACACACTTTCTTCCTAAAAATGTGTCAATTATAAACATTTGACAGTGTTAATTAATTAGTTAACTAGTTAACTAACGGCAATATTTTCCCAAAATATATTTTAAGGTTGTTAGATTTTTAGGGGTTTTTTGGGGCAATGAGGGTTTGTTTTCTTGTTTGTGGGTTTTTTTTTTTCAAGTTTCAGAGCAGTAGGATGGGAAGAAATTCAGAATCTGACAGGGTATGAGTGTGTATTTTTATACAGAAAAGTGGAGCAAAACAAAGAACAATCAAGCCTTGCTGTAAACAATGGACTGACAGAATGGCAGAGAAAGATATTGAGATTAAAACATCCCAGGAGTAGAACTGTAAGAAGTTAGGAGGAAAGCATGTACAGCCAGTATAAGGTGTGAGGCTGCTATTACACTGTGAAATGTTTTGAAGCTTTTACAGATTTAATGGTCACTGTTTACCTCAGCCCACGCTTTCAGAACCGCAAGTTTTTCCATAGTAGTTGCACTCTCTCGGTAAAGCTGGCTAGAAGATCCTTTGCCTGCTTGCACTTTATCCAGGGAAGAGACAAGAAGGTTGTGAACTCGGCGAAGATCATTCAGGTCACTTACAACCCCACTTCCTATCCAAGCGCTACATACCTAGACAACAAAGTTTAGAATCATTCTAAACAAGCAAAAAAACCCAACAAACTTATAAATGAAAAAAAAGTTAAATTAGTAAGAAAGTCAAACCCAGAACAACCACCAGGAAAAACTTAGCCACTCTCTTCCTCCTTAAGCCAAATAAATCAGGTCTTCCATTTCTTCACCCCACCCATGACAGTAGAATTGCTCAGGTGAGTGGTTATAAAGGCTTTATTTGCAAGGCATATTAAAAGGGAACTTAATAGAGACGTGGAAAATATTTCAGTTTTTTTTAATCCTCCATAAATAGATTATATAATTTTTTTATTCTGTTCCCAAGTGTGTCTGGTCAAAAAAATTCTGGTAATGTGTCACTGTACACAGAGTTATCATTTTAAAACTTATGTTCGCATAGCTAACAAAACTGCTGTTTTAAACCACAGTAGTTTCTTTAGCTGTGAAAACCACATTCTACTACACCTATATTGGTGATAGTTTATTTAAATTGCAGTACACAAGATCACACACAAGAAAACAATCCCGCACAAATGCAAAAAAAAATCTTCTAGCAAACTTTCACTGACAAGTTGTTACTATGACGGTAATGAGAATGCTCAGATCTTCTAAAATAAGAGCATTAAACTGAATGGAAGTTTAGCATTTAAAGGTAAATTATCAGTAATCCAAATATTTGATCAGACTGAAAGAAAATAAATAAACCACTACTGGTCTCGTTAAGCAAAGTGTTTTTTCCTTTTTTTTTTTTTTAAATTGCAGGATTGACATGAAGATGTAGTTAGTTCCAGATACATTTTTTGATGTAGCTCCCTAAAGGACTTCTGCACAGCTGAGGAATAAAATATATTACTAGGAAACTCAAAAGATGTTGCAGAAACATCACAGTTTAAGTTTACAACATCTTCCGGCCATTTGATGCTACTTCTCTTTTACATCCTTCTTCCAAAGAGAAGGAAAATTAGTTTTGCTTGTAGTATGTGAACGCTTTCCACTGTACCTGGCAGGCCTTTGCAGTTATATCAGATGGTGTATCTTGGGAAAAAGCTGGCCTCAGAGCAGCTCCAACCTGTTGATAGGAAGAAAAGTTTTAAAAATCTAATTAAAATAATAGGCACACAGTGCTGTTTATCACCTTGTTTAAGGCTCAAGGACAAACACAGAACAAGCAAGGCACAAGATTGCCAAATTTGGCATTATGCAGTTGCTATAAGGCAGTATTTTTTGAAACAAAAGGCACCAAGTCCAAGAGAAAGAAGCAATGGTTACAACACTACAGAAGGAAGAAAAACAAGGCATGAAGTGAAAAGGATGAAAGCCTGCCTTTAAAAAGTATTTGGAAAGATCTTGAAGACAGAGTGAAGATAAAAGAGGTGAAAGAGTTAAGCTGTGCAACAAAAAAAGCACAATAATATCCCAAAATAAATCTTTAATTGCTCACTTCCCAGTGATACACTTTCATAGTTTTCATTTAAACATAAGTACATTCACTAATTCCCAAGAAAAGAGATTTATTAGACTAAATCTAGAACTGAGTGAACGATATTCTACAAACTAATAGCCACTTTTGTCAAAAATTAAGTGTAACTTCCAATATTTGGCTTCAAGTTACTGAATTCTAATTTTATCAGCTACTAAATTACAATAAATAGAAAGAGATACAAAAATAAAATTTGAAGAGGTAAATAAGAGTGTGTCTTCAGCAAATTTTCCCACACAGAAAAACCTCCTCACAGCTTTTTTTGAACTGACAAAAGGTTCTCAAAGCTAATACTGGCATATTGGCATAAATACACAATTTCCTGAACTTATAAAGGAGGTCTCACATTCGCCTGATACTGCTCCAGTATCACATGGCCTGGAAACTCTGGCTCAGGAACGGATGCAAACTTCTTGATAATGTCTTCAAGAGCTTGCAGGCCCGCCATCCGCAGCTGGTTGCTGTGGTCAGTGGCAGCCATGAATGCCATTCGGATAAGGTCAGAGAGATGGAGCACTAAGAAGTCATCTTACAACAAAACAGAAAGAACTATTTAGTAACTTAAAAGATAGCTAAAATGATGAATACTCACAACATTTTCCTCACTGACATGCACAAATTTTACCTATTTGCTTTCAAAGGTCCACATTTAATACATGGAAGAAGCAGGAAAGAACATAACCTAGCTTTTCTTCCTTGTTTTCTACTTTCCCTCCCCCCCCACCAAAGTGATTTTTTTTATTTCTAAGACAGCCTCAAAAAACAAGCAGAAATTACATAGAATGGAGTATGTAAATGTGGCTAAGTAGCTTAGAATATATTAAAACATTTAGTAAAGCTAATTTGAATGATCCCCCCAAACATACAGAAAATCCTCAAGGCAATGCCTGCTCCTGCTCGAGTCCTATGCTTACAGTGACCTCTGCTGATGTCAAGCTTAACCACCTACAACTGAGTATGCCTCTAGTTCTCCCAAAAACCACATCCAAGGCTGTAAGCAAGCAGCAGACAGCATGCAGACAAGAAAAATACATAGCTGGGTAACATTTCTGAAAGGCTTATTCTTCTCTGTGTATTCATTTTATTTATTTTCTTACTCTCAATTTGAAATTACCAGGTTGTATGACTAACATGAAAATAAATTATTTAACAACATCTTCCATGACTAATGAAACCCGCAAATGGCCTCAGCTATTTTCAAGTCTCAAGGTAAAAAAGGAAAATGTTTTTGTGACTGAAACTTTTCAGAGGCATATCAGAAAAGAAAGACTGAAAATCACTTACAAACCACGAAGTGATAAAGTTTGCACTTACTTTTTCAGACCATCAGAAACAATAGTAAAATTTGAATATTTTAGAAGCTGAATTTGGGGGGTAGAAGTTTGCTGAATTCTCCTCTTTACAATGATACCAAACACATCAAAGTTCACTTTAAATAAATAGAGATAAAATTCTCCAGATTACGATAAGCAATTCTCTGTAGAACCTTATAAGCAGCAGTTATTTCATTATTTTCTTTGTAATACAATGCCATGACAAAATAAACTTCCCTTAGACTGTTCCTTCCTAGCTTTCAGTGGTCTTGGCCTCAAATTCAGTCAAACACCAGATTCTCACAAAACCAATGCACAGTGCTGGAACCAGACTGCACTAGAGCAACGCAGGCCAAGACCTCCATATTGTAATCGACATCCTCAACAACACAGACACCATTAAAATCCATTAATGTCACACATTCTAGGATGCTCACAATATTCATACCACACACACAAAGTCCTCACAAGCACTACACAGGTGAACCCAAACAACCACTATGCACCACAAACAACATGGGTAACTGAAGAACAGACACCTCACACTATCTGAAACATTTCCTCACAAAACTGCCATGCAATCTATGACCTCTCAATTTTGATGCTCTAATTTATAAAACTATCTTTGGAACATGAGCTCGGAAACTAAGACTTATCACTCTCATGGATACCAAAAGAACGAGCTTTATAAAGCCCATGTCTTTTTTATAACTCCCTCCTACATCCCCTCTCTCTGTAACCAATGCCATAGCAATAATTACCTACCTCTATCCCTTCTTTTTTTCTTTTCTAGCATCTCTTCAGATTGGAGATGCTAAAATGATCTCAAGTTTAATTCATTGCTGTCATTACATTTGAATTCTGAAAACACTTCCAGCTTGCCCTTAGCTAGAAGTTTATTGCTTGTGTTTCAGAATTGAGAAAAGCTTTGCTTCTCTAAGGTTTTTTTTTCCCCTAAGCAGACCCATCTGTTAGAGCTGATATGTTCCAGAAAACCTTATCCTTTGTGCTCATGGTACTGTAACTACATTGGTTATAAAGATACAGTTTTATTGACTTTTGCTGGGCATTTCCTTTGGTTTTAACTATTTGTTTGAAAGAGTAAGTGCTTATATTTTTTTCTTGGTTGTGTAATCCTAAGCGGTAAAGAGGTGTCAAAATGAAAATAAAAAATTAGGAACAAAACCAATGCAAACAATTACTTTTTGGGTTTTTAAGTCTGGCTGAGCGAGCCAGTGCCAGGTCAAAATGTGCCTTGTTGGCATTCTCACACAGCATGATAACTCGGCACAGACAGTCTGCTGCAAACACACGAGTGGCCCAGCGAGGCGCTACAGAAGGCTTGGACTTGTCCTCTTCACCCAAGGTGGTAAACATTGTATCATCATCCATCTCATCCTTCTTCTCTGACTCCTCATCCTTCCCTCCTCCCAAGGGAGCAGCAGTGCTCATGTCTACAACATGAAACAATTAAAAAAAAGAAAAAAAATATGCCACTGTTAAAATCTGCAGAGGACAATTAAGGACATGAATTCAAGTCTTTCCCTATGCTGAGATTCAGAACAGACTAATTCTTCTGTAGAAATATTTGACAAGTGTCAAAAAGCAAGAGACTATCATTAAAAGAAACGTTTTTCACCTCTGTTCCAGGTTACATTACCTCTTATTTGTCTTACGTGATACGAGATAAATTCCTATAACATTAATTCTCCACAGTTACCAACTATAGCTGAATCCCATATCTAAATTGCCCAGCTTTCTAAATTATCCCACTAAAATGCCAATAAACAGGATAAGGCTCAGCATTAAAAGAATTATCAGGCTCAGAATAAAAGAACCAGCTTTGAATTAGTCAACTCCCATTTCAATTGGAAGATAAAAAACAAGTTAAACTGAAACAAAATTACAAAGCTCCATGCCATGGGACAGCCAAGAAGGTCACTGATAGCACCCAAAAATGTGATTAACATTCATTCCTCTAGGTGTAGTTTTGAGACCTTATTTCAGAAAATAAAATTATTTCACAGATCACATAAAAAACCAAAAGCCAAACGTGAACAAAAAAACCCTCACCAAACATGCATATATACTTTTGCTATTCAGAAATGAACACATAAAACCTCAATAACAAGGTCTAAATTAGCAAAATGCCAAAACACTAACAAAAATTACTCCAGCAATAATTAGAGGAGAATTAAAGGAAATTATTGCAATGCATCCTTCTTAGAAACTAAGGCATACTTCTTAGAAAGCCTAAATTTAAGCAACTGAAGAGCCAAGACATTCAATAAAGAAAAAGGCTATGGCAAATCCAACATGGATGATGCCAATTCATAACAACAGTGTTTTGAGTAGGCATCCAGGACCTTGCAGCTGATTTGTAAATCTCTGCTTAAAAGCAAACCACATTTTGGTCATATGCCAGTTAGTTGGATCAAAGGAGTTCAAAGTGAAGTTGCTGCCTTACAGTACACCTGTGAGAAATTTATTTAAATATGGCTTTCTCCTAGACAGGTCACTTACTAATAAATAAATAAGAAATTGGACAACCACGTTAAAAACTTTAAGACCCATCCCACATGAAATAACAAAAGGACATGCCAACTTAGGAAATGAGGTCTTTCTCACTGGGCAGATATGGGGTAACTACATTGCATAAAGAAATTATTGGTAGCATTACTCATCAGTAGATGTAAAGCTGGCAGCATTTAGAAACAGCTTCAGGATGAACTCACTCATGCCAATAAACAACTATAAATGCAAGGGAAATAAACAGATTCTGCGTCATAACCATCCTACAAGCTGAAAAATAGGAATAAGGTCTCAGAGGACAAAATTTGTGCGTACAAATCCGCAAAGCTGAACAACAAACAAAAATTTCATCACCATGGTAACCCATCATGGCATCAGTAACTCACAAAACCTCATAAAAGAAAGCTGAGAACAGAAGCTTCACAGGAGTGTACAGGAGTCTTCTCTCTGTAAAATTCTAATGTATACAGGCTAAAAAAGGATGTCTGCTTTCACTAAGATACTGAAATGTCAGACTTACAAACAGTGCTTCTCCATTGGAAGCAGCTAGCTTTTTACTTCTATGGGCAATATTCTGAAACTTAACATGGAAAATTCCTTCTTCCTATGGCAGTTTAACTGCACTCTAATCAAAGTTTTGTATACAATATAATCTACAGCTTAACTAGGATAAAAGACAAGGTCCAAACCAATACTGCCAGAACATGCTAATGCTAAGGACTTATTGTCATTTATGTGAACGCAACAGAACACTCACCACTGGAAGCTGCAAGGACCTCCTTACAAAGCATGAGCCAGTGAGAGAGGTTTTCTACTGCCAGAGATGAAAGCATGTGTCCCAGAGTATCGTGGATATCTGAGCACAATTTGCGATCAGTCTCACGATCCAACATTCCAAACAGGACACCTTCCAGGCCTGTCTCTGTTATGTTAACCCCTTGATGCCGGGAATGAGCGTCTCGCCGAGAGCCAGCTCCTGGTGCAAAAGGATTCGTGTCTGCAAAATGAGAATGACAAAGCTTTTCTAAAACCAGGAACTCAGTTTTAAAAATTTGGAGCAACAGACTAGAATTGGACATTGTGTACCTGTGTGTGTACAGTTCAATCAAAGACCACCAAGATGTTATTGATGTTTTTCTGAATTAATACTAGAAAGATTCTAACACAGCAATTAATTTTATCTGCAAGGCAAATAACACCTCCAAGTATTAGTTAAAAAAAGAAAAACCTCTCTCCAAGGTACATAGCCCATGAATTTGTAAAAAAAACCCTAATAGTACTGGAATCTAAAGAATCTTCCCAGAGACAGACTTAACTGGTAAAATTTGAGTAAGCTCACAATTCTACATTTGTATGAAGACTGTGCCAATCAACACTGTTGAGCCTCCTATTTTCAAAATAAAATGATACATATAAGAATTAGACCAGCCAGCAAAGTCCACAGGCATTGCAGATGTGATGCTAACAGAATATAACACAACCAGGCATCTCGATCAAACAGCACACCATTAAGTCAATTTTCAAAATAACAAGAGCTATAATAACAGAAAAACTGTAAAATGCTTCCACTATATATATATATAATGTGTTCCCTATTTGATTGCTAGCCTTAATGCGGGAGAAAGGTTTAAGTCTACATTTCACAAATAGTTAAATTATAGATTAAATTCCAGAGGTATGCAGGGTTGTGGCCAGACATTACTGAAGCCAGAAGGGACAGCTTTAGGACTTTTCACTGGAGGTATAAGGGGGTTTTGGGCTTTTTTCCCTTTTCTCTGAAGGCAAGGCACACATATGCCCACATGCATTCAATGGTTACAAAAGGGCCACGTGAAAGCAATACGTACTGCTGCCACTGTTCTCTTTGTCTCCAGCGTGTTTTGCTAAGCTCATGGCATATTCACACACTTCTGATGCTTCCCTCTGAGCAAGCTGTCGTAAACATGCAACTGCAGCCCGGCGCAGCAGCAAGTGAGAGCTGCACAAATGAACCTGAAAATCAAAACCAGTGCAGATGAGTCAACTGCTGCACCCCAGTACCAATAAATCAATGCTTCTAAGGACTAAAAGCATTATACTTTGCAGTTACAAGCCCATGAGTGAGTTCTGAAAGTTCAGAAGTAAGCACTTTGCATAATACACAAATACGAAAATAAAACAACATACATACAGCTGTCAGCTGTTGCCTGGTTAAAGAGATAAAGGCTTAAATATTGGAACTACTGTGCCAGTTTGATTTAGATTAATTATAGTTTCCAATTTGTTACACTCTGTCTTGTATTCTGCTATAGCTATAAATCACATTCTTTTAAACAAAAAGCCATTATCAGGTGCACCACACATGACAGCTATCATAAAACTTGCATTTCAAATTTGTAACAAAATCTATAGCATTAAGTTCTTAAAAGTGCCTCTCAATAAGACAGCATCAGATTTCTTTGCTAACCAACACTGGCTTCTAATTCCTTTGAATAACCTCAAGCACAAGCAAATGTTTTCCTTTCAGAAGAACTGTGCATGGTCTCTATTTTTCTGAGAGGAAGTAGCTGCACAGAAAAGTGAATGTTTTTCCACAGTGGAAGAGGTGAAGAGTGCCCTTTAAGAAACTCTAGCTCTTTATTTACTCCAGGGTAATTTGGTTTTAATAAACCAAATATCCATTTGCTTTCTCAGTATTAGGTTATTATGGGGATGGAAAATGCTTCCCTAAATGAAAGGGTTCTATAGTTTATAAAGCATTTTAACAGTACATCTTTATTCCACATATGAATATACAAGATTGTAGTCCAAAAAAAACAAGCAGTTTTTAAAGAACCTCTGAATATCACACTGAGGTTGTTTTAATGACCTAAAACACAGAACATTTGAGAGATTTAATTTATGTAAAGGGTATTCCCTGTTTCAAGTAACAAAACAAATAACTACAAATTATGAAGCCAATGCAGGAAGAAGAAATTAAAACAAGAGTGTGGAACTGCATTGTTTAATTTTGATACCTGGCATTAATTCCATTCTAAAGAGTTGGCTAATGGTGCAGGTAAGGCAGACCTTGCCTACATTCTATGGATTTGTAGTATGAAGAAATGCCCAAAATAACTCAGAAAAAACTCTATCAAACAAAATATAATTTGAAAATAAGAAATATGAGAAAGGAAAACAAAAATAACTTTCATTTAACAGAAGACCATAAACTAACAGGAGAAAAACAGTAAGAAACCATGGGAAAAGGTTTCAAAACAGCACTAGTTATTCATGTATGAACTTCATTGTCTGTAACATCACCCACTGGTATTTACAGAGTCAATGGCTTTAGGGATTATCTCTCATGTTGTACATCATACTCATACAAAAGGGCTTACCTACTTTTGGGTGTGTTGCACCCCTTTCATGAGAAATTTTGTGAAGGGACAAGTGACAGATTGTGCAAACACACTGCACTCCCAGGAGTGCTTGGGGCAGGGTGGGGCTTGGCTGTGCACAGGGCTGAGGAGAAACACTTAATCATGAGAGGATGCCCTAGGGAAAATCTGCAAGTCAGACTAAGAAAAAGGTCCAATGTTGACATAAGTAGTATTGCATTCCTTCAGGTAACACTGACTCATCAGTGCTGCAAAGAATGGCATAAGCAACTTTGCAAAACATCTAATAGACATTAGGGAGAAGCTTTTCAAATTTCTCACTATTGGACTACTGAACCCTCTAAAAATAATTTTTACAATAGTAACTACTAAAAAAAACCCCAACCTGGACCAAAACCACACCCACCCACACTACCTTTCCTTTTATATTCATCTTTGGTATGTTTTGGGTTCAAGCTTCTGCCTTACTTCCAGGCTTAAGCCAGCACTTGCTGACAGAACACTAATGAAGGAAGAAGACAACATTAACAGCAGCAGCACAAAAATTTTTATGTCAGCACCTA
>VZTR01014213.1:420029-436672 GCA_013400775.1 Chaetops frenatus | reverse complement strand
TGAAAAATTTCTTCCTCATATCTAACCTAAATTTCCCCTCTTTCAATTTGTACCTCTTACTCCTTCTCCTATCACTACAGTTCTGGATCAAGAGTCCCTCTCCAGCTTCCCTGTAGGCCCCTTCAGATACTGGAAAGTTGCTGTGAGGTCTCTGTGCAACCTTGAAGATCTTCTCCAGGATGAACAGCCTCAACTCTCTCAGCCTGTCTTTGTAAGGGAGATGCTCCAGTCCTCTTATCAATTTCGTAACCCTCATCTGGACCTGCTTCAACAGTTCCGTGTCCTTATATTGGGGATGAAAGAGCAGAGGGGCACCCCCTTTAACCTGCTGGCCATGCTGCTTTTGATGCAGCCCAGGATTCCACTGGCTTTCTGGGCTGTGAACACACACTGCCAGAGTCCAGTGCCAGACTACAGATCTCTGTTTAGCATGAACACCACCGTTATACAGGCAGGAAGCGAAAAGAAAGAGGCAGGAGGGAGTGAAAAAGCTCTGTGGATTGGAGACTGCTCTGGAAGTCTATTATGTCCTCCACAATAGAGGAAGTTTATAGAACCTGGTTTTGCTTTGACATGCTGATTTTGGCCCAGAAACAGTTTCCCACACTCTTGGTATCAGTCTTGGCTTTTGGATCTGCTCCATCAAACTTTCTGAGAAACTTTCCCATTACTAGATGGCTGTTGCAGAAGAGGCATTTTCAGCCAACAACATTGTGTCAACACTTTGAAATGAAACGATTTCATACTACACCTATAAAACCAGTTAAATCTTGTTTTGCTGTAACACCATTTATAATATTGATATTTTGACAGCAGTTTCATTACAAAACATGTTAAGTGGAACCTATATTTCTCCTAGTTCAAAAAAATCTATATGAGAACAACTTCTAGGCTAGGAAGTTGGCAGGCAGGAAGAGATGTTAAGTTGGAGTTTTTTTAAAAGAAATTAGGCTAGTTTACTAAGCACAACCCTATGAGTAGCATTATGCAATTTATATCTCAGCTGTAGGTGGGTTTTAACCAAAACAGTACCCTGTAGATGGAAAGACATCTAACAAAGCTCTGAAATTAGACTAAAAATAAGGTATGCAGCTCCAGTTTCAGAAGTCTTCCCCACACACACATCACACAGACAGGGCAGATAATTCATCCTTCTACTTTTTCTGTTACCTGATCTTCAATTGACTTATGATCTGTTTCCTGCAGCCAAGAGCCAAGCAGAACACTATCATCATAATGACAAAGAGACCTTAGGAGCGATGTGGTTGTATTAGCAGAGTTGTCTGTCAAAGTAAATTCTGCTACCAGCTCTCGAAGCAGTGCATTAAATGATCCTAAAAAGACAGACATTAAAAAGAACCATCACTGCTTCTTAGCCAAAACATTTCAGCTAGTGATCAGAAGTTACAAATGTACCATTACTTCAGTTTTAGAGGCAGCAAACAGAGAAGTAGACCTGACAATACTACAGTTGACAGCAAGGCTTCAAATGGAACTGTAGGCTCTCAATTCCCAAATCATGGGTACCCAAATACCTAAATAATAGGTAAGATTGGAAACCACTGGAGGTCATCCAGTCCCACTTCCTGCTGAGGTTTTTCAGTATACTAAGAAGTAAAGTTTTATACCTTTTAAGTAATGACTCAAAACACCATTATTTGATCTCAGACCATGATCTCCATATCTCTCAATCCTATAAATGGGACCATAACTTCTATACACTGTTACTCTATGAATGCTTTGCAATATTAATACTCCATAGTTATACTGTCAAGATAACATACAGAAGATGAGGAATATATTATAAAATTCCTGGAGATTCCTAGAATTCCCTTTTGGCTCCTACAGCTGCTTCAAAGATAAGCATCACAAGTACTAAGTAGAATTCTTATTTTAACAAAAACTGTTAAAAATTCATGTACCTTCATATGTCTTCGGAGGCAATAAAGCCAATATGTCATAAAGTCTTAAACGAACCATAGCTGCACTAGCTTTGAGATGAGCTCCATGGGCTTTAATTACTGATGGAATGCTATAGAATTAAAAATGAAAAAGAGAAACCAGAAATGCTGCAGTTACAGAAAAGAGTATTTTCGGATTTCTTTTCACAGGATATAACTCTAGGCAAGGCAAGAGAACAGTGTTCAGAGAACTACTCTAAACAACATTATGCAATTGACCATATATTTTCAGAACTAATTGTACAGAGAAAACTTTTTTAAAAAGCCCAACACAGCCACAACATACACCACCATAAATCAGTGACAGGCACTTCCTCAGAAGTCCTATTTTAATTACAGGAGGGGCAGGGGAAAGGGGCAGACATCAAACCACAAAACTCAACTCCAAATTAGTTCTAGTACTTCAAGTCCAGGAAAAGACCAAAGTGCATAAAGAGCAAAAACTGCCTACTTACTGCGACATCATTGTCATGGCACATTCTATGGGTGTCATCAGTTTCCTGATCACATCCTCAGTGAGGAGCTCAGGGCAGTGAGCAACAAAGCTTCTCATAGCTAATAACAAAACAGTTTAAATTAAACTTTCACTGAAACAAACAAATATACAACATAAACAAGACACAAATTCTAAAAGAACATCAAAAGAGCAGCAATTAAAAATGCTTATTCAAAGACTGTATGATTGTTCATAAAACTGTATGTCAAAACCAGGACATATTGATGGATATCTGACACATTTTACTCATTTTTAGTGAAAGATGGGAAGTACAGGAGCTCTTTCTACAATACTTGGGATCACGTTTTGGTTTACTGTGCAGGTGTAATCTCAAAAGTCTGAATTTCTTACCACACAGAGCTCCAGCACGGCCTTCCAGTGTTACTTGCCAGGTGAAAGAATCTCCTCTTGCCTTCTCTGCTTCCAGCTCCTTCAGAGAACGTGGAAACACGTTTCGCCATAGCAGCAACATCTTAGGCAGATGATACCGAACAACAGAAGGACCTATGCAAAAAACCACAGTGACAGTATAATAAAAATGTGCACTTACGTGTGAAAAATCTGCTGTGAAGGCTTTTGCTCTTCAAACTGTTCTTGTGTTACTTCACTTCTCTTCTTTTTTGCCCTACTTGGAACAATGAAATCCAAATGAAATTCTTTCTTATTCCTAAGTTGAAAGTTTGGCAAGTAACTACTACACATGACATCTGCTTGTTGGTATCAGTACTAAAAATAGGAAATAGACTGCCCTACCTACTGTCATGTCATACAGAACCATGGTCATTTTTACTATCTCTTTATTCTGACTTCTGATTTTTTTATATCAATTTCGAAAGCCAGTTCTTTAGCCTACTCTAGCCTGTCCATAAAATAAATAGAAAATAACTGATAGTTATTGATTATATAAACTAGTTTAACAGTCAAGGGTTTTTTTTAAGCTTCTGAAAAAGATCCAGTGCAAGTACATTAAAAATATATTGGAGGACAACCAAAATAGGAATACACTGTCGGAAAAACATGATGATAAACTGGTAAAAGAGACAATTTATAGAAATGAGATGATACACCACATGGGATTTGATGAGAGATCAAAATACTGCAAAACGCATCAGAACCTTATCATATTTTCAGTATAAAAGAAACTCAAAACAGATAAGAACACTATTGCTGCAAAATTCAAGAGTATACTTACAACCTCTCAAAATGCAGCTTCTGATACTTCCGTAATGACAGATACGAACATGAGGCTAGCTTTTTTAAAAGACAACTGAAGGGCTTTTAAACTGACAGTACTTCTATTCAGTGCTTTTGCCTATCTAGAGACACACATGGAACGTGTTGGAACGCTCACTGGGTTTCATTTAGTGCCCATTTCTTCTGCACCACAGTATTAAGGAAGGAAGAGTATGGGCAATTTTGCCCTTTCAGAAAATGACTAAAAGCTGGGTTTCTAAAAACAGAACAGAGGGTTTTTTTAGGTATGACACCTTCTACTATACTTCAGCTGAGAGAAGCACTAATATTTCACTTCTCCCCAGCACAACACTGCTCAAGCAAGAGCACTAACACTCTGCTTCCCCTGTATAAATACCCCTGTGCCGGATAAAGAGCTCATTATGTGTAAAGACCGTTTGCCAGGGTGAATCATCAGAAGGGTTGGACAAGCTTTAAAATAAAAGAAAAAGCAAACCATTTTTACAAACCTAAAGTCATAAGTGCTCCAAGTAAAAGCCATCCAGCTTGAGTCCGCTGCAAGGAGAGCCTGCTGTTCTGTGCAGCAGTTCGTAACAGATCCTCAGCAATACTGACCACCATCTGCACCAAAGGCAAAACACAGGGGGTTTCAAAAACATAAATGAAGTCACTGCAAGATACTTCTACTTGTTCACTCCTACAGACTAAAGATGTTCTCAAATAATTTAAATTGACCTTCCATAAAGAATGAATGCAGATTACATTTCATGCTGATGATTAGTGTTTTTCATATGATAACACAGCCAGTAATATTCTCTTCAGCAATTATTCAATATTTCAATATCTCTTCAGCTAATTTGAAAGAGACAGAGAGGAAAAGTGCTGTTAAATATTGCAACTGAGATTCTAAAAGCATGTGCTCTGGCCACTACCCTCACAAGCTCAATCTCAATAATGCTTTAACTCATTAGCATGCCACCTATTTTGTAAAGCTATTACTTGTAGATAAAAAGGTATCTTTTAGTACACTCACAGATGAAACACTCATTATCTCACCTTTCCTTTGGCATGAGGAATGCCTAGCGGACACTGATGCACACCACCTAACAAAGCAGCCATTGCAAAACTGTAGCCACTAACAGCTTCAGGGGAGGTCTTCAGATTGTTGAGTCTTTCTGCACATCTGTCTAAAAATGGAGTCAACTGAAAGGGCAAGGCCACGGCTACACAGCGCAGGCACCAGGCAGCAGCCAGTCGAGCAGCCATGCTGGGATGAAGCAGAACTGAAGTTACTGTCTCCAACAGACCTACAGAAGGAGAGTTTACAGTCTTTAACTTACAATGTACTTTTTAGCATACGTATGCTTTTCAATATACATAGACAAGTAAACTGAATCGATGCTAGACAGCCAATATGAAAGTTAAGAAAGTCAGATTTGAAGTACTTGAATTTGCTGACTTTGCCTTTTCATTTAAGGAAAGACAGTAGCTGTTACTAGAATTATGCTGCTCCCCATCAGGTTTTGTCAGCAAAGGTAGAAGTGTCAGAGGCACAGCACTGACTCCTACGCTGAAAAGAGGCAGCAGCACTATATAAGAGAACAGGCACCGGATGAGACAATTTCCATAATGTTTTACAGATTGCCAATAACAGAGCAACAGTAACATTGATCTTTCGGTTGGCTTCACACTGTAGCCAAGCACATGCTCTAGATGCCACTGTCTGCTGTACTCTGCTTTTGATATGGTGTTGTCTCCGCTGCAGCAAGTTTACATCCTTCTACACTCTCCAAATTTCTGTGCCTGCCTAATCCTACCTTCCAACTGCGCCCTTCGGCCCAATCTGTCTCTACACCAATACTTTGTTTAGTCCAGATCTTGGCAAACTTACGCTTCAAAGCCCCCACTGCTGCTTGTTTTCTCTGGAGCTACTGAACAACTTCTACCTGCTGAGTTCACAGCAGCTAACAGAAATAATACTGAGATATAGACCCCTCTGTTCTCATGGGACACAGCTGCCAGATGGAATAAATATGAGCACAGTCTTCTCCACTCCAAAGCTGGCATAAAAACAGTATGGGAAGAATGTCATATGCAACAAGACAACAATCTGTATGATGGAATGTCTAAAGGAGTTCACACTTCCAGTGGAAAAAACATAGGCATCCAAAAACTCAAAAAACGTAAAGCTGTAACACTACAGAATAAATGTGGATTCAGATACGGAAACAAACAAGAAGAAAATCCCACACAAACCCGAGTCAACTTCAGCCAAAGAACTACTTTTAAAGCGGCCTACCAACAACTTCTTCATGACAAAATATTTTTGCCTGCCCAAAGAAATTTGGTATTTAAAGGCAATAATTTCCCAGGAGCAAATATTTCAGGCCTTACATAGCAAAACAATGTATTTCCTATAAAATCATTATTGTAAACAAACCAATACCAAAAATTACCACTTTACTCACTCTTACAAAGAGCTTCAGACAGACCCCAATTAAAATAGCTGTTTAATACTTTGTCAAACTTGAACTAAAGTTAGGGTACTGGACACAATGAGATGGACAAATGTAGCTATCTGGAGTACTACAGGAAGCACCAATTTCATAGATTTATTTTTCTCATATTAATATATTATTCAACTAGATATAATGATATTTCATATTCATTGCCTAAATGCCTCACTTAATCTATTTCCATTTATTTGCATACCAATAGAGGGTTCTTGAATAAGAGGAGATGCAGTGGCATTCAGACTCTGGACCAGACTACCCAGTTCCTGGAGGGCACACACCATTACATGCTGGCTTGCAGCTACATCAGCAGCTCCTGATTTATTTTCACTGTTAGCATCATTCACTACTGCTTCTGCAGAAAAGAAAATAAGAGTGTCTTGCTTAACTACCATTTGAATCACACCGAAGCATTCACAGGACAGAAAGTGACAGTTTCATTTTTACATCAATCCTACATTAAAACCAAACCACAATTCTGGTCATAGTGAGAACTAACAAAGCAAACATTCTGCAGGGAAAGAGTTTTATAGCTATCAGCCACACACAGTTGTCTAAAACCCATAAAAATCAGATGTCCAGCAGTCACTATGCATAGCAGGGCACTAAGAGGTGGGATAAACAGTGTAACACAACAAAAGCACTTACACAAAACACACCTGCTGTATATGTATATCTATACACAGTAACAAAATATACAACCCTGACATATCTAGGTTCTACAAATTTGCATGCATAGATTTTCAGTGAAACTAAAGAGACCTTTAGTAAATAATTAATCACAATCACTAATCATCTCAGAGTTATCCAACTGAGTTCCTTAAATCTATGTTATGTTCTCCTACACAACATCCCAGAAGCAGCAACAATCTCTTCAAAAAGGGACTTCAGTACCAGCTTAATGTTTGTGCGTCCACTGCAGAACAAATTGCGAAAATGGTCTGCTGTATATGAAGGGAAGCAATTATTACCAAATAAAATCCCTTCCCATTTTTCATCAAATTCATGAAAAGTCTTCAAAAAATGAAAGATCTGCAAACTATCCAAATACATAATTGAATTTCCTACAACTTTGACAAGGTGGCAGGAGGAGTAATTTCTGCAACTGTTTCCTCTCACAAACAGCATTTTCAATAGACTCGTTTTTCCTGGAAGTAATACTTATGGTAATCAGAAACCTTTTAAAGTTCCATGCCTACCCCATCAAAAAATAGTCACGAGAAGAACCTGCAAAAGCTTCTAAATCAATTTCATTTCCATACGTTAAACATTGTTTTAAACTCAAATTAGATGGCAGCAGGAAAGAAACGTGTGGTAAATAAAGTGATGTGTATTTCCAATTTACTCTTTTAAATCTCCAGCTTGAGCTAATTCCTTTCATAAGAAACAGATGCCAAAAGAGTTTTGTTAGCCCTCTTAGTGATTCCATATTCTGCAAAGTTTTGCAAAGGGGTCATATTTTTCTTCTCTAATTCCAGTCTTCAGATTACATCATTTTTGTAAAAAAATCCAATTGGATATTATATTGGATATTAGCAGGGGAGACAAAAGGACCTACAAGATCTTGACCTACAGGACTTTCAACACTGTTAGTAAAGAACCCTGCATGATTTTTCATTACAACTTATCCCAAAGTAGATGGCATAGTTTTCTTCTCCACTTCCATTCTAGGCTTTTGACATTGCATTTGCTCTCTGGGATAACAAGCTAGTGTCATACAGTCATTTATACCGTGACACTTTTCAAGCAGAACTTTACGTTTGAACATTTGAAAGTGAAAGCAGATGAACTATCATTTCTCATAAGAACAAAATTACTCCTAACAGTAGAAGGAAGCTGAAAAATGGCTAAGTCAGTAAAATGATAGTAACTTTCAACTGGTCTTGAACGAAGAAAAATGGTTCTCACCCACTGCCTTCATTTGTTTACCAATGGCTTGACATATTTCTTTGGCAGCTGCAATCTGGGCTTTCTCCCCCAGCAAGCTGCCCACAGTTGCTCTCAGGATAAAGGAAACACATCTTCGAGAGTAAACAGCCTCCACGTGGGTCTGAGTTGCACGAGGATGGGAGACCAGATCAAGTACGTGGGACAGAAACGTGGCAAAGTTGCGCTCCAGCCACTGCCCTCCCAATGTTGTAACAAAGACAACGTAGGCCTGCAAATCCAGAAGTCACACAGCAACCCAATTAAAACAGAAACAAAAGACCATGGGAAACTACAGCCAGACTGAAGCATAACACACTGCAGTAGCAACACCAGCTAGCAACCCTAACCTAATGAGGTTACTCAGCATGAATCCATTCAGCGTCCAGGTCTTCACTGGTGAAACTCAACTATTTCCAGTAGGAGGAGTAGCCCCTATACTGTGATGCATAAAATACTCTGGCTGACAGCAAAAAACCCCAGTTCATTTATTTAAACGTGCCTCATTCTAAAAAATTTAAGAATACCATGTAAATAAAAGCAGCAACATCAATGTGTTCCAGTTCACAAGGAAAACTTGATATATTCACCAAGTTCACTTGAAAAAGGCTGAGAAAAAATAAAATGTTTTGCAAAATAACCTATGATCAAAGAATCTGGATTCTGGGAAGTTACTGTAGCATATTGAAATACACGTCAAGGTGAGAATGTCTGAATTTGAAGACATGCTGCCACCACCTTTCTCTCTCAGACAAGAGGAACTTCCACATTCATCAGATTTCACCTACTCATGAAAGATAGAGAGAAAGAAATGAAAGGAGAGAAGAAATGCAGTTTAACTAGTCTGAGCTGCAGCTGAGAAGGGAGCCACAAAAGGATAACAGAGCATACTCCTTAAAAAGAAACTAAATTTAAAAAGAGAACTAAAGTCTCTAACATACTAAGTTTTCAAATACTTTTGCAAGTTAATCTCACCTAATATACTCTGATCAAATAAGTTTTCCTCAACTCATATTTTAACCTATTGTTACTGCATATCAATAATAAAAGAAAGTAGATAGATGAATGATTTCTCATGTGCATCTCACAAAACAGAAGAATCAAATTAGACCTGTAAGTTAACTCATACAGAAATAGAGAACAGAAATGTGTATTTTTCCTACCAAAAAGTTACAATTATGTATAAATTTTACTTCATAAAAAGAAATTACAAACCTGGGTAACACCAACTCGCACTTCCCTATTGACAGATCCTCCTACTTTCAACATTTCTCCACCACTCTTCAGGAAACCAGATCCTCCTCGCAGAAATCCTGTGGCCATGAGCTCCAAGACCTCCTCAAGTGTGGCTCTCTTCACATTTTGCCGCATCACTTTTTCAAAAAGAAAAGCAATTATTTGTTCCCAAAGCTCCAACCAACACAAGCAATGATCTTGAAACCAGACTTCTTAATTCCAAACTGTCTTGCTAAAATAAATCCACCCAATATTTCAGATAAAAATTTGTCCGCATTAAAAAATAAGCCACTTCTCCCAAGTGATTTTTGATAGTCTGCTCTATCTTTTCTTTGTATGACTACAGCAGAGATTCTGCACTCTTTTTAGTTTATTGTTTGTAAAAACAAACAATCCATCTATAAGCCTCCAGCAACTGGAACAACAATGTGTCATGCAGCACTGTCACGTAACTGCGGTACCGAAGGTGCAACTAAGTCTGCCAATGTAGACATGGAATCCAGAAGGGCTCATACCTGTTGCTTGTTTTGGTATCAGTGCTGTAGCCATGACTGTCCCCAAAAGCTTTGACACTGCAACTCGCACACCATAGTTTGAGTTTTCCAGAGCTTTAAAGCACAGCGTTGCAACATTTTCTAGTTCAGCTGTCCACATAAACACTGCTTCATTCTGTAATTCCAGCAGACACTGTAGGAAAAACAGACTTGCTAAGTACCAGCAGACCATTCTTACATTTCATCTAAGTATTAGACTGCAATCGTCAGGTTTATTCAGCAAATATTTTTAAATTAAAATTTTAAGAATTAATTTACACACACTCTCCCATATGCCAACTATCTTAGCTGAGTAAACAGTCAGAAGAGTCATGGAACAGGCTAATACATAAATTAAAAAATTAAAAGAATGCTCAACACAAGAACCATGTTACCAAAAACCTCTCCCACTAAGGCTCACAGATAATATATTCTATCTCATATTTGTTTATCAAGTGGGGAATACAGTATTACAGTACCTGTGAAATAAACCAAATGTCTGAGCCTGCAGTGCAAACTAGTAAGGACTTACCTTGCCCAACTCTGTATCTAATTTCCTCTCCTAAACCACAGGTCCCAGTTCAGTTGCAGGTACTCCCCAGCCACAGCACAAGAATTTCTGTGACTCGTGAGAAGACACCCACCTTAGCCACTGCACAGCGCACAGCCATAGATCTGTCCGTCAGCAGAGACCGCGCATTCTTATAAATATCACGGTGACAAGAAGCTGCTGCTCCTCCAAGTCCATTGAGGACTTTCTGCAAACTCATCAGAATTTCACTGCGGCCCTGAGACTGCACACACACAAAGACATTAATGCAAAAACGTGGACACAGCAGTTACTTTAAGAACCAGGTGTATACCTCTGCATTTTCCTGCTTCTGTGCAGGAATGTTTTTGCAAACATTGAAACCAAAGGCATATATAACTGACAGCTGTTTTTAAATACAAGCAAGCACTATATACAGCTTTACCTAAAGTCCCTTAGTTGTCACATAAATTGAGCCCAAGCAACCCAACAAATTTGCTCTAGGCAAAATGCTTCTGCACTGCCCCACTATTTATCAGCTTGGGGGAAAAAAGAAAAAGCAGCTGATAGGAGAGAATGGGAAGCCCAAGTAAGTTAGCAGCTCCACGCTGTACCTGCACACAGGCAGGTGCTTACAGTCTGAGAGCAGACGCACAAAAACAAATAAATAAACAAGCACACAGGTACAACAACACAGCTGCAGAAAACAACTGCCACCACGAGATCCACGCAATCAGTATTCCAACTTGTCCCAACAGAGCTATTTGCATAAAATGAGACCCACTGACAGCCCAGGATATGTTCTCTCAATACTATGGCACAGTCTCTCTTTCAGGGCATAATGTATTCTGCTCACATGCATAGTAACAAATTTTTCTGCAACATTTCATTATTAATTTTTAACATTTGAATGTTTATTCAGAGTACATGGGCAAAAATCCTAATACAGTAGTTAGAAATGACAGATACAGTCATTTTTGAATTTTAACTACTGATGCCACTTTGAAGCAACTACTACAATATTCATATGATAAAGTCTAAGCTCTCTGCAGTAGATCTTAAACTAGTCAGGTAAGTGATTTGCGTCCTTCAGTGCAGAAGAAAAACAATCCAGGCAATTTGGCAAACGCCTCTGGAGGCAGCAGGTTTCCGTTTAAAACAGAATTAAGACCATATAAATAAACTGAAACTTACCTCTGCACTTTTCAGAGACTTTAATAGATTATTCACAGTTTCTGGAAAAGAACTACCCAGCATTCTGCCCATTTTTTCATAAAATGCTCCAACACATGCCACAGCAGCCCTGTGAGAACAGACATTAATTTGTGTACTCTTTTCTGTATCATCTGAATGAAAACAAATAGTTAAATAGAAAGGTATGTTTTCATCAACACTGATAAATAAAAATTTATTTATTATCCACTACTTATACTGGCTGTTTAACAGGGTGCATTTAAATTTTTTTTTTTGTTTACCAAAATAAGGTAATAGAAAAGTTACCAGCTTTTAAGAATACAAGTGTATTTGAAAGGGTATTACTACAAGATCTACATATAGAGCGAAAAATTCTGCAGAAAACTAGATAGGCTGAAATCTCAGCAAAATTAGGGTTTTGTGTTTCAATAAACTGTCTCTTTTCCAAGCACCTGCAAGAAAAACCCTTCTCTGTAAATACATCCTGACACATTTTTGTAGATCCTGAATTATGGGGTTTTTTCAAGACTAAGAACTTCAAATGCAGAAATAATTGCATAACACAAGAAAATTTACAGGCACTGTAAAATCTCTGGATCCATAAACAGTTATTTACATGTTTTTCTTGCCCTGCCATTTGAGATTAGGAGAGTTATCACCACATTGCAGTTATATACACGAATTGCTCCAGGACAGTCACAGATGCAGCTCCTGAAAACATGCACTTTTTCATCACAAAGGAGTGAGGCTTTTTTTTTGAATCTGTAATAGCTGGCTAAATAGTTTTTTAGCAAAGTTATGTCACAAACTCATTAAAGCCTCCCCCTCAAGGGGCATGTGTCCATTAAAAACCTTCTGGACTATCACTTGGTAGCACAAATTTCAGAGCATATTATAGCAGAAAACCCTTCCCACTTTTACAAGTTCCTCACAGAGCTGCAAGAGCTAGAAATACAAGGTCAGTATCTGCCCAAACAGTGACTACTTCAGATTTTATTGTCAAATCCTATTGCTGTCATAATGTCTGAAGGCAAGACCAAATTAGGGTCCACTAGACACCATGAACATATGAAGCAGTACATGGGAAAGTACCAAAACCAGTTTCAGTGGAAGTTGTTTGTGGCATCATTACCCAAATTCCTACCAATAAGACTGCTCCTATGACTAAAGACAAAGTGGATCACACATCCATGCACACACATATCCACGTATGGAGACTGTGCCTGAGAGACCTGTGCAGCTTACTGGGGTAGGGGAATAGAAAAGGCAATGTTTGGTGGGAGAAAAAAACCTAAACATTTGGTTACAGTTCTCTAGGCATAGATAATACTCTGGTCTGACAATTTGCAGGCTCCACCTTAAATGGGGTACCTGAGCCCAATCAGCAGTAAGTCCATTGGTGGAATGTCTTGGTTAACTGTTATTCTCTCCATGCCATAAGCATGTGAAGAGGCATATCATAGCACCTCGCCTAGAGAAAAACATTTCAGTTTCTGATAGCCATGTATGTGTCACATCTGAGTCCTGCCCTGCACAATGTCAATCCAGTGCTTTTCTCTGCTATCCATATCAAGCAGATGTGAACTCCTACACAAGCACACAAAATATAACTAAACATAGCTTGCACATATATCGGCAGATCCTTCTGTAATATCCAGGACCGCTTGGCTTAAAAATCATTCCCCTTTCCCCAGTAATTTTAAACATACAGTTTTGTAGGTAAGTAGGCTGCAGTATCATCTTTGCTCTTGATGATGTCATTACACTTGTCAAGCGTCTGAAAAACAGTAAATGTGTCTCCAATGCTGTAGAGAGCAGCAAGATTTTTTGCAAGTAGCTTCCGTGTGGGTGGCCCAGGGGAACTGCTGATGAGTCCTGTTAGTTGTTCTACAAGTTTTTTCTGTTTTTCCTTGACATCTGTCTGTTAACAGACCAAAAATAAACAAGAAAAATAGTTTAATCCTCCGTGTTGCCTCTAACACCCAGAAAAATCTACAAGAAATGGAAGTAAACCTTATCCCACTCCCAATTGTATGTAACTCAGCAAACTGTTTGTCTCAGAGAGATATGAGATACATTCAATAGTAGAGACAGATGCTAAATGCTCAGAATTACCTGCTATCCTACTTAATTTATATTTTTTAAAAATATTTACTAGCTGCCTCCTAACTGCCAGCAATTAAACATTTAAAAGCTACAAATTAGCACACAGGCTTTTCAGCCTGAATCTGGAACCATACAGTTACCATGTAGCCAATACCTGTCAACTTTCTCTGGCATGAAAGTAAAACAAATGCTTTTTTAAATAAAGTTTCTTTAAAAAGAAAGGAAAAAAAAAAACAAAACCAAAACCAACATAAAATTACCTTGTTGGCAGCTACCAGCACTTTATCCAAAAATCTCAACCATTCAAAAATAAAAACTGGTCTCTTTGCTTCTGTGATTTGAGCTAATGCTTCCTCGTTCAATAACAAACTATGAGCCAGCTCCATAATGGGTTAAATTCCAGTTTTATTGCAAATTTATGTAGAAGCTCTAAAATAAAAATGTAAATATTAGTATAAAGTATAGTACATCAGTACAAAGCTTTGAAAATCAAATTAAAATAGTCAGTTCACTTAAATTTGTTTTAGTTAAATAGTCCCACATAAAATCTACTCACATACTTACAAACTGAGTACATTCATTAGTACTTCAGGGAACAAAGCTGTTAATTGCAAAAAGAGCATCTACAGACAATTTCAGGGTACAAACTCTTAGCCAAGAAAAATATACGAAAATCCCTGTTCAAGGAAGGTAAAGGTATCATCTCACTGTCTCCTCTTACATGAAAGAGAAAAAGGATTGTCACAAATCAAGAAGAATCTTGAGCACACTCCCAAAACTGGGTCATGAACCTGGCCCCCTTCTCAACACCTTTCAACAAACAAGCTGAGAAGGTGAGACTACCACAGGTAGGAATTTCCAGCCAATGCAAGTTTGGGAGAGGCAGGAACAGTGATAGGATTTGGCATCACTGACCTAAGATTTCCCAGATCCCACTAGTCTTGCTTTAAGTGCTGGACATATAAGCTCTCTGAAATCCAGCAAGCCTTAGGGATGACAGCCTAGAACACAAGCAACAGCCAGACAACTGCAAGTCTCCCCAGCAGGCAAAATCCTGCAGATGGAACACTAGTGATCCTGCTCAGTCAATGGAGGCTGGCATCAAAGCACTACCAAAAGCACACTATCAGTGTAAACAAACACTCTGCCAACTTCGTCTTACCAAATCACTTGAAAAAAAGTGTAGCTGTTCAATGTAAAGCTGGCAGAAGAAAAAAAAACCCACATAACTTACCTCAAATCACATTAAGTCAACCATCTTCACCAAAAAGAAACCCAAAAAGCTAAAAAACCCCAACCAAAGCCTGAATGCAGCAATGCTGAAACTAGGATCTCAGGCAAAACAGAGAAAGCAGAACAACTAAGGAGTATTATGTAAGACACCAGCTTTCAACAAGCATCATCTTTTGACAGCTGCACTGCTCCACTTGTGCTCTCAAGAGCTCACAGCTGCTTCCTCATTCATGGCCAAACTCAACAAATTTTCCAAGTCAAATGAAGTGACTTAAATTGATTCTGTTTAAACAGTCCCCAAATGAGACATCAGTAAAATGACATAGTAATACTGTATTATGGTTCTAAATCCACCTTAACGATATGGTGCTGAAGACACTAAAGCATCACAATGTCTTTAATGCTAAGGTTGTTCCCAGCACTTTGTATATTTTTCACTGCATACAGTTCCAGCAGAGGTGGAAGAGCCACATATAGAAGCACACACAGCCCTCCCTAACTCCTCCAAAGACATTTTCTGTCATTTTGTTTTGTTTTGTTTTAACATTTATAAAGAACTGAGAAAGCATTGCCTGTCAATAACTCAGACAAATCACCTCAAAACATCTCTACACGAGAGCAGAGAGAGACTCAAGGAATGATTGCACTGTGATTCTTTGGATATCATCCCAGAGATTTGCACTGCTTGTCACACCCACACAGCACATAAGTACTGCTGGACAGCACAGCTCATTATTCCTTTTCCTCCCAACATAAAAGGTTTCATTTGCGCCTGGCCATAAGAGCCATGGACACCTTATGCACATTCCCCACACTCCTGTACCTCTTCATCTAAAATGAAGGGAACTCAAGCTCTACGCAACCAAACCGGCACATGCATTCAGCTGTGCTGGTGAAGCACAAGGGATCAGCCACAAGAACAATTACACAAATATTCAGTTAACTGAAAAATCAGTCTAACACACAGCGACTTACGAACACAATCCAAAGCTCACTTACACTGGCCAAAGGTTTACTTCAAAAAGCAGTGAAAAGCTTACCGAGTTCCACCGATCCTGGTAAGGACTGGGTCTTGCTGTGCACGTTACAAGAAATAAATACACTGCGATCTCCCCATCAGGATGCAGAGCCAAAGCCGACCAAAGTCAACCGGCAGCCCGTGAAGAATGCTGGAGCATTACAGAGACACGAGAACGCCCAGCTGTACTAAAATTCCTTTTATTTCCCAGCTGTTTTCCTAAGCCTAAATCAACTATTTGTATCTTCGTCACGCGTGCACTTCAGCGGAGTGAGAAAGCCAAGAAACAGGCAAGTTTAGGCGAAGTCACACACTCCTGAAGGACTCCATCAGGTGAAAAGGTTTTCGTGCCTGGGTCCTCCTCCCCGTATTATCGGCTACCTTAATAAGCTGTAGCAGCTCTCCCAGGGCATCATGCCCGGATTTCAGCACCAGGAGGTACTGCCGCGGTGCAGCGCCGGCCGCAAGGGAACGGTGCTCAGGCAGCGATGCCGAGGGGACGATGCCCGCTGCCTCCCAAGCTGCAGCCCCGCACGCACAGGCGCACACCCACCCCCACACGCCGCCAACGCCGCGGGGAAGCGCGGACCCTGCCCCCGCTCCGCCGCAGCCCCCTGGGCCGGACCGGGCCGCTCACGGACACTTACGCTCCTCCCGTGCGGCGGCCGCGTCCCGCCAGCTCCGGGCTGCACCCGGCGCGACAC
>VZTR01014213.1:393086-409790 GCA_013400775.1 Chaetops frenatus | reverse complement strand
TTACTTCAGTAAATATAGTTTACTGAAGTAGTTAGGGAAACACAAATCTACAGGAAATATAAGGCTTTAAAAAGTAACTGTAAACAGTTTGAAGGTTGGGGGTTTTTTTCATTTAGTTGTGCTTTGGTTTGGTTTTATGACTTTTTCATCAACTATTATCCATTTCTAAACTTAAAAGCTTCATACACTATAATGACATGTTTGCTTCAGTAGTCCTCTCTATTTCAGAACCATTAATTTTCTTTCTTTAATTTAAAAGTAAAGGATTTATATTGTCCAGTGACATTAAAAGGAAAGAAAAAAGCAAGACAACTGAATTTCTGATTGGAAGCCAAGCAGGTGTGCTTCCATATTTTTATCATGTTCAGTACCACACACTTATTTCTATGTGATTGCATAAAATGCTACATGGACTTCAAAGCAACTAACAGACGATTTGTCATTACATGCTTTAGAAATGGCTTTTGGTTAACAATTTTTTTTTTCCCTGTGAGAGACACTGTCTCTCACACCATCCTCATAGGCAAGCTCCGGAAAAGCAGGCTGGACAAATGGATGGCAAAGGCAATTGAGAACTGGCTGAACAGCAGGTCCCAGAGGGCCACACTCAGCAGCAGAGGGTCTAGTTGGAGGCCTCTCACTAGTGGTGTCCTGCAAGCTTCAGTACTGAGGCCAGTATTGTTTAACTTGTTCATCAGTGACCTGGATGAAGGAGCAGATGCCTCCATAGCAAGTTCACTGATGACACAAAGGGAGGAGTGGCCAATACCCCAGAGGGCTGTGCAACTCTTTGGAAGGACCTCAATGGGCTGGAGAGGTGGGCAGGGAGGAACCTCCTGAAATTCCACAAAAGGAAATGCAGGATCTTGCACCTGGGGAGGAATAACCCCAGGCACCAGCACAGGCTGGGGGCTGGCCTGCTAAGGAGCAGCTCTTCAGAGAAGGACCTTGTGGGCCTGGTGGACAACAAGCCCTCTGTGGGCCAATATTGTGTTCTTGTGGCCAAGAAGGCCAGTGGTATCCTGGGGTCCATTAGGAAGGGCATTGCCAGCAGGTCAGGGAAGGTGATCCTGATCCTCCATTCAGCCCTGGTGAGGCACATCTGGAGTGCTCTGTCCAGTTCTGGGCTCCTCAGGATGAGAGAGACATAGAGCTCCTGGAGTGGCTCCAGTGGAGAGTAACAAAGATGATTGAGGGACTGGCATCCCTTAAAAAGCAAAGACAGAGGGAGCTGGGCCTGTTCAGCCTTGAGAAGAGGCACTGAGAGGGAACCTCATCAATGTCTGTGAGTATCTGAAGGGAGGGTACCAAGAGGATGGAGCCAGGCTCTGCTCGGTGCTGCCAGGCAATAGGACAGGAGGCAACAGGCAGAGAATGATGCACTGGAAGCTCCACCTGAACATGAGGAGGAACTTCTTTACTGTCTGGGTGACTGAGCACTGGAAGATTGCCCAGAGAGGTTGTGGAGTTTCTCTAACTGGGTAGATACTGGACACAAGCCCAAGTGATGTGCTCTAGGGAACCCTGCTTGAGCAGGTACATTGAACTAGATGATGTCCAGTGGCCCCTTCCAACTTCACCCATTCTGTGATTCTGCAAGTGGCTTTCTGGGTAAACAGAGCAGTCTGCTTAATTCATCTGCTGTTAACTAGTGTAATGTCTGCCTGAAGATGACAATCATGTTCTTGGACGTAGCTGTCTATCCTGAATCATCAACTAGTCATGGATTCCTATAAACCTGGCATAGCAAGCCCTTTAAAACGACAATCCAGTGAAACAACAGCTCCCATGAACTTAGAGTTTTTTCCGTATTCTTTAGAAGTAGATTCAGGCCTGTGATCCTACCTGATGGGGATCATCATGAACCAGTTACTCAGCACAGAATAATCAACTTTGCTTTTACATGATGTTCCTAGAGCAGGGCTTGCCACCACTAGAGTTTATCATGTTCCATTACATGAAATTCTTTCTAATCTAATGGAGCAGCTGAAGACCATCCTAGGACTTTTCCATCCACACAACTTCCCTACCTGCCTGCAGAGCACAAGGTTTTATAGTTCCAGGAAATGATGCCTTTCCAAATGTAAACACTGTGGGACTGTGCATGCATTTGCAGTCGGCTGTGAGCAGGAACAAAATATCTGAGGAAGTACTGCAAGGTGGTTGGACAGAGCCAAGTTGAACAGACACACTGGTATGATTTTCTCATACTGGCAAAAGGATCTGGTTAACAGTGTTCAAAGCCTGAGTTCAACTACAGTTACTTCAGACAAGATACTGAGCAGCTACATCACTGTCCTACCAACATGTAGGTTTGCACAAAAAAAGCTCAAAACACATAGAAGATACAGTTTTAAAAAAAGCTTAAGTAACATGGGGTTTCTTTTTGAAGTAGTATCTTTTTCATTTAAAGCAACAAGTTCCAAATCACTTTTGTTTTCGTCTTCGAAAACTGCAAGGGTTTTGGCTTGGTGGAAACTCTTCTTGCTCCACTGTGCAGTGAAGACAAGAGCACAGCAGAGACAAAACTCACCCATCAATAATTTTTATTTTCTAAAATTAGAAAAATACTCCCTTTAAGTTTCTGATTTTAAAAAAAATTTAAAAGAAACTTGACATCCTATTTTGCTTGACATCCTTTAGCATGCTCAGGCTTTAGCGTGTATGTACTAGAACATAAGTAAAATAAACTAATATTTCTTTACTTCAGTTATGACATTTCAGCTGAGGTGTGAGTATTTACAGGCTTTATGGAAATTAATTAAGGAAAAAATATAAGTAGAGATAGTACTCTAGATAAAGAGATTCTTTCTAGAGTGGTATCAACGTGATACCAGTAGCAAGGCAAAACAACAACAGTGGGAGTTCTTTTTTAAATTTAAAGATTACATACCTTAGTTTTCTCATGACAAGTAAATGCCGAAAGAATTTCAAACCAAATTAATCCCAGTGCATAAATATCTACTTCCTTTCCATATTTGGGCCCAGACTAGAAAGATTAGAACAGAAAAATATAGGCATCAAATCTAACTGGAAAGCAGCACTTCTTAAAGCAAAATTTGAAGTCAGCAGAAATTTCCACCCCAAGGCTACAGAACTGGCCCTACTCAATATTCTTCTTAGCTGCTAACCCTTGCTGCCTCGTATGTGTTAAATAGTAACTAATATGTCACATTGAACACCCTGAAATTAAGAGTTCTACAGACCTGTACAGATAAAGCATGCCAATATTGCCCTGTGACAAATAGTGAAACAAATGGAGAAATTCAAATTACACAATTACCAGGGGTCCTAAATTCAAATTTAAATATATGTCTGGCAGCCTGGTTCTGCAAGTGCATTCCTTACAGCACACCGTGTCAGACTGTACACACAGAGCAAAAAACTTTCCCATGCCTGTGGTAAAGCTTTCTCCAGAATACAGTTATCCTCACATGCAATCATACCAGGGAACTTTAGACTACTTGCTTTAATACTGAGATTGGGATTGAGAACATCTAATGCTGAGTGTATAGCACAAATCTAATTACAGGGACACTAATACAGCAGGATAATTACCTGTTCTGGTGCCATATATGATTTTGTTCCTCTGTTCTCAGTCAGAGTCTCAAATGCCTCAGAAGTCACAAGACCAAAGTCACCTATTTTTATTTTATCATCATGTGATATGAATATATTCTGAGGCTATTTTCGTATATATAAATAAAAAGAAGAAAAAAAATATCACCAAATTACCAAGGTTTATCATCAAGCATAATAAGCCACAGAAGTATTCCCCATAAAATCTGACAATTGTTCAAAAGGCAGCATTAAGAAACGGATGGTGTGGAAAAAGAAATAAGTTAAAACAATTTTTGAAAACACAAACTAAATTTCAAGTAGTACATTCTGCAGTAACTGCACCTTTTTTCCACTAGCCTAGTCATAATTGTGTTATGCTTTAATTACTCTTCAAATATATTGTGCATATAACATTTTATATTGCAAAGTGCTTTTCAGTCTTCAATCCTAGCCCTGGGACTAGCAAGTGGACACACTTGGGCAAAGCATTTAGTCTCACATGGAATTCCACTCAAGTCAGAATTTCTCCTATGCACAGAAGGATCATCTGTACTAAATCAACTGCAGAGTTAAGGCTTACTACAGGTATCTCAGAGTATCACTTTTACATTTCCATTTAGCTTCCCCTTTTTAAATTTGACAGTGTCATGGCTTAAGGACAGTTGGCAACTAAGCACCATGCAGTGGAATGGGAGGGAGAATCAAAAGTGAACTTGTAAACAGTGTTAAAAACAGTTTAATAATCAAAACAAAAATAAAATTTAATAATAATGGTAAATAATAATGATAATTAAAGGATTAAAAAAACCAAAACAAGGATAAACAAGTGATGCACTCTACAATTGCTCACCACCCGCTGACCAATGCCAGATCGCCTCCCTGAGCCCAGATCAACCCCCCTTCCATGTAACAAAAGTCTTTGACTTAAAAGAAATACTACTTGGTAGCAACCAAAACATCAGTGTGTTATCAACATTATTATAATACTGAATCCCAAACAGAGCACTGTACCACCTACTGAAAAGAAATTAACTCTATCCTAGCCAAAACCAGAACACAAAGTCAAACAACTAAAAATAGAACTATATGTGCTTCAATGGTTTCCCAAAGATAAAGAAACTGTGCTTCTAAATGTTTTTAAAACAAAACCAAATAGCCTCATGCTATCTTTTACACAAATGGCTCCAGTGGACCATAACGCCAGGAGATACTTAAGAGTCAACAGGAAGAAATCTTCATGTCAAGAATGTTCAGTGTAGTTGTTCTGGTCAAGTCTAACCATGTCCACACATATTTAATACAGTACCCATAGCTGGCTACACTATTTAACGACTCTGGTCACAGCAGGCACAAATGACTTTAATCTCACCTTGAACCTATCCAGCAACTTTTGATTCTGGGCTATGGAGATCTCAGATGGCCAAGCACCTAAGCTGACAGCAGATCAAAGAGGAGGGGAGAGTTCCTGAATTCAAATACGGGTGGGAGAGTTAGCAACAGAACCTGGTTCTGGCCAGGAGAGGGTTAATTTGTACAGTAATCAGTGGGGGATACATGGCTAGGACATAGAGTTTATTCTATACCACCTCATGTCATTTTCTGGGAATGGGGGAAGGATTCACTTCCAGGTCATGGGAGCGTGGCATGGTTGGGTCAGGCTCCACTGTGAGCTTTTTGCATATGAATCTCTCTCTGTTTTTAGACTTTTGGTTTTAATGTTGTTACTGGTTTTGTTTGTGTTTGTTTTCTTATCTCATTGCTGTTTGCAGTAAATTGTTTTTATCTCAACCCATGATCTTGACCTTTTGTGCCTCCAGTTCTCCTCTCCAGCCTGCCACAGGGGAACAGGAAGTGAGCAAGCAGCGTGTGGCTTCAGTAGGAGCATTAAATTGGAGATTACTATTCCTGATCAACCACAGCCTTATTCCTACCTCAGCTGGTNGCTACAGAACTGGCCCTACTCAATATTCTTCTTAGCTGCTAACCCTTGCTGCCTCGTATGTGTTAAATAGTAACTAATATGTCACATTGAACACCCTGAAATTAAGAGTTCTACAGACCTGTACAGATAAAGCATGCCAATATTGCCCTGTGACAAATAGTGAAACAAATGGAGAAATTCAAATTACACAATTACCAGGGGTCCTAAATTCAAATTTAAATATATGTCTGGCAGCCTGGTTCTGCAAGTGCATTCCTTACAGCACACCGTGTCAGACTGTACACACAGAGCAAAAAACTTTCCCATGCCTGTGGTAAAGCTTTCTCCAGAATACAGTTATCCTCACATGCAATCATACCAGGGAACTTTAGACTACTTGCTTTAATACTGAGATTGGGATTGAGAACATCTAATGCTGAGTGTATAGCACAAATCTAATTACAGGGACACTAATACAGCAGGATAATTACCTGTTCTGGTGCCATATATGATTTTGTTCCTCTGTTCTCAGTCAGAGTCTCAAATGCCTCAGAAGTCACAAGACCAAAGTCACCTATTTTTATTTTATCATCATGTGATATGAATATATTCTGAGGCTATTTTCGTATATATAAATAAAAAGAAGAAAAAAAATATCACCAAATTACCAAGGTTTATCATCAAGCATAATAAGCCACAGAAGTATTCCCCATAAAATCTGACAATTGTTCAAAAGGCAGCATTAAGAAACGGATGGTGTGGAAAAAGAAATAAGTTAAAACAATTTTTGAAAACACAAACTAAATTTCAAGTAGTACATTCTGCAGTAACTGCACCTTTTTTCCACTAGCCTAGTCATAATTGTGTTATGCTTTAATTACTCTTCAAATATATTGTGCATATAACATTTTATATTGCAAAGTGCTTTTCAGTCTTCAATCCTAGCCCTGGGACTAGCAAGTGGACACACTTGGGCAAAGCATTTAGTCTCACATGGAATTCCACTCAAGTCAGAATTTCTCCTATGCACAGAAGGATCATCTGTACTAAATCAACTGCAGAGTTAAGGCTTACTACAGGTATCTCAGAGTATCACTTTTACATTTCCATTTAGCTTCCCCTTTTTAAATTTGACAGTGTCATGGCTTAAGGACAGTTGGCAACTAAGCACCATGCAGTGGAATGGGAGGGAGAATCAAAAGTGAACTTGTAAACAGTGTTAAAAACAGTTTAATAATCAAAACAAAAATAAAATTTAATAATAATGGTAAATAATAATGATAATTAAAGGATTAAAAAAACCAAAACAAGGATAAACAAGTGATGCACTCTACAATTGCTCACCACCCGCTGACCAATGCCAGATCGCCTCCCTGAGCCCAGATCAACCCCCCTTCCATGTAACAAAAGTCTTTGACTTAAAAGAAATACTACTTGGTAGCAACCAAAACATCAGTGTGTTATCAACATTATTATAATACTGAATCCCAAACAGAGCACTGTACCACCTACTGAAAAGAAATTAACTCTATCCTAGCCAAAACCAGAACACAAAGTCAAACAACTAAAAATAGAACTATATGTGCTTCAATGGTTTCCCAAAGATAAAGAAACTGTGCTTCTAAATGTTTTTAAAACAAAACCAAATAGCCTCATGCTATCTTTTACACAAATGGCTCCAGTGGACCATAACGCCAGGAGATACTTAAGAGTCAACAGGAAGAAATCTTCATGTCAAGAATGTTCAGTGTAGTTGTTCTGGTCAAGTCTAACCATGTCCACACATATTTAATACAGTACCCATAGCTGGCTACACTATTTAACGACTCTGGTCACAGCAGGCACAAATGACTTTAATCTCACCTTGAACCTATCCAGCAACTTTTGATTCTGGGCTATGGAGATCTCAGATGGCCAAGCACCTAAGCTGACAGCAGATCAAAGAGGAGGGGAGAGTTCCTGAATTCAAATACGGGTGGGAGAGTTAGCAACAGAACCTGGTTCTGGCCAGGAGAGGGTTAATTTGTACAGTAATCAGTGGGGGATACATGGCTAGGACATAGAGTTTATTCTATACCACCTCATGTCATTTTCTGGGAATGGGGGAAGGATTCACTTCCAGGTCATGGGAGCGTGGCATGGTTGGGTCAGGCTCCACTGTGAGCTTTTTGCATATGAATCTCTCTCTGTTTTTAGACTTTTGGTTTTAATGTTGTTACTGGTTTTGTTTGTGTTTGTTTTCTTATCTCATTGCTGTTTGCAGTAAATTGTTTTTATCTCAACCCATGATCTTGACCTTTTGTGCCTCCAGTTCTCCTCTCCAGCCTGCCACAGGGGAACAGGAAGTGAGCAAGCAGCGTGTGGCTTCAGTAGGAGCATTAAATTGGAGATTACTATTCCTGATCAACCACAGCCTTATTCCTACCTCAGCTGGTAGAGCATGAGACTTAATCTCAGGATCAAGGGTTTGAACCCCATGTTGAGCATCAAATAAGGCCAGGGTGTGTAGGGGGTCAAGTAAGGCACTTGTGGGCTTACTGGAGCTGCTGGAAGGGACTTCAGTCCCAGTCCCAGAGACCCCTAGGTCTCTGGTGGTGGGAATTTGACTGCCAGAGTGGTTCCAGAGTGGCAGGGAAGTTAGCTTAACCCTAGGAATGCCACCACACTAATGATTTCTTTTACAAAGTGAGTGATTTACCTCTGTAAGCAACATTATAGCTTCCATCCTGAAGCCATGAAGGCCTTGTCCCTTATAATCTTTATATTGAAATATAATCTTATGACTGTGCACATCTAGAGACTGAAATTCTATCCAAAACTATAGCATTCAAACATTTGTATGTATACACGAGACAAAAGTAACCACAGCATGTTGTCATCAAACACAACATGTATTAGAAGAGATAAACTATCCCCTTACAATATGGCAAGGGCAAACTTTCTAGACTCAACTCTTCTTTTTTCAATAGGCAGTCTTGTGACCCTGAAAATGCCTGTTAGCTGATGACTACTGATTCTTTGAACTATTGTCTTGTGAGATCCTCCAAGTTTACCTTCTGATGTTAGGATGAGGTTCAGCCAGCTGCTGATAGAAAATTAATCACTGGCAATATCCAAAGAAGCACACTGCTAGGGTACATAACCAACTAAGCGAAGACTATAACAATTTAATGCTCTCTGAAATTCCAGTAAGTATACTATCTTTAACTTTTTCTCTTTTTTTACTTTATTTAGCTATCCTACATACCTTGAGGTCTCGATGAATTAACTTTTCAGAATGAATATATTCCACTCCTTTCACTATTTGTAAAAATTTGTTTTGTACCATTGCATTATACTTTCGGTCTTCTCTATTTTTTTCAGTCCACTTTTCCAATGTCCCTTGTTCACAGAATTCCATTTGGATGAAAAGACAGCAAATTTCTTTGCCTGAATTCTGGCTTTAAAAGAAAATTACATACCATATTAAAATTGGCAAGATACAATTCCTCCCAAGTCATCTTCAAAAACTCTTTTTGCTAATAATTATTTTTGTAGTTACCCAAAACAAAGTCTGCAAGTCCTTTAATTTTAAGAAAGATCCTAGAGCAATTTCAATTAAATAAATAGGACTGCAACTCAAAGAATCCATGCTTAGTTGCTACATACTCCTGGAATATTTCTAAGTGTTGCTTGCTTCCTAGTTTCACACTGGAAGTTTTCTGAGTGCCCAAGTTCCATTTCCTTCATACCCAGAGGCTTGTACTATACAGGAAGAAATACCACTGTCCTTGGCTCGCATCTGGCCTTGTAGGAACTGCTGCAAGTCCCTGACACAGGTTCTCTATTCTGCTCAAGAGACACAGCATCCTTCCTATCCTGCCCAGAATGGTCATGTTCTTTCCAACTCTGTCCTGTCAAAAAGGTAGTGCAGTGACCATCTTTGACATCGGTCTGCTAGTTACAGAAACCCTTCTGACAGCTGGAAATCTAGATGAAATATATTCACCCACCTGGCAGCCTCACACTTTCCAGAGAAGCCCATAGGATAGGCTGAGGCTGGAGATGGTGAGGGGAGGGAAAATACGAAGAGAAGCATGCACTGTTTTTTCCTATGTACACTGTGTGATGAGTGCCCTGGTATAAAGCTGCTTGAGGTACTGAAAGAACAAGCATTAAATGGCTCAGGAGCCTCTGTAGCCTTGAGTTCAGGGCATGAATTCCAGTCTGGAACCTCAGCTTTGAGGACTTTTTCTTCTGTCTTTAACCCATTAACTGTTTAATGTAAAATACATACATGATATTGAGGCTCCAACATATTAATGGTTCTGTTTTGACAGACTTCTTCCCCTCATTTTACTCCTCATTTAATAAGCACAGTAATGGAGAGGTATCATGCCAACCATTAATCCATTAATATTTTATGGCTCCAAGTAAGTAGGGCAGCCTTTTTGAAGAGTATGAATTTACAGCTAGTGAAAAAAGCTTACCACAGAAGCCTGGAAAAGCTGATAGTCTAACTTACAAATAAAAACTCTTACCACTGTTTTTCCAGAAGTCTTTGTGTTGAAAGGCTACCTCCAAATTCAAGAGCATTTCATTTTGTATTTCTGTCCTGAACAGTCAAAACTGTTTCAGGCATCATGGTTAAAATACTAACTTAGGGAAATAATTAAATCTATGATAGCTACTGGGTGACCAGTACTTACTATAAAAAGGAAGCTTCTGATCAGGAATTTGATAGCAAACTGTCAGACAACTTTTTAGTTTCTGTTGTTAATTCTTGCTCCAATTTTGAGTTCTGCATTCTTACTCTGCTATATAAATTCACTAAGCTCATATATTAAGAGAGAGGAGAAATATGAAATTATATAATGTATCTTATTAATCAAGGAAAAGAAGATATAAATATACTTAATGACATCCAACCTGCTGCTGGGAAGTACTGTGCCTTTTCTCCTAGCTGTATGTTTGCACGTGTGCATTTATATTTGTATAATAATTGATAACCAATTACCAGCCTTTCTTTTCACAGCATAAAGTTCACTATGGCAAACCAGCTTGTGAATGCAAGTGACTATTCTGTAGTTACCTTGAGTCTGGGTACTTCATACGGTCATACCCTTTCCAGCTGAAATAATACCGCACTATGTTCTCATGTGTAAGTTTTGCCAGTCCTTCTGCTTCACGCTCTACTTTCCTATCAGGAGGGGGGAAAGAATTTTTAAAAAAAAAGCATTTCCCTATTACAACATAATACAAAGTTAAATAAAAGATATGCTATCAAGTGGAAGGATACAGATAGTTTTACATTCATTTAGAAACAGAGCATAATATTCTCCTTCATATAAGTTCAAAGTTTAAACCCGAGGTTACAGATTTTGTGGGTTTTCTTTCATCTTGTCAGTTATTCAAAGTGCAAAAAATGTTTTGACCACATTAGGAATTAAAAGCTCCACTCAAAAAAAAAAAAACAAAAAAAAAAAAACCAGCTGCAAACCCATCAGCAGAGCAGCAGTCATTGCTTGAAGAATCAGCAGAAGGTTTTCTGTATAGTTCTCAGGATTGCAATACCAATGAAAATAACATGTATTTGCAAAGAACACAAGAATCCAAAGGGAAATGTGCACATTACACAATTTAAGGGACAGGTATCTCCAACAACTTAAAACATTTTCAATAGATTACCTAAAAGAAATTAATTTTTTCAACTGCTGATAAAATACTCCACTAGGTAATACTTACAGAAAATTACTTAAAAAATATATCATCATTCTCTGTTGAGATTTATAAACGACAAGTAGCACAGCATGAGAGTAATGATTACATGGGTCACATGTATTACTTGGATTTATTTCTATTTTCCCTATTTATAGTTACTGTGCATTACTGATATGGAAATTTTCCATGTAGCCTGACAAAAGTAACAGGGCTGCTTTCAATGTTTTAATAATCATAAAGTTTTCTTCAAACACGTTTTGCAATATTAGCAACCACAGCACTACTGTGTTCAGAGAAAAGAGAACTTAGCACACCTACATTTTTACAGCTCTAGCAGAAATTAACCCATTACATGCAAAAATTAACAAAGTTTCAGCACCATTTTCAGCTTCACTTGGAAATAAAGAAAACAGTTTACTCGAAATGATAGACAATTAGTAATGAAAATCACCTAAATGCTTCTAGTATTGTTGAGGAGAGAAAACAAAGTACTAAAATATTGATGAAGGTTGTCCTAAAAGGCAGAAGTAAATAGACAGTACATACTCTGTGCATTCAACTCGTTTGATTGCATAGGTTCTCTTGTCACACTTCGATGTTGCCTTGAAAACATTCCCAAAACCACCTTCACCAATAGGCTCTATTTCTTTAAAATGATCAAGAAATCTTTAAAACAAAAAAAAAAAAAAGAGACCCACACTTATACTTAATTTTCAATTTAAGGATATAAAAGTAATCTTGACAGATATAATACATTTACTGCAATATCATTCTACAGTGATAACTCGGCAAATCTACAGATCTAAATCACAGTCTTAGAGATTAAAACAACAAGGGAAACTGACCCTTGCAAGCCTGTCAGGTAATTATCCTCACATCTTCCTTCACATGAATGATGTTTGGTTGTTAGCTTTAAATATCGTTGCTTGCTAATTTCTATGCTAGAATTTAAATTTCCAGGAAAAAAAAATCTAGTATCAATTTTGTTTGAAAGTTCTTTTTACAGCAGTATTTCCCCTCCTTCTACCATAAATAAAGCAACAAATCTAGATTCATACGTACTGTAATTAATTTTTTAAAAACCTTCTTATGTTTTATTGACAGTGGGTGGACTTCTGTTCTCTTCTCCAGTATTTGTGTCCACATCTGGCAAACTTTCATTTGAATCTGACATTTTTTTTTCCTCTTCCTTGTTTGTTACATTAGCAAAATTAGCTGCCAACTTCCTTTAGAAAGGATAAAAGCAAAATTTATAATGAGCCATTTTTCTAACACATGATGAGAAAAGAAATGTACCTCCCAATAGCAGCATTTCTTTCTAGAGATAGAAAGAATAAAGTGATTTGCAATATAGCTTACTGGAGATAGCAATCTAGAAATAAACACATACCTTTTGGGCTTCAGGACTGAACTTTGTTCACTTTTCTACATGGAAAAAAAAAAAAAAAGCCTAACTGAGGTGTCCTGAATATTTTCACTGTAGTTGGTTTAAAACATCTCTGATAATGTATCTAGGAATTGCCTATAAATATGACCATACTTTATGTAAACAACGTAATAAGAATGAAGCCATATCTCAGCTCATATGTGTTTTTCACATATTCTATGCATAACATTGTCATTGCAAAAACATGCATAACATTATCATTGCAAAAAATGAGCTTAGTTTGACCCTTTTCTTGGGAGTATTGCCATTTGTTAAACACTACATAAATTTGACCCACAGTACACAAGGAAATGACTAATGGTTAACAGTATTGAATATTCTTAGGGAAAATGCATGTATTTTCTAATGATCAGTGGATAAAAGAACAAACTGATGTTACACTCTGACAAGAAGCATGCCCTATTTAGTGTCTAAAATGTAATTATGAGGAAGACCATTTTCATACTATACCTGAGATGAAGGATTTTCACATATTGCCATGTCTTTTGTTTTTTCTACCAACTTTGCAGCTGAGTCATCAAAGCAAATGCTATTTTTATTGAAAAATAATGGACTATTTTTAGGTGAAAGTAAAACAATAATAAATAAAATTATTGTCACAAGAAAAGAAGTAGTACCAAAAAGTACACAGTTTTTAAAGCAAAACCTGAAAAGGCATTAACAGTCATGACTGATTTACACTACAAAATGTCCTGCTTGAAAGCTACTAAAATAACAACACTTTGTAATATTTTCATTTATTTCTATTATTAAATGAGTCTATGATATCTAGAAGATAGAAGAACATAAAAGCGGTAGTGGCATTACAGTCAGACTGCTGGTTCTCAAATCACATATCAAAGTTAATGTATGTTCAATTTCTTTTGCTAAGCAAATTTTTCCCTATGGTGGAAATGAACATTCATGTAGAATGAAAAAAAGGGGAAAAAATAAAGAAAAAAGGGAGAGAGGAAAGCAGAATATGGAGCACAGGAAAGTACTGAAATTGAATTATACTGAGTTTACAAGAGTGTCACAATAGGAAAATGAGTGTTAAAATGGCATGAAATAATGCTATTGAATGCAGTAGGTTAATCCATTTACATCACAGTAAAAATGCTTCTGAAAGAACCACCTATGGCATAACATTAATACATCAGAAAGCTCTAAACTTATTATAAGCTATTCCATACAGACTCACATAAAATTGCACAAGCAGAACAAACTTTGCTCTGAAGTTTAAGGAACAGAAGTTAAAATTAGATTGCTTTATACTGCAATAAAACAATAAAATTATATCTTTTATTTAGAATTAGAGCACATTACCCTCTAAGATTAGTAAATATATTGTTATCACATTAGCAGTGAACCCAGCTTACTCTGAGTCAGACTCAGTTGGCACTCGAGAGGAATTGCTGTATTTGCTAAATGTAGAGTTACCATTAGATCTTTCTATCTGGAAAAAAAAAAAAAAAAGAAAAGCCAAGAATGTTTAACAAAATCACATAAACAAATCCCTAGTGCAAAAGATGCCATCCAAAGAGGGAAGGGGGAAGATTACAGGGTCTTAAGAGCAAGTTGTTAACTGTACTAAACATTCAAAGCCCTGCAGAAGAAAGGCATCTGCCCAATTTCCACCCAGAGAAAGGAAAAACACGGGCAGGGCCCTGTCACAGTGAGTGTACTATGCAGACACATTTACAAAAGTAGAGTCTGGATTCTATTCAAAACCAGGATAAGAGCTACAAAAAGCAAATCTCTTCAATGTTTGCCACATATGCAATTGCTGCGTGGAAAATGAGATATACATAGGCTTTAATATATGTAATCAGAAGAACTGAAAACCTGAGTCAGTACAAATTGACATTCCATGTCTTCAGCATGAAAACACTGCAAAACTTGTATAACTAAATTGGAGTTGAATTTAAAAAACTTATCCCACATACTTAGTAAAGGTTCTTCCCCTTCCTTGCCCTACCCATGTCATAAGAGCATAACAGTAATATTAAAAGCAACACCTAGAATGGATATAGACCATCACCTCACAAAAAATAGACAAACTTTTTTTTTTAGTCTTTCATGGTTTTCTATCACGGTATCATGGAAACAAAAACACAGGGTTTATGTTTCAATGAGAGCCAACAAATAAACCCCTTTTTTTTAAATACAGGAGTACTGCACCTTTACTACTTTTTGCCAGTTACATTTTGTTTGTTACACAGACATCACTGAGAATTAATAAAAATTAAAACCAACCCAAACAACCCACCCCAAATTTAGACTAATTGGTACACAAGTTCTGTTTGGCATAGTAAATTTCAGACTTTGATGAAAATTAAAAGATCCCTGGGTTTGCAACAAATGAAAATATTAAGAAAGGCTCCTAGAGCTATAATAGGACATTAATTAATTACATGGTTGACTTAAAAACAATTTTTAAAGCATTGAAAAATTCACAGCCAAATAATTTTAAAAGTACTTAAAAGTAAAAAAGACTTCTTCCCTCCCCCATGCTGCCATTCTTTCCTTTAAACTACACTCCACATAAGTTAGTCCATATGTTTTGTGCATTTCAGAAGTGGGTTTGAACCACTATTGGAATTCTGATAATTTTTTGTACATGTGGAACATTTGCCAACATGAAGATAACAGCTCTGCTCTCCAGAGGATGGTGTCAGCAATTGTTTCACTGGACTCTGCCTTGGAAACACTACAGAAGGCAAGTCCTGTTGATTCTGACTCCTGCTTTTTCCTCTCACATACCACAACAGATTTTTGATCCAACAGAAGACAAAAAAAGAAGTATGTTCATACCCTGCCAGCTCAACAACACTTCACACAGAAGATAACCAAGTCAGAATTTAGAAATTTTTAATACATGTGCACCCTTGAATGACAACATATCAGACCTGAAACACAGAGAGGTATCAGCTGTCAGGGTTTCGGGGTTTTTTTAATCCAGAATTGAATACAGAAACACAACATAAATTCTACTAACACTTGCCCAAACAACATACTTAAATATGGATTGTTTCCCTCTTTAATGGAATCCATGGAATATGCTTTTAAATACAATGAGGAGATTGGTTCAAAGATTTAAACTTCTGTGATAAGGCTAAATATAGCACATACGGTCAGAGAGCTTTCTTTATTTACCTTCTCATATGCTTCTTTTGCAGCAGCTTGTTTTGCAGCAATTAAAGAATGTCCAGTGCCCCTTCCATACAAATGACCACTAATTGTACAGCTAATAGAGTACCTGTAAAATACAACAGGGAATCAAGTCTTATATCCCATATGACAAGTCTTAATTCAATGATTTTTAAACACTACAATCAACTGACATTATAGAATGGAAATCTGAAATATACATCTTCAGGACAGTGTTTCCAATATACATTTAATCCAATTAATAATGGTAGATAACGAATTTGTTGTGCCTTCAAGATAACTCACTTTCAGAGCCTGGTGCAACCATGTAAAAGATTATTCTGGGAGGTATTGAGGACACCTGGAGGACAACACCGTCATTGGTCACAGCCAGCATAACTTCATGAAGGGAAAGTCCTGATTTCCTTCTAAGACAGGGTACCCCACCTAAGCTGATCTAGGAAAGCCAGATGATCTAATCTTTCTGGACTTTGGCAAAGCACTTGATGATGGGTAAGCAACTGGCTCATGGGTCAGGCACAAAGGGTTACAGGGAATGGGGTGGCATCAGACTGGGGACCTGTCACTAGTGGGGTTCTACAGGGTTCCATTCTCGGCCCTGTGCTCTTCAACATCTTCGTAAATGACTTGGACACAGGACTAGAAGGACACCAAGTAACTTTGCTGACAAGACTAAACAGGGAGGAGCTATTGACTCCCTCAAGGGCAGGGAAGCCCTGCAGAGAGATCAACACACTAAAATTAAGAGATGGGGCAATCACCAACCATGTGAAATTTAACAAGGGCAAGTGCCAAATTCTGCAGCTGGGATGGGACAACCCAAGTTGTGTGTATAGAATTGGGAACAGGAGGCTAGAGAGCAGCACTGTGGAAAGGCACCTGTGGGTTCTGTTCAACAGCAAGTTGAACATGAGTCAGCAGTGCC
>VZTR01014213.1:271479-391510 GCA_013400775.1 Chaetops frenatus | reverse complement strand
TGGACTTTGGCAAAGCACTTGATGATGGGTAAGCAACTGGCTCATGGGTCAGGCACAAAGGGTTACAGGGAATGGGGTGGCATCAGACTGGGGACCTGTCACTAGTGGGGTTCTACAGGGTTCCATTCTCGGCCCTGTGCTCTTCAACATCTTCGTAAATGACTTGGACACAGGACTAGAAGGACACCAAGTAACTTTGCTGACAAGACTAAACAGGGAGGAGCTATTGACTCCCTCAAGGGCAGGGAAGCCCTGCAGAGAGATCAACACACTAAAATTAAGAGATGGGGCAATCACCAACCATGTGAAATTTAACAAGGGCAAGTGCCAAATTCTGCAGCTGGGATGGGACAACCCAAGTTGTGTGTATAGAATTGGGAACAGGAGGCTAGAGAGCAGCACTGTGGAAAGGCACCTGTGGGTTCTGTTCAACAGCAAGTTGAACATGAGTCAGCAGTGCCCTTGCAGGCAGGAGAGAAAACCCTGTCCTGGGGTGCAGCATCACCAGACAGGCAAGGGATGGGCTTGTCCCACTCTGCACTGGGGCAGCCTCATCTCGAGTGCTGGGGGCAGTTTTAGGTGCCATAATATAAAAATGACATTAAGCTATTGGGGAGTGTCCAAAGGGTGGCAAAAAAGATGGTGAACAGCCTTGAGGGGAAGCTGTGTGACAAGCAGCTGAGATCACATTCAGCCTGGAGGAGACTGATGAGAATCCTCATTGCAGTTACAACTTCCTTGTGAGGGGAAGAGGAGAGGCAGGCACTGACCTCTTCTCTGTAGTGAACAGTGACAGGACTCACAAAGACAGCATGAAGCTGAGTCAGGGTAAGTTTAAGTCAGACATCAGGAAAAGATTCTTCACCCAGAGGGTGGTTGGGCACTGGAACAAGCTCCCCAGAGAAGTGGTCACAGCACCAATCCTGACAGAGGTCAAGAAGTTTTTGGATAATGCTCTCAGGCAGATGGTGTGACTCTTTCCAAAGATTCATCTAACCTGACCAAGGATAACTAATGGTCACGTAAGTAAACACAACAAAGTATTAGAAGGAAGGAGGAAGAGAAATTATATCTTACGTGGGAGCATGGGCATCTCCAGTACGAGTTTTGTTAGGATAATCAACTACTTGACACGTCCTTTGTGAAAAAATATTTAATAGGCTGACATAATCTTTGTCTAGTGGAGGTGATGAGGTTGTTTGAGTTGTTGTTAACTCTGCAGCTGTCATATTTGCAGGACTCCTACGCTATAAAACAAACAAAACAGGTAACTTAAAAACTTAAGCTTAAAAAATACACTAAGATAAACAGTGCATAAGAGCTAATACAGCTGCAAGGTTTGTCCACATTTCAAAAGACTCTTAAGAAATCCCTCATTTCTATTAACTGAGGCCTTTGTGGCAAAGGACAGACATCCCAAGCCTAATTATTACATTTTCATATAATAAATGTAAACCTGGCTTTCCAAGTACCACACTTTTGCATTTAACAACCTCTCACCATGCCTCATCTCACCTCTTTTAGGAAACTATAGGGAACGAGCTGTGAAGGAGAGACAGCAGCAGGATGCTGCTGATGCTGCCATTTAGCAAGGGCTGCAAATGCTCCTTTGCATGTACAAGAGGGGAAAGCAGGACTTTTCAACTGTCTCATGATTAGTCAACATTAGTAACATATCAGCAAACATGCAGCAACTGTCTTAAAGTAATGACAGTGACACAATAAAAGCTGTATAGAAAAAAGTAAGGAAAGATTTCACTTGAAAGGTGTAAAAGCATTCAGAGTCAAAAAGAAACATAAAGAATGGCAAATAAAGAAGTGCAAAACACTTGTCAGAAACTAAGGAGCAAAATTCAAACCTAGACTTAATCACAGAAGGATAGAGTATATAACCAGCTATACTGTAAAGAATATAATGACAAGGAAAAAAAGATTAATTAGAACAAGTGAAAGTAAGTAATTTCATTAGCAGAGTGGCAACAAACACATTGAGTAATACCCTGCAAGTGATTTGAAGACACTGAATCACTGAACAGTTGTCAAGATATAAAAGGACTGATGTCTACTCTGGATGCACCAAGGCAGCTTAACAAAGACAAATACATTTCCTTATCCTCCTATACAGCAGAGGAGGAAACACTCACAGTATTAGATATCAACCCTATAGGAGAACAATAAGGAAAACAATTCAGTGATAAAAAGTAGAAAACTGCTGAATAAGACAGAACAAAGACGAGTAATTAGAAACTGTTTCAAATTAAATAACATTCTATTGAAAGTCTGCTTTTTGATATTCATCTTCAACATTTACTAGCAAAAAACACCCAAATCTTAATCCTATTTACTCACCTGTTTCTCAATAATTTCCCATGTTTTTTTTGCTGCTACTGCTTTTGCTTCTTTTTTACTTTTACCAATGCCTGTACCATATTTCTCACCATTTATTTTGGCCACAATTGTGAACCTGCAATGAAGGAAACTTGTCTAAAACATTGCTACATTTTCCCACACATATATTTTAATAACATTATCAGATTAAACTTCAGGTTTATTATCTACAAAGCACTATAGGATAACTAGGACGTATTGAAGCCTTGATGTGTTTTTATTATATCAAACCTGTGATTATCTTAATTCCTTAGCGTAAATATTTTTAAAAGTTTCCTCTCTAGTCACAAAGGCATGTACTTTATTTGTTCCAACAGTATTTTTAACTGCTTTTTAAAATCAAAATAATTTAATTTTTAAATCCAAAAGACTGGATGAGGTCAGCATTGTTACAAGCAAAGTTGTGAAGCCCTAACACCAGGACACACTCAGCAGTGGGACACTATATAGAGGAAAGATTAGCTAATCTTGATTTCATGAAACCAGATGTGACATTACACTCACCTGTAATACCCTGTGACGTACACTGCTCAGTAAGTGCAAAAACCACGTCTGGTGCTTGTGAGGTATCAATTTAAAGGCAGTCACAAAAAAGCCCCACCAAAACCAAAGAAAAATGACCAACAAACAAACAAACGAACACAAACCCCAGTCCTGCCCTTCTGCACTCAACTGCTGATCCCATCCTTCTCTGTCTCCCCGTTCCACAACTGTGCATGTCCTGCTTCCCATATGGCAACTCCATGAGTCAGAATGGGAATCTGATGCAGCTCAGGACTGACGGTACTGGGTCTGGCTGGGATGGGGTTAACTTTCTTCAGAGCACCCAGAACGGTTGTGGCTTTGGGACTAACACAGGGTTGATGTTTTACCTGTTGCTGAGTAGTGTTTGCACAGCACCAAAGCTTTTTTCTTTTTCCCACTCTGGCCTTCCAGCAAGCAGAGGAGGGATATGTGAAGAGCTGAGAAGAGACACAACCAAAGCAGCTGGCCAGAGGGATAGTCCATGCCATATGGCATCATGCTCAGCAATAAAAACTGGGAGAGGAAGAAGAGGGGACACCCAGGGCTATAGTGTCTACCTTCCCAAGTAAACATTAGGCATGATGAAGCCCCACTTTCCTGGAAACATCTGCCTGCTGGTGGGAAGGAGTAAGCAACTTCCTTGTTTTGCTTTGGTTACACATCCAGCTATGCTTTGTCTATTAAACTGTCTTTCTCTCAGTCCACAAGTTTTTCTCCCTTTCACCTTTCTGATCCTCTCCCTGTCCCACTGGAGGGAAGTGAGTAGCTGGCTGGGGGTTTCACTGCCTCCTGGAGTCCACCTCCCACTGTGCCTTAACAAATGGTTGGATTTCAGACTAATCAGTCCTTACACAGATCTGACTTGTATGCAGCTCCAAATCCCCTAATGTTTCTGACACTGCCTTTGCACAAAAGGCAACAGAGGAGAAACAACAACTGGATTTCCACCTTTGGAAGCAGCACACACTTGCAGCAAGCTGAAGTGGCCATTAGAGCTTCAGGGCACACCTGTGCTTCACGTTGCAGCAGAGCTTGTAAATGCTCAGAGCCAGCAAGATGGATTCACACAGGTATAGCACTGTGAGCTCCTCTGTGGGAAGATTTGTCTCAAATAGTGTAGTGACTTTAGGAACTCACTTTTTTCATTATTCCAACTTTGTTCTCCACTTCCCTTTAATGAAATGTGTATTGGGTTACAATGGAAGATGTAACCAAAAGTATGTATTCCATTACCATCTATGTAGCTGTTAAGATAGGAGAGGCAGTGTTCTTTATTTTCTCCATGACTCAGCCCTGATAACACCCTCTGGGGAAAGAGGTGCCACCCTGAGGGGGCCATCAAGGTCTCCTAGCATGGCTCAGTGAATTACATCGTCCATTGTGAGATGCCCTGCCCAGGGGGGAGGATACAAACATTCCTACCTGTATATAATCTGAGGCCTAGAACATCAGGGAACCTAGAACACTACCACTGGATTTCCAGAGGACAAGAACTAAATAATCACCACTGAACCTCCAGAGAAGGACCATATCTTACTACAGGATCACTGCTTCAAGAGAACCACATCCATCACTCCAAAAGGACTGCAGCCACCATTTAATTGGACTGCTACCAGCACCCTGACCAACAGGATGTCAGGTCATATTCTGACTGTCAGTTTAAGCCAGTGTTTCTGTACTATTGCCTTTATTTTAATTTTCCTGTTAAATTGTAGTTCTGACTTAGACTGTCCTGCTGGTTTGCTTTCAAACTAGTACAAAGTGTTTGGGTAGAAAATAATGAAGATGCAGAACAGTGCTTGCTCTCATTTTATAAGCAAGGCTTAACAAGAAATCATAAGGGAGCAAACAGCAGGACAAGACACACCCATGGTGTGCCATATACTCTACACATAGGAAACAGCAAAGAAAAAACAAAACCTGTAAGAAAGATTGTTCTTTGGGAAGGAGCTTGTCAGACAACCCATACCTAAGCACTGAATACTACAGACATTTAGCTATGACACTGCATCCAAAATACACCATTCCATTTAAGCATCCTGAGGAAATCTGCAGTCTGAGTTTCCATTATCAAGTTGAGGATTACCTGCAGGAGTGTTACGTCAGTTGGTCATAAATGCAGTAATACTTATCCACCATGAACCCCAAGTTAATAAGCAATTCCCAGACTTGACAGGTTTAGGCAGAACTGGCCTAACTGTCCATTCACTGTGTTCCCAGACCAAGAAAGCTCAGAACTGAGCTATCCTGGGTTCTCTCAACTTTCTTACATTGTGTTCAACACTGACCCTGTCAGACTGGAAGCAGCCACAGCACCAGAACCATGATAGGATGGGAGGTATGTCTGCATCACGCCTCAGACAACTGCAAGACGATTTATGAGATGGGACACAACACAGAAAAGTTAGGGAGCCAGCCCAGAACCAGCAGAGGTCAAGACATCCTGTTAGCAGGCAGAACACCAGGAAAGAACAGCACAAGGGTACTGAAGGAGGTTTACAGCACACATCACTACAGCCAGACACTTAACACTGTATCCTTGAAATAGGCCAAGTTACCCAGGATTTTCCTAGACACCACTGTCACACAATGGGCTGAACTGCATTTGTGAATGAAGCAGAACACACAGAAAAACAATGAGAAAGCACAATAAATGTGATCAATAAATTGGAATGTATTAAGTTCTGTCAGTCTCATGCCATCACTTTTGAAGAATGAAGATGTTGCTGTGTGATCACAACTATCGTCATTATTGCAATAAGGGTTACTTTTTTTAATTACATGAGCCACATGGGGAAAAAATTAAGATAACTGATTAACATCTGAGATCCAGATAACATTTATTAACGTATTATGGGATGGTAATCAGATTTAAGAATAAGTTTGCACAGACAGTGCTGGCTGACAACATGCAAGACATTAAAAGAAACATATTCATTATTAGCATAACACGTCTTCAGGTAAACTAGCAAAAAATTTTTTAAAAATCACACAAGGAAATATTACAGATCTTGAGTATCTACAACCTTTGGCAAGGGAAAAATACACTATATCAATGTAAAAAAATAAAATACATTCCATCACCTGTATTTGTATCTAAAAGGTAAAGCAGAACTTCTTAAGCAAAAGATCCTTTTCTTGTGAGAGATGTTGAAAAATATACTACATATTAAATATGTTAGTACCCAATGAGTTAATACACCCAACCTTTCTGGTTAGAAATCAACAATGCTTTGTAAACACTTCCCTTTATAGTGCTTAAATCATAAACTGAAATATTTGCTGTAACCAATCCACCTCCTGAGAGGAGATGCAAAATATACAATAGAGTTACTAGTAAGTAACAGGTACATTGCTGGTACTTTCTGAGAAAGAGCCATCACCTTTGAAATAAGTTTTCTCCTTCAACTATATCACATGATGTCCTCCCCTTGCACCTACCATTCAATCCATGGTTTTAACTGGCTTTCTCACAACTTACGTGCTTTCAGCAAATGACCATTTGTGACTGCAAGCTGTACCCAGTTTGTTCATTGCAGGAAGAGCCCCGCTAGTTATTGACATACAGAGTAACTTACTCAGGATCATGTGATGGGCCCGTCATATTGATGGTGTCATAATCCACTGTAAATTTATACATTTGACAGTAATGGTTGATCTTCATAATATAGTCACAATCCATTTTGACACAATCTTCAATAGATGCTGCAAAGTAACATTCAAAGATGTGTCTGTTGCTCTAGACATAGAATAAAGACAGCCCCTAATCCTGGTAGATAGATCACTGCAATGATATAAAATAGAAAACTGGTGCCAGCAACAAAGTTCATGCGAAACTAACTCGAATTTCTAATTCAAATGATTGGTCTGCAAAAGTTTAAGTCATTGCTTGGAATAGCAGTTTTTGAAAGCAGGGTGAAGCATTTAGTGATCAGAGAAGATTTCTTAGCAGATTACTTGACAAAATAGACTGAATCATTCACTGAATTCTGTGGCAGGAAAATAATCAGTAACGTTTCTCCAGAATCAGAATCTGTTCCTTCAGAAGAGAAGACGCCGGCACATAACATAGCCCTTCGAGCAGCGATGACGCCAGGCGTTGCCATACGGACCAAAGATGACCCCCGGCTGCCGTCACCGAGGGCCGCGGGCCAGGCTGCTGCAGCCGGGCTGCGGGCACCCCATCTCGCTCGAACCCTGCCCGCCCCATCCCGCGCCCCCGCCCCGCCGGTACCTCCGAGCCGCTGCGAAGCTCCGGGACCCGCGGGGGCTCCAGCAGCCAGCCCGGTTCGGCGCACCCCAGCCTGGCGCGCTGCGCACACCCCACCCAATTTCGCTTCCCGCCGCACCGCCCGGCCGCATGGAAACGGAAACGAAACGGAAAGCGCGTCGAGGGCGGGCGAGAGAGCTCCGCAGGGAGCGGGGCTGCTCCGGCCCGAGGCCGGGAGGAGCTGCGCTTTGCCCGGCACAAGGAGCGGCGCCTCCGCCGCCTGCGCTCTGCCCAGCGCTCCTGGGTTTACGAGGGCTCCAAAGCAAGCGAGCGGCTTCGCAAAGATCTGACCCCCCAGCCTTAGTCCTGACTCGCTGACGCCTTTTTGTTTTACAGCAACCACGCGTTCTGGCTCGGCAACACGCCCAGCGGAGAGCAGTGCGCACCCAAATACATCCAAACCCCCAAGCCCAGAACCCCCGACGTTTTATACGTCTCTCCCAGGGCGTCCGTCCCGTTCTTCCTTCTCGTCGTCTCCTTCCTCCCCGCTCCGTGTTCATCCGTCGCACCGGCGTCACCTTATCCAGCAGTCACCGGCTCCTGCTGTGACTCTCAGTTGCCCATTCACCTGGCTGCAGTCACCAGTCTTCACGTCCCTTGTTGTCCCAAAGGCTGGGAGTTCATCGCCTCTTATCTCAAGCTCCAATCAGGAGCCCAATCTGTATTTTAATCTGCAGATTGCAGACCAAGATACCTGGGTGAGAAATATTCCTCAATACATTGATCTTGAAATATGTTATGGGTATCACTGAACACAAATGCACTTCATAGTATATCTCTTACAAGGATAAAGGAAGAAAATAATCAGTCATGAAATTAATGATATATTCTATGGAAGTGGGAAAGAAAAATCTTCAAGACTAGTTTTCAGGGGCTAGATGTAAAGGATGAAGCAGATGAGTTCCACTGTGCATCCAAGTCACCTACTCCTGATCACTCAGATTTGATTCCCACCCCAAGGTCTCTTGCAGAAACCAGACAGCTGTAGAAGAGAAGGAAAACAGCAGTAAGCCTTAGGTCTTCCTCAGTATGAGGAAACAGCTTGGGCACCCAGGAAGAAATCTCACCTGCTCTCTCATATTGCTAACACAACCTAAAAGGAACCCATTGAGACACCAGTGGGGATGCAGGAAAAAACCATCAGAGAGTTGCAAATGCTGAACTCCTAAACATAATCATCTTGTAGGNAAAAAAAAAAAAAAAAAAAAAAACGAACTATGATATGAGTCAAATAATTCACAAATTATTTCTTTAAAAGATACCCAAAGCAATTCCTCATTTAAAGATACCAAACTGGCATTCTTACATTATCACTTCTTGGATGTGCAGTATATCTTATGTTTCAGCTTGTCTCCTACTCCAATGACTGTTCTTTTCCTGGCTCTCAGCTTCTGTGAGGGGTTTTCCAGCCTCTAGTGATGCTGCAGAAAGAACAATGAGAAAGTAATGCACTTGCTGATAGATTAAAGCTGTCGTGAGTGAGCTTATTTGCTAACCCTGGGGTCTGAATAAATAACATCAAATAGGTTGCTGAAGTTCAACAACCTAGCAGACAATTTTCCAAGAGTACAGAAAAGCACATTTTACAATTACAGTCATGCTCTAAAGCCAACAAACATTTTCTATGCAGAGTCAGTTAGTGAGAAAACTGAAAATAAAAAAATTTAAAAAAAATTTAAAAGGTAATTATCATTCATGGTTTAACTGCTTCAATTCTGTAATGGAAAGCTTCTAGTAAAAATCTATACCTTATAAAATCTTGTAAGACATTTATTTTCCAACTATGACCTGGTCAAAGAAAGCACAAACATTAGTTTTATGTAAATGTACCTTTTTCCAAAAGCGCACATAGGATCCATTGCTCACTGACTGCAATTTAGGGCTCTCTGAAACAAATGTCACCTTCCTAAGCAGAATGAATCCTAAAAATTCAGCTATTTTTAATCACTCTTCTATGTAAATTCTGAAAAACAGTAATTCAGTAGAGGCATACAAAATCCACATGCCTAACACCTTTTCCATCTTATGTAGCAAAACTAGCACATTTTATTAGAGCCAACTAGAGCAATTTTATTAAAATCCCTCTTACTGCCTAAAGTACAGGATCCTTAGTCATCTATGTTTCTTCTCAGAATCTGCCTCTCTCCTTAAAGGCTTGTCATATGCCAAGATCTTGGGCACAAATATTTTTGCCCTGCATGTGACTCAATGTCTTCTATCAGATAAGGAGATTGCTATCAAAGGTGCAATTTTCAGAACTGAAAGTGACCTGGAGTGAACTTCCTGGTTTTTTGGTAACAGACCAAGTTCCCTCCAGCTTTGTAAATTGCAGTTAATGATTAATGTCTAATCGACATTAGCAGTATTAAACACTAATCAAATTAAGAAAAATTGCTTGCTGGATGTCAAAAAAATACCTTGTGTTTCTCAAAACATTATCAAGGAACAAGAGCCTGTTAAACTTCACCTTGGGGAAAATGATCAATTCAACAGCCTTTGGTATATACACCTGAAGATCTTGTTCTATGAAGCCGTTCAGGCCTTCATTCGAATGCCTTTGTGATTTATTTGCTCTAGAAAATAGTAACCTTTGGAGTTTCAAATAATCCATTATTATACGGTTTTCCAAATAGGGGGGTTACAGTGGAGTTATTGACTTTTACTTTATTAGGAACACTTGCTCTTAAATAATTCAGTCCCTGTGCTGTGGCTGCTGTGCCCGCAGGTAACTGAAACAGGTCACGCTCCAGAAGGTAACAGGGAAAGCCGAACTGGACCGAATCGTTTGCTTGCGTGTCCTCCTCCTCCTCCTCCCTCGTGTTTACCAGGTCCTGTGCACGGAAACCTACAGACTACGGCATCTTTGGGCGCCACGCAGCGACCCCTTGCAGAGGCCCAGCTGGTGCCGCTTCCTAAGGCTGGGACAGGCTTCCCCAGCGGCAGCAGCCGCGGGCCCGGGGCTGCCGCAGCCAAGCTGCGGCCAACAGCCGGGAGCGGGCAGGCCTGCCCGGGTGCAGGCGCTGCGGGGGGAATTTCACTGCAAAGCCGTTCCCTAGCAGCATCTCAACACGTATTTTCCAGCCACCTGTCCCGTTGCCTTACCGAGAAAGCATTCCTATACAGAGGAAAAAAAACCCAAAACACCAAACATCGAAACACACCCCAAATTCCGCGGCGAGGCCCCACCCACGCCACGCCCGGGGCCTCCGTAGCGCCGCTCCTCCTCCCGGGCTCAGCCACCGCCTCGCCACGGCTCCCTTTCCCCTCGCGTTCCGCGCCCCGCCCACGACCGGCATGGCCAGGGCCGCGCCGGACGCTGCGGCTCCCAGCGGCAGCCGGGGCATGGGAGCTCCCGCGGCCTTTTTTCCTGCCCCTGCCGCATACGAGCTCTCGGGATTCGGACGGAGTCTCCTCACAGCCCATTCCCGCGCCCTGCGCGATTTCAACCCTCCTTTTCTGGGGGGGCACCTGGGAGGGCCGAGCTCCTCCCGCGGCCCAGCGCGCCCCGAGCAGCGCGTTCCCCGTCTGTGCCCCGCCCCGCGGACCTGACGCGAGGGGCGGGCCCGGGCGGGCGCGCCGCGCCTGTGCCCGGCACGGGCGGCTCTGCCGGCGGTCAGGGGCGCTCCCCTCCGCCGTTCGAGCGGGGCGGCTCTCGCAGGAGGCGGCGCCATGGGGCTGCACGGCGTTAAGGCGGTGTTCTTCGACCTGGACAACACGCTGATCGACACGGCGGCGGCCGGGCGGCGCGCCATCGAGGAGGTACTGCCCTTGTCCCCCTTCCCACGCGGGGCCCGCGGCAACCCCTCCTCTCGGCCTGGCGGCGGCGGTGCCGCTCGTGTCCCTCTCCCTCCCGCTCCCTCCCGCTCCCTCCCGTGTTGACAGGCAGCCCGGGGCCGCGCTCCGGAGCGTGCCGCGCGGCCCCTCAGCGCCCTGACGCGCGTCCCCGCGTCCCTTGCAGGTGATAAGCGCCCTGCAGTCCAAGCACCACTACGGGGAAGGAGAGGCCCGCGCCATCTGCGATAAGGTCCAGGCCAAGCTCCTCAAGGAGTGCCACGATCCCGCCAAGATGTGCATCACAGACCTGCGGATTTCGCACTGGGAGGAGGCGATCCAGGAGACCATTGGGGGCGAGGCGAACCGCGACCTGGCGGCAGAGTGCTATTACCTGTGGAAGACGACGCGGCTGCAGCACCTGACGCTGGCCGAGGACACGCGGGCCATGCTCACCGAGCTGCGGAAAGGCCTCCGCCTGCTGCTCCTCACCAACGGCGACCGGCAGACGCAGAGGGAGAAGATCGAGGCGTGCGCCTGCGAGCCCTACTTCGATGCCATCGTTGTGGGGGGAGAGCAGAAAGAGGAGAAACCGGCGCCATCCATATTTCATTACTGTTGCGATCTCCTAGGGGTGCAGCCCGCAGAGTGTGTGATGGTCGGTGACTCTCTAGATACAGATATTCAAGGAGGCCTGAATGCTGGCCTGAAAGCAACAGTCTGGTTAAACAAAGCGATGACCGCCCCCGTAGATACCTTCCCTGTACCTCATTATATTATTTCTTCTGTACTGGATCTTCCAGCAGTTTTACAGAAGATGGAGCACAACATAAATGCTAAGTTAGGAACTGACCATATGGCTGGTAGCAATGAAGCACATTGATGATGGTTCCAGCATAAAGAGACCTGCTGAGCTGTTAGGTGACACACGCTCTTTTAAAAATTCTGACCCTAGGAGTTTGAACTCATCTATGGGATGCTCTTTTAAAAACAGCAGAGGGATAAATAAAAGCACAGTTGTCAGTGAAAACAGGATAGAAACACAGAATTATATTAATTTAAATGATGCGAGTGCAGTTAATCTAAAGTAACTGCCTCTGTCTGGAAATTATTTTGACAGACTGTGGCAAAAATCTGTCTGTCTCTGACCTAAGTTGCCAGTCTCTTGTTTTTATAGTGGAAAAGAAAATCTGAATGTTCTGAGCTTTCACATGCTTTGCTGACTTGTAAGCTTTGCAGAAACTTCAGTTCTGACCTCGTGTGCAGTGTGTAAAAGAAGGTGAGAAAGAGAGTGTAGTACAATCTGGTAAATCTTCACAATTAATCTGCAGTTTATCTCAGGAACTGGAGTAGATTTCATTATTTCTCAGGCTATTAGAAATGCTCTACCTTTGATCTTTTTTACAAGTTTTGGATTTTTTCCCAGACTTTGCAGTGGCTTTTCTTTTATGTATCTCTTGCCAAAAGTACTTAAATATTACATCAAAAATTTGCATTTTTATCAGGGACCATTTATCAGAGGGACTTGATGGATAAGCTTTTACTTTATATTCTCTTGGTGCTTATGCAGACAGGCAGTATACTTGTAATTCAGATTATGATTTTTGTTGAAATGGATAAAACAGGGATATTTTCAATGGTGTTACTGTACTGTCAGGCTCTTCAGAAGCTAGTATCATTGTTCTGTCTGATTTTATCAGTGAATTTTGATCAAACTTTTTGGAGAAACTGTTCTTGGTCTTGCTCAGGTGTATGGCTACTCAGATTCAGCTGTAGGATCAGTGCCTTTTTTTGACTGTTTTAATGGCACTGCTATTTAATCCCTCCTTACTCCAGTTTCCACATGTCATTCATGTGATTTATTCTGGAGAAAATATGAGCTAGTTGTCTGTAAATGGCTTTCATTACTTTCTTCCAGGAAACTGGAAAATTATGTCATATGTATTACAGTACTGTATACAACTTTATAAGGTATATGTGGTATTTCCACTACATGTAGGAGATGACTCTTTAAAACAGTAAGCTTTCTATTTCCCAGATCATTACATTAATTTATTCTTCCTGTGCCTCATATTCTTACTATATAATGGGGAAGTATTCTCATATTAAATGGATATGTAAACACTTCTTGGAAAGTCTCTGGTTTTTAACTCTATTTGCTGTAGGTACACTGGGATGAGTATCAGACTATATATGAAAAATCAAATTTTATATTTTAGAATAATTCCATGACCAAGCTTTTGAGAACAGGCCACTGGCAGGAGAGTGTCTGGCATGTGGGCAGCAATAAAAAGTGCAGAAACCTACTATGCAATGGGTGTATAGAAGAAGATCTTATACAATAAACATTCATTTCAAATTAAACAATGGAACCTAAGTTAATACAGTTAAGTCTTGCATAGGATGACAGAGTCAGTTTAGAGAAGGCTATTACTGGTCTGGGTTAAATTATTTGACAAAGAGTTTAGGTTGGATCAAAATATGTTGCTCCTGCATTGAGGAGGGGGAAAAATAGAAAAGAAGTATTCATTAAATTTGGAACCCCCTTCACCCAATTGTCCATTACAAAAGGTAAAGCAATCTGCCTTCCTTGTCTTACCTAGCCAAGACTTGAGACACCAGGTCAAGGAAGAGTACAGAGACAGACCCCACCTATTTCTTTGAGGAAATGGGCATATACTGGAAACAGTCCAATTACAGTAGTATAGTAACATTAGGCAGTGGGACTGACTTGTCACACTTTCTGAAGGAAGAGGCCTAAATTAAGATTTTAGTTTGCATTTGAAGAGCATGAAAACAGTCACTGGTTTCACTGATGAGCAAAGCACTGCTAGTAACATTTCTTATAATCGATGACTGAGAGAAGAGTAATAGAGATCATTGAGCCTATCAGAGATACTGTCTAAGAATAGAAATGTATCCAGAGGTTAGTGGGATCCCTGAAGTAATCTGAGGGTACCATGTGATACAAAAGCAACAACTTTGCTTACAACAGAGTCCCAAAGGAGATACAGGGTAACTGACTCTGCCGTGTTTGCACAGCAGCAGGGTAGTAGAATTTAGATCAGAATGAGGTTTCTGATACAACTGATATTTAAAATAACAAATAGTAATAGTTCAAAAGTCTGTCTATGGGCGTGAAGGATATATATATATATATATATATATATGACACCAGGTTACCGGTTTTTAATCTAATTTTAGGCTTATATTCTCTTCCCAGTGCATCATTCTGAAGTAGCATGCTGGGCCTGCTTATTGTAGAAAGGGTCTCTTGTTTTAGAAGAGACTGCTCTTTGTTTTGCACATGGCCAGCCATTTCTTTTCATCTCTGACTCTATGAAAAACCACAGTAACTGCACACTCAGGTGATGGTATAGTCTGTAGAGGCCACACCCGAATATATTTTTCCATTTCTGAGTACTGTACCAGGCTGGGTGTAGCTACTGGTGTCCAAATAGAAAAACACTCTTATGATGCTTCTATAGAACAATAGGAAACAATAGAAGACTTTTCTTTATCTAGGACCCTTCTTAGAAGCAGTTACCCAGTAAGCTGGATTAGGTATCTGGAGTATCTCTAAAAACTCAAGATGTTTTTCTTGGATGGAGCTCTTGCAGAAAGGGTAATGAAAAATAATTACATTTACTAAACTGGAAACATAAATGTAGTGATGGGATAATTTTCACATCAGAAGCAGGAACAAATCAATAAAACAGTCTATTAATAGTTCCTCTTAAGTTCTGGTTTTGCTTAGTGTTATGGTCTACTAGCTAAGTTATCTAGGTTAAACTATATTGCCAAAACATGCTAAAAAAAAAGAGGAAAAAGAAATTCCATCTATATTTTTTAAAACCTTTTTTTCCCAGATAAATATTACCTCCTGAGGTTAATCTACTGTAACTTTGACTTTAGTGAAATGAACTGAAACAGTAGTTTAATACCAACTGTATTTTAATTCTTGATTTTAAATAACCCATGTACTAGTCTAATAAAAGTATTTTGTTTATAAAATGTATGTTTGAATACTCTGTATTGTTGTGGATAAATACATTTGAGACCTGGTTTACAAAAAGGGCAAGAGTTCTGTTTGTTTTTTAAAATAGCACAGGATTAGGATTTGAAATCTGTTACCTCATGTTTAGATGTGGCTACTGGGTGTAGTTTCTGTAATTTCAAACAAAGGCTGGAACATAATTACGTATTTGTGAAGATTCATGGCTGGACTGTGTATGTTGAATTGCCAGCAGTAATTGTTCAGAATTTTCAGTGGTAGTTGAACCTGACTTGCCAAGATGAAGTCCAGCTTACATAAGCCTACGTGTCCTGACATCGTGGCATTGGCTGCTGCAACAGCATAAGAACAGACTGCAAAGCAGAGAAGATCAATAAATACAGAAATCTCAAGTCCAGAGGACCCATTCTGGCAGGTTATGGGTGCACAAAGTCTTATCTGAGCTACTGCTACACCGACTTCTATGTGAATTGGGAGAGTGGGACGATGCTCACCTTGTGGCTTTCTTGGTGAAAAGCAAGCTGGTCCCTTACAGTTTTCTGTTGGGTAATGGACTTGTGGAGATAGATGGAAGGGTAGAAAGGTACTTAAAGTCACTGCAGATGAGGGTGGGACATTAAATAGAGTAAAGGAGGGCTCAGCCTGTATCGTGGGCACTTGGCCATGCCCGCAAGCTGCCTGAAGCATCACACAGCTGCACAGCACAGCCTTTCTGTCCTTGTGGAGAAAGCTTTGAGTGTGTAAGGCAGGAAGCTGGACAGTAACAGCCTCAGAAATGAGGGTGTTTTCTTACACACTTGAAAATCTTCAGCAAAGTGTGACAGATCTTAGAAAGTGACCTGTATGTTTCATACAGGAAATAAGCATCTTTCATTAGAGTACTAAGTTAATGCAAAGAGGTAAGATGTTTGGATTAGGGTTAAGGTTTTCCTACTCCCTGCAGCTTAGGGTTTTCTTATTTCCTGAAATACAGACAATAGACAATTTTCTGTGCCCCAGCTAACCATAACAAATTCACTTTGTCTTTTCCTCTGAAGCTTCTCTTACATGACAGCATTAGTACTAGGACTTTGAACTAAATTGAAGTAGTCTGGCCCATCACAGCAATTTCTCCTCTTCACATATGTAGTGATTTGTTTCTTAACTTCAGCTCTAAAATGTGCCAGGTTGTTGTGAGGCCTTTAAAAAAACAATTTAAAATCCTACCTTAATTCTATACTAACAAAACTTGTCATCTGAAAATCATTTGAACACGTTGAGAAGTACGACAAAGAGAGAAAGGCAATGTATCTCTGCTGTACGTAGCACATACTGTTCTTTTGTGCACAGCTTTTGCCATCAGCCTTGCAGTGGGATTGTCTCCATTATACCCCACTTTCTAGATCACGCTGTGCACATACAAGAGACACAACAATGCAGAGATGATGTCAGCAGGGCCTAAAGCTAGAACTGCAACTTTTTGCCTCTGTTGCAAGGGACCTAGAACAGAGAATCGTGTTGCCTACTCTGTATAGCATATTTTGATCTTTTATTTCATCTACTGAAAACAAGGTTGCATGACAGCCTTCTGCTGAACAGCCCTCAAATGCCAGGAAAAAATGTACTTAAAAAATATAAAATAAAACTATGGTGCTAATAGATGAAATTGCCGTTCTTCAAAAGTGCAAGCCATGTTTCTTGAGTCAACACTTCACCAAAGACCAGACTATAACATCTCATAGGGTCTGATTTAACACAGGACAAATGTTGCCATTTACATCTATGGACCTTCACAAGTTTAATTAAGATTTGAATCCTCATCCCTGTAAGATAATCTGCAAGTGACTTCTGCCTCTCACTTCTCCTCCCTTGGCTAATTGATCTCTGTTATCTGTTTTGTCAGCTGCTTTTCCATATCTTTCTGAATTACAACAATATTTAGCATTTGGGATGAAGTTGGCAGAGGACTGCAATAAAAACCACTGGAAGGCAGCCATCTTTTGTTGCAAGGTCATTTTAAGTACCAACTTCACAGCAGCTGTGTGCTGCAAGCATGAGCATGTTTTAAATGGTCTTTTCTCCAAAGAAACTTAATATTCATATCACACAGACTAGGCAAATTTTTCATTTACAAAAACAGAAAAAGTAAAAATGTTTGGGTGAAAAAAAAATAGAAAAAAAAGCTTCCAAACAAAAGCTTCTCTTAGTCTCCTACAGATATTAAAGTTTATAAGACAAGTTTCAAATACCAAATCTAAGATACTTTTCTTCAAGTTTTAAAATCAATGTTGATGATTATGTGACTTAAGAAGTGTGTGTTGGGAGGAAGACAAAACACTACCCATCTTTTCAGCAGTTTCCTACTGTCTTTTTAGTCTGTCACTAGCCATCATAATTTTTCTGTCAAATATATTCATGAACAACTGTGTCACACAGAGAAAATCCGATTTATTTCTATTTTGGGAATAAGATTACTAAGCAACATAGAAGAAACCAGAAATGCTAACTTCAACTTCATTTTAACATACATTTTATTCAAAGTATTTAATCTATGAATGCACATTTTTGTTAAGTGCTTCTTTGTATTTTGCCCTGGAAATGTTTCTGTTGCTACACCATCAATATTGTAAAAATCACAGAACTGCAGAATCAATTAGGTTGGAAAAGATCTCTTAGATCATCAGGTCCAACTTGTGACTGAGCACCACCTTGTCAACCAGACCATATACTGAGTGCCACATCCAGTCTTTCCTTTAAACACCTCCAGGGACAGTGACCTCAGTTTATGCAGTAAAATAGATGAGTTATATGACTGTGGTAATCTAACATCTATGCTTTAGATCAAGGAGTTAAGAAATGTGTTTCTACTTTTCAGTGATTTTAGAGAGTCACTTAGAATAGTTATGGCTTCTCCGCCCTGGCCCCAAAATGAATATGGAAGGCATGAGTGAAAAGCATTTCAATATATTGTTTCCAGTCAAAATGCATCCTGGTGAGCATCAGATGAGCAAATTTTTATTTGCTTGTGTTGTTGCTGAGTCTGCTCAATGATACTGTATTCAGGCAGATGTGGAAAGACCAGTTTCCTGAGTCAGTGACCAGTGTAACAGAAAGGTCCAACTGGAAGTGAAACCATTACATGTCAAAACGTATCAACTACTCAAATACCTGTTTTATTAGTATGAGTATTAAGAATCTCAGTAAATTCTTCTCTTTTATTCTTCTCATTAATTAGGCCAATGAGTATCTTCAAAGTTACTGTGCTGTTTTCATCTGCTATCTAATGTGTTGTAGGTCTGTCTGATAAAGTCAGGTTTAACAGCTTTCATTTGTGCTGCTGGTGGAGTAGTCTTCGCTCTTAATGATGTGGTTTGTTAAATTGCACTGGGGTTAGGATTTATCAGAAAGTCTGCAGTGGTTAGACTGACAGCCTTTGTTTTCCAAACTGTTGATGCCTTCTATTGTGTTTTGTTTCAGACATTTAAATGAGAAGGGTCCTGAATATTCTAAGTCCTTTTTTTTCCTTTCAGGAAGAAAATGCATAAGCAACACAAACAGCTTGTTTATTTTCCTTTCAGTAAATGTAACTGGATAAAAATACTTTTCTGCTTCCATCCCTCTCATCTGAAAGTACTTTAAAAGTGCCTAACAACTTGATGTCTAAGCTGCTTTGATATATTTGTTATCTTTATCCTGATTCTTTGTGACATGTTACAGTCTGTTTAAAAAACTGCTAGTGCTGCAGCCAGAGGTTCATCTTACTACAGTATAATTATAGTTTTACACTTTATTTCTAGGCTGTATCTCAAAATGAAAACGAGCCCCTACTTTAGACACACTTTACTCTGAGATAAATCTATCTAGTTCACAATCTCTAATCTATTTAGTTCACAATTTCTATTTGTTTTATTTTGAATACTGTGCCCCTGTTTAATGGTGTTCTGTCCATACAAATGACTTTCTATATGTTTTTTTCTGTAGAGCAGCAGTGTTTGTACATATTAGCAGGGTGAGTAGCAGGCTAGAGATGTAGGCAAAACATACAGAGAAAAAACCCTTTGGCTTTTGGATTTGCATTTCCCACATTTTACAAGCCTTGGCAGTTTTTGGATTGACTTAACAGCCTTCTCTGCAGCTTAAATTCTGTTACCAGCAAATGATGAGCAAACAACATGCATTTGAATACTGTGTAATGACTTTTCCAAGACTCTGCAAAGAAGAATTTTAATTGGCCTGGATTCTCCATTTGACACTGTGTCTCACAATATGCTCATAGGCAACCTCAAGAAGTGTGGACTAGATGAGTAGGCAAGATGTATTGACAACTGGCTCAATGTAAGATCCCAAAGAGTTGTGATTGGTGGAAAGGGTCTAGCTGGAGGCCTGTCACCAGTGGTGTCCTCCAAAGGTTTAACTTGTTCATCAGTGACCTGGAAGAAGGGGCAGAGCAAGTTCAGCAAGTTCACTGATAACACAAATCTGGGAGGAGTGGCCAATGCCCCAGAGGGCTGTGCAGCCCTTCAGAGGGACCTTGACAGGTTGGAGAGATGGGCAGGGAGAAACCTTCTGAAATTCCACGAAAGGAAATGCAGGGTCTTGCACCTGGGGAGGAATAACCCCGGGAACTAGTACAGGCTGGGTGTTGACCTGCTGGAAAGCAGCTCTGTGGAGAAAGGACCCGGGGGTTCTTGACAGTGGAGAACAAGCCATCATGAGCCAGCACTGTGTAGTTGTTGCCAAGAAGGCCAGTGGTATCCTGGGGTGCATTAGGAAGGGCATTGCCAGCAGGTCAGGGAAGGTGATCCTGATCCTCTACTCAGCCCTGGTGAGGCACATCTGGAGTGCTGTGTCCAGTTCTGGGCTCCTCAGGATGAGAGACACATGGAGCTCCTGGAGTGGCACCAGTGGAGAGTAACAAAGATGATTGAGGGACTGGAGCATCTCTTAAAAAGGAAAAGCAGAGGGAACTGAGACTCAAGAAGAGACACTGGGAGGGGACCTCATCAATGTCTGTGAGTATCTGAAAGGAGGTGACAAGAGGATGGAGCCAGGCTCTGCTCGGTGGTGCTGAGGAACAGGACAGGAGGCAACAGGCAGAAAACGATGCATAGGAAGTTCCACCTGAACATGAGGAACAGCTTGTCAGGTATTAGAAGGTTCATGATGGCTTAAAACATTTTAAGGATATTCAAAAATAGGCCCCACTGTTTCCTATTTCTATTTTCTCTTAAGAAGGACCAGTGCTGCATTTGGGGTTTTTTGTACTTGCCCTGTAATGGGGCTTGCTTAAGAAAATGGCTTTTTTTTCTGTATTGCTGAGTGTTAATTGATGTCCTTAAGGAGCCAGTGATGCTAATAAGCTATTCTTTGCACATTAAAAAATTAATATATATTTTAGGATAATTTTTTTGATTGATAATTTAGGAATTAAGAAAGAGAAAGTCATAGGACTGTTTCTTGCTAACAAGCAGCCAGTGTTTGGTGTACAGTTGAAAAGAAACTCCTATCATTTGGGAAATACACCCTCCTGATTATACCCAGAGTTGCTCATCTAACTTTCTTAAAATCTTTTCAGCCTTTTTTTTAATATAATGCAGATTTTAAAATAAATCAGTAACAAAAGTAATGCAATTAGTCTGCTGGAGACTTTATTCTCATTTTCAGTGTTTCCCCAGCAGGTGGCATTAGAGGTTTGTTAGATGTAGATACAACCATAGTTTGTTGTTTTGTTGTTGGCCGTGGTTGTTAGTTTATTTGTTTGTTCCCATTTTCCTTATTTTTTTCCCTCAGGCACTATTTTAAAAATAAAACATACCTGGTATACATAAATTAGGTCGAAGCAGTCTTCTTTTCAACTCACACTACTCTCCAGACATCATAAATTATGAGGAGATCCCATTTTGCTGGGCATTGTAAACATACATGGCAAAATAGCCCTGCTTAGAAGAGGTTTTGATATAGGTGGATAAGTATTATCTTTATTTTAAGTATGAGGATCTGTGATGTATTGCAGACTACACAACAGTCTGTTGAAGATGAGCATCATGGTCAGGATCTGCAGTAAGTTTATCTTAACATCATGGTGCCAAACAAGATCCATGTTCCTAAAGTACTGGTGCACTTGTGCTTGAGCTGAATTTGATTTAAATCAGGAAGGTATTGCATTTATTTAAGGGAAAAGAAAGTTTTTCTCCTGCAGCAAATGATGCTGTAGCATCCTTATGTTTTCAAAAGTCTCCTGATGAGCTCCCCTTCCTATAAAGAGACAACACAGTAGCACTTAATTTCTATGACTTCATGTAAAGGATTACTATAAGCTGTTATCTTCTACTGCATTGTATTTTTCTGACTCTTTGGACTTCTTGTCTTCGCTCCTAGACCAGCAATTCAGGCCATGGTTCTACAGTCAGCACCCTGTTCTTGTTTAGACACCTGAAAAGCGGGCTGATTTTCCTTCACAGGCCCAGTGACACAGTGCTTAGTATTTGACACCAGATACCGTCTTGGATTTTGGCACACAGTGATGGCTTTAGGTCCCCGCCTGAAGAAGCCTGTCATACGGGCAGGGGTTTCTGCTGTTTCCTCAAGGCTCAGCAGGTGGCAGCTGGGGACCGGTTTCTTAGCAGATCCAGCCCATGGTCTGTCACAGACCAGCACAGGTGCCCCATCACAGGCCGCCTCCTTCCCAGCCATCTCACTAGTTCTGAGAGCACAGAAAAAACCTGACCAACACCTGCAGTGGGCTTCTGCATTTCACATATTTGTGCCACATGGTGTAGTGGGTCTTATACAGCACAGACTTGGCTCCCAAGTGATGCACGGTGGGTAGACAGGACCAGTGCCCAACATGCTGGTGAGCCATCTGCAGCTCCAGGGCTGCCAGACTTCCAGCAGCACGGCTGGACCTGCTCCTACTGATCCAGTCAACCAGAGAATAAGAATCCCTAGGTTTTGTCCTGACAGAATTTATAAGATGACAAAGAGAACATGCTGAGAGAATAAAGGGTACTCCCACTGTAAGGTACAGAAATACTGCTGTCTCTATCTTAGCAGAGATGGAAACAAGACTCAGCAAAACAGTGACTGGCTACAGTCACACAGCAAGACTGGAGAGGGGACATGACTCACAACCTGATATGTCCAGCCCTGGTTAGTGGCCTTGGCCATTGAACATGAGGCAAAGCCTACCCTGAAGCTCTCCAAGGCCAAGGAGAGCAGCAGGGTGGCAGGGCTTATCCATAAAATGAGAATAAACCGTGCAGTATTGGAGTTGCTCAAAATGTTCATTTGCACTCAGCAACTCTTCTCACACCTGAGAGCATGGCTGTACAGAAGTATTCCCACAGGAAAGCACCTCTGGCAAGTACTTGTGGATTAGAATATACACTTGAAAGCCCACATTTCTGCACTGGCTGGAATTTTTCTCCTAAAACCACCTGGAACATTTTGGGGCTTTCTCAATAGACCTAGTATTAGGGGAGGCATTTTTCAATGGTAAGTAATATTATCAGATGTTTGCACAGAGAAAAGGCTCTTACACAATCCCCAGGATCTTTCCCGATGCTCAGAAGGCAGAATGCTACCTTGTCTAAGTGACTGCCTGTTTGACACACATACCACCTGTGGGGAATACAATAATCTCAATGGATCTTTGTGCCTTACTCAGGCCAGAATGACATGAAATATCAAGACTTTGGTGCTAAAAGTCTGGAAGAGTGAGTATAAATGGTCAGTGCAGCTGTGTCATATGACTAACTAGGAATTTTGTGTCTCATGCTGTGTTTTTTATCCTCCTTTTGCTTTTCCTGCCCAACCAGCTCCTCTCTTGTCTTACCCACTTTTCAGGATAAGTTTGTTAATCTCCCTTGAGTGACCAGTCTTCCTAGGCATTTCTCCAGTGCCTAGCATAAAATATGCACAGAAGGTTGGCCAGTGTATCATGCCTAAAGTAAGCACAGCTAATAATTTTTTGTTTTGTTTTAACAAATAGTATTTCTTCATTGTGCAATGAAAAGAAGACCTCCAAAAACTTCAGTGCTTTTCCTTGCACTGAAGTCAGCAAATATATTAGGTAGAAAGGCCAAAATCCAACATGCTTGCAGATTTCCACAGGTCGTACCAGAGAAATTTGTTCTAACCTAACTTGCTGTATTTTGTCTCAGACTCCAGATGTGCTTTCACGGAAGCCCATAGAGAACCTTACTAAGGTAAGCAGTGGAAAAGTTGGATCTGCTCCTTGTGAAGTTACTGTTATCACATGTCCTTGACAAACATTTTAGCTACTGCCTTACCTCACTCTAGCAAAACAAACTAGGGGTGATGCCCTCCTACAGATCAAAGTCAGTGGGAATTCCCTTTGAGCAAAAGTAGCAGCTGTTACCTGCAAGAGTCTAAGGGATCCGGTTTACCTGGAATTTCCCAGGACAAAACCCATAGCTGCTGACAGGTATTTGTCAGCATGTGGCAGTCTGGCGTGCAGAGAAGCACGGTGCATAGTGAGTGCTTTAGCCTGAACACTGCTTGGAAGAAAGAGGAGAAATCCTGAGCACTGACACTCAGGGTCTCTGCAGGTGAGCACAAGAAAAGTGGGAATTACACCAATATCAGGAAAAAGAACACCCTTCCTCTTAAATGCAGAATTAATTCTCCCAGCATATTGTGATTTCCAAAATATAAATGGTTTCTGAAAAGATAAACCAATTTGTGGAGGGCACATCCAAAACAATATGATGAACAGAATGGTCTGGATACAGCTTATGCCACTTTTCAAGCCTGTCCACACTCCTCTGGATGGCATCCCGTTGTTCAGGAGAGTTAATCACACCACTCAGCCTGGTGTCATCTGCAAACTTGCTCACGGTGCACTCGATCCCTTCATCTGTGTCACTGATGAAGATATTTAACAATGCTGGTCCCAGTACAGACCCCGGAGGAACACTCCTTGTCACTGATCTCCATCAGGACACTGAGCCATGGCCTGGAATGCAGCAATCCAATAAATTCCTCATCCACTGGACCAGTCCACCCATCAAACCCATCTCTCTCCAATTTAGAGAGGAGGATGTCATGGATGACCATATCAAAAGTCTTACAGAAATCCAGACAGATGACCTATGTAGTAAACAAGGTACTGCTGATGATTGGAGCCAGAAATAAGAATTTTTAAAAATATTGCTGTAAAATAATATTTTTCTGTAAGTACACACTAACAATTTACCTCTGTAAATGTGATATTACTGGACTTAACAACTTTTGACTTGAGCTTTTCACTGGGAAGAATTTCTCAGTAAAGTTATGCACTGTGCTAATGTCAGTCGAAAAACAGCTCTCACAAAGCAAGGGAAGACCCTGTGACTACTAAGATTTCAACAGGTGCAAGCAATAGCAGTCTACTCTCAGATTTTTAGGTTTATACCCATTTTTAAGCAGGGCCTTAGTGACTCACTTATGTGATAAACACAAGCACACACAGCTTTCAGCATGGATCAGGTTGGAAGGGACCACAGTGGCTCATCTGGTCCAGCCTGCCTGCTCAAACAGGGCCACCCCACAGCACATGGCACAGGATTTCATTCAGACAATTCTGGAATATTTCCAGTCAGGGAGACTCCACAACCTCCCTGGGCAATCTGTTCAGTGCTCAGTCACCCAGACAGAAAAGTTCTCCCTCATGTTCAGGTGGAGGTTCCAGTGCATCATTCTCTGCCTGTTGCCTCCTGTCCTATTGCCTGGCAGCACCGAGCAGAGCCTGGCTCCATCCTCTTGGTATCCTCCCTTCAGATACTCACAGACATTGCTGAGGTTCCCTCTCAGTGCCTCTTCTCAAGGCTGAACAGGCCCAGCTCCCTCTGTCTTTGCTTTTTAAGAGAGATGCTCCAGCCCCTCAATCATCTTTTCTACTCTCCACTGGAGCCACTCAAGGAGCTCCATGTCTCTCTCATCCTGAGGAGCCCAGAACTGGACACAGCACTCCAGATGTGCCTCACCAGGGCTGAGTAGAGGATCAGGATCACCTTCCCTGACCTGCTGGCAATGCCCTTCCTAATGCACCCCAGGATACCACTGGCCTTCTTGGCCACCAAATGCAGAAGACCGGCTGACTCTGTTCATTGATATGGCTCTGGTCATTTCAATTTATTTTTTAAACGTTCACACTGACCTTTTCATCCCTCCCATTATCCTCCAGTGTCTGCAAATACATTTCCACTGAAGTTTTCCCAGCAACTTCTTCCTAGATTGTCTAGGCAGCTTTCCTAGGTTGTATATCTTTTAGGCTTATTGTATCAGATATTTTCTGTATCTTTTTATTAGGAAAAAATGCAGACTAGCAAAAAATTGCGCTTGAATAAGATCTGTTGTTACAGTATCAGCTGATCAGCTGATATAGCAATCCATAATTTATCTTAGTAAGTGTTACTACATACATTGCTACATAATATATTGGGCATAAACAACAAAATTGTAACAAAATTTTGATGAATAAACAGAGTAACTATTATTTCTAGCCTCAAGTATTGACAGGTCTGTTTCTCAGCCTCTGTTTGGTGTGAGACTACATGCCAAAAGTTCTCTAGAAATATTGACACTTTCACTTACATTTCATTTTTCATTACTTGTTTGGTGTAACCATCTCAAAATTAGTTTCTCCAGACCCCTGTAAAAGCATACTAGTCCAACTTCGTGTTACTTGAGAGACAATGATTCAGCAGTAATGGCTTAAAGAACTTTTTTGCATACATAAAAATCAGTTTCTTGCTGCTGCCAAGCTAAACAAACTGTGGCCTCTTTCCAGAAAAAAAGAAAGGAACTCCTTATTTGAACCCAAGATGTTGTTGTAAGTTTATCTTAATGAGGTGGTTATAGTCTTCAGCACTCGTTCTTTAATTATTTGGAGGATTCATCTTGGACACAGTGAAATGGCATAGTAGGATATTAATCTAGGCTAGAAAAATCCAATTATCAGAAACAAGGGGGCTGCTTTTCTAAACAACATCCATTACATTCTGTGGGATCCCAGTTTTAATTAAAAGAAACAAAGCTCTGGTGTTCTGGTTACAAACAAGAACTCCAAACTTTCCAGTCTGGTTCAGGCTCAGCTGCCAGTTCTGTCTACCCTTGGCTTTATCTATATTCAAAGTCACACCAATTTAGCTCCCAAGCAGTTTTTAATCACAGTTAGTGAAATAGATGCTAACTGCTGCAGAAATGCTCTTAATTTGATTTAAATAAGATTTATAGCAGCCTAGTTAATTGAATTTATCACCACCTTCAACTGGTCTATATAATTTTAAAACTGAATAAAAAATGTCTTCAGATTATATGACTAAATTTATATTATAGAGCATAATTTGGAAGGTAAATGTCCCTTATATTAGGGACCCCCAGTTTTGGGAGAGGATTTAGGCAGGGAGAATCCCCATGGAAAGACCAAAAGAAGAACTCCACAAATCACCAGCTCGGGGCTGGGGATCATCAGGGCCTAGGTTTGCACTGAGAGCTGCCCCTTGCTCAGTGAAACTATAGCTGGACAGGAATTTAATGTGCTGTTAATATAATCAGGATGAGCTTCAGTGACTAACAAATAAAAGAGCTGCAATGTGTATGAAAAGGACTGGGCAAAATATTAAATGAAACCAGTGTGCCATGACAGCATAGCTGCAAAGACAGTTGTTTTCAAAGGCTGACAGGCATTTCTGTTTTANAAAAAAAAAAAAAAAAGGTCTTTGCACAATAAATGATACCTGGCCCTAAGGAGATATAGTTCCTACTCAAAGAGCAAGAGTTCTAAAAAAACTTCCTAAATAGAAGAAGGAAAAATTCACTGATTTATAAAAGAATAGTTCAAAGTGATGAATTGCCCTAATGGTGATAGGATACCTTATTCTGATGGGTATATTCTTCTGCCAAAATAGAAAAACAACTTCCTTATCCCAGATGTGAGCAAATGTCATATTTTGAGATTTTTAACTTAATTGCTTACTCTCTCACAGCATGTTTGTAATGTATCCTCATACTCAGCTAAACACATTTACCCACAAAGATCTTTTTAATAAGGATATCTATTTAAAATTAATTCTGTGGGTCATGAAAGTCTAATCTGTTTTCAAAGAAAATTATAATCTGACATACTTAACAATATTTTTGGCCTTGCATGTTCAACCACACATTAATCTCAAAATATTTTGCCTGTATTTGGGATTTCCCCTTTATGAGCAACTCTGCACACTCCTTTAAATAACCCATTGGCATTGAAGCCAAGACACTATCCATTATTTTAAGAATCCAGCAGATAGGACAAAAATCCTACAGCAATATTGAATACAGGTAATTGCAGTGAAAGATGTTGCACAAATGAACAGCTGAGGAGTTTCATTTAGCAAACTTAGCATCTCCAGAGACTTCACCAGCACCGCTGCCAGGGCCTAGCAGTATCACCCCTTCATAGTCCAGGCCACAGGTGAAGTAGCTCCTGTTTTATTTTAGATCTCTGATCACCTAAGTGCCCACATTGCATATGTTTTCATTTGCTGCTGGGCTTCAGTCTGGGAAAAACCAACTCATTCCATTGGTGATAAAGCCCGAATTTTTTTCTCTGAAAGCCAGTAACCGTGCATTAGCTAACTATATTAATTAGCTAACTATACTAATTAGTAGCTCCTAAAAGGCATCCTTCAGTCTCAGCTCTCACCAGGCTGAAAAGAGCACACCTCCTCCTATGTCACTCACCCCACACCATAACAAGGGTGACTCAAGTGTTATGTCCCAAGATGAGATGTAGCTTTACAGGACTCCCAATTCCTCCAAAGTCACTGAAAGCCACATTTACCATTCCTCCTTCCCTGCAGTATTAAGCTTTGACTAGATTAGGAAGTTTAAATATGTCAGGTAAGATCTGAGTTGGTGTCAGATGGAGTAGGCCCACATAAGAGAGAAGAAGCTCCACTGGTGTACATCGGATGAGCATCTGACCAGGCTTCCATGGCAGGGATGACTCTTCAGGTTCTTTTTCTTTCTTACTCCTTTTCTCTCTCCTTCCTTATTTCTCTTTCTTTCTTCCTTCCTTTTATTTCTTTCCTTCTTTTTTCTTTCTTGCTCTCTTTCTCTTTTAATCTCTCTCTCCCCATCTCTATTTCTCTTTTTCTCTCCTTCTGTCTCTTTATTTTAATCTCTTTCTTCCTCTTTTCCTCTCTTTCATCTTTTTTATCTTTCTTTCCTCCTTTGCTCTCTTTCTTTCTCTCTACACAACTGATATTTGGGTGTTTTCTGACTTCTGCAATGGCACTGCAGGAATTGCCACTGCAAATCAGAAGAGGAGTGTACCAAGTCCACTCCCCTTTCCCAACAGCTGTCAACACCAGGTGTTGTAGAGAACGAGGAAGGAGGAATGCTCGGCAGCTCCCACCACGCTACGGAGTGCTCAGTTGTGAACGCAGCGAAGAGAGAAGACACAGACCCCTTGTACACAGATTATTTCTACTGTCTGGAATACTTACTTTTCTTAGGTAAGTACCTGATTTGATTTTGGATTTTACCAGTTCTGTTTGTTTATTCCATTCTTAGAGTTCTCTACCAAACTATCCATTTTGGTGTTTCCTGTACACATGCACTGTGAAAGTAATGATTAAATGAATATTTAAAATACCTTCATGCCATTATGTTTTTAGGAAAAGATGTTGAACTCATTTCTAAATCATACTTGACTGCATAAAGATGCTAAACTGACCTCTAAACCATACTTGACTGCATGTATCTGTAGTATTTCACCCTGCATACACCTTCTCTTCAAACCTTAAGCAATATAGTCATCCCTACTTTTCTTTCATATGCAAGGTTCTTAATTCATTATTCTTCTTCTTTTTTTCCATTTGTCTTATATTCTAATTGAGATTCTCATTATGAAATTACCTATTCCCAGTTCTTTCTCTTGATTGTTTTTTAGTTCTATTTTTTAAAAAACCACCTAAAAAATTCTAAAATAACGAATTACATAAATGTGAGGGTAACGCAGAGGCTATTACACTCTGGAGCAATTTATGTAGCTTGAACAAGTTAGAATTTTCTGAGAGCACACTTTGAAGCAGCTAAGTTTCATGGAAAAATGCAAAGAACTTAATTACACTGGAGTACAGTGCTATGTTGCCACCCTTACCATCATATTTAATAGGAGAAAACTGTTTGATAGTTTTAGTCTTAGAAATAATTGGAGTATTACATCACTTTTAGATACAAGCAATTTTTTAAACTTCTTGTTTATAAAAAAATGCAATCTCAAGTCTAACAGTTTGAAAAGGATTTGAGAATAGGGATTACATCTGGGAAACAGTTTGGAAAACTTGTTTTCCAAAGAAAACTCTGAAGCTGAATTTGACTAAATTATTTTTAAAAAATAAGAGATGTCCATCCAATACTTTGCATTCATTGCGAAGGCAACTGTGCATTCATTTTCCTGTCTAGTGAAAGAATTTAGAAACCATTAATTCATATATTTCTAGCCTTTTTTCTCCAGTCTAATAAGCATATAATTTAAGAAAAACTACATTAAGACAGCAAAAAGAAAGGGAGTAATTCCTACACTAAGAATTGCAGATGATTCAGAAGGGTATGGAAAGTGGTAGCCACCTAGTTCTTTTAGATAAAAGGATGCTGACAAAATAGTTCCTCTCTTTCACTCTCACAACATTTTTGTAGGGTGACAGCGGCCTTTTATAGGAAAACAAATCCTTGAGAAGCACTGAGTTGCCCCAAAACACCTATTTTAACAAAGAGAAGTTTTCATGTCAGCGTTATCATCAGAGTGCTTTGTGCTCTCCTCAGGCTCTCATTACTTTCCCGGTAATAGGAAAGCTCACCACCACCTCAATGAATAATAAAAGACCACCATGGCCACTTGAAGAGTTAGCCTGAGTAATATCCTGAGAAAAAGACAACTCATGTTTGAACCTTTTCATCCTAGGAAAGCAGCATGATTTTTCAGTGTTTTTATGATGATGATGATGATGATGAAGAAGAATATTATTACTATTGTTTCATTCACACTATGCCCATGCTTAAATATGCTGCAGGGGAAAGAGCCCACAGCAGGGGAGCCAATGAAGGAGAAGAGCCAAGGTCTCTCCACCATCTCCTTGCCCATTGTGGTCACCTGCACCCCAGGGCAGGCATGTCAAATTAACCCAGGTACTGTCTGCTCCTGAGCTGCACCCAAATTTCAGAGATGCCCAAAACCTTCCCTCCACAAGACCTTTGTTTAAGAGACAGTGGTGAGGGTTTCCTTGCTGCAGGAACACCCAAAAAATAAGACTGGCTAATGCACAGACAGTATATTTAATTTCCCACAGGATTGTTGCTGCTTAAGGGAGCATTGTGTGGGCAGATATGGCAGAGGTATTGCCAAGGCTTATTTAATTTAATTACAGTGCTTCATTACTGACAAACATCCATTCCAGTCCATGAAAGGTCGGCTATTTTATAGAGGGCCTTGTGACTCCCATTTATTTTCTCCTGAGTTTGATCTTGCTAGGTATTTGAACTAGATGCCATCAGGCAGAAACAAATGCTTATTATAATATAACGAAGGAGGAAAGTCAAGCAGGAGGTGGTAAATTTCTGAAACAGTGCCTTAGCTGAACAGGAAAATGGAAACAGTAAAGTGTGCAAAGTGTAGATGTATCTATATCTCTCTGTGTATGTGTGTATAGACAGACATAACCTATATATGGAAAGATTCCATAATTAAACATAATTTATTTTTATAACTTGCTACATCAGAGCTGGGTTTTCTTAAAGCACTTTGTCTTTGCAAGACCACTGGGTGTTCACAGTGGTGTTTTTCTTCAAGGGCTTATTTCACAAAGGGACCATGCCACTGGGTGAAACTTAAACTTAGGGGTAGGAGAACAGTTCCAAGGAGTCACAGGCCATAGTCACTACCCTACTGTCCCTGGTAGGAAACAGTAGTGACAGACTATTTACTGCTATGCTTGTTTCTGACCACTGATGAACGATCATGCAGTTGACAGTGTCATTGTTCAAAACCACTTGAGAATAAAATCTGTACCTGTAATTTACCTCACTTTATCCTTCCCTATGGGTCTTGTGGGACAATGAAAATTCCACGTTTGTGAATATCAGCTTGCCCCCAGCCATTCTCAAGCACTGTGCTCGCACTCCCAAGACCACAACAGAGGTCCAGCTGAACTGACCAAAGCTTCTGAGGATGACAAACCCTGGTTTGCCACATGTTAGTATTTCCTGCCTCTTCTGCTTAACATGATGGAAGCAAAAAAAAAGGAAGCACTGCAGGACAGAGAAAAAATAACATCACAGGTATGGCAAACCTGCATCCTACAGGTGATATGAGAAGGCCTTCTGTCAGATGTACTAATAGTAGGGAGAAGAATAAATATTCAAAGGAGTGTTTTGGATTTAGCAATTGCAATTAAAAGCAGGAGGCTGCAGTATTAGCAGCAATGCCATGAGTGTCCCTAGCAAATTGCCTGTGTGCACACTGAGCTAATGAAGTAGTCCATATGTTTTATCACTGTCAACAGAGGTGTGCAATGGAGTAATCTGGGGAATCAGGATTACGCTGAATGGGGTAGAGAGGTTTTGCACAACAAAGTAAGGATTTCAGAAGACTATTTGGTATGTCACATGAGTCTTAATGAAAGCTGTAGGTGAGCAGGTTTGAGTATATATATGGCAAGGTAGGTTAAAACTAGCTGAAAGTGATTGAACAGGATGCTTTACAGACCTGGCAGGACAGGCCCAGAGAGGCTGGAAGAGAGAGGAGGAAGCAGCCAGTAGCCAGGAGCAGGCACTGCCCACAGTGACATGTATGAGTGCCACTGAGCTGTGCCCTGTTTGGGTGCACACAGCCACAGACACTGGGGACGGAACACTACGGTGTCTGAGGGAGCTTGGGATGCCCAGAAAAGTGACTGATCCAGATCAGCTATCAGGGCAGAGGGAATGAATAGGACTTCACTGGTGTCAGTGAGCACAGATGAGACTGGGGAGAGGAGGAAATAAGGAAGCCCCCTGAACTACAAATCCCCCTGCAGCCTTTCCATTGCAGCTGATTCTCACTTGGCTATGTGGGAAATCACTGTGTCCTGTGTTGAGAAAATGAGAAAGCAATTTTCCCCATTTGGATTTCAGAGCTGGCATACAAGACAGTATCCTGGTCTCTGTATCATTAGCATGGAGATGTGAGAAAAATCTCTGCTTCCAACAGGTTTTGCTCAATCCGCAGAGGAGCTCTGCAATCCCTGGAACTGCTCTTTTGCAGGTGTTTCATGGTATGCACCTCACAACGCAGCACCTCAGGGATTATCTCACAGTGGGTGTAAAACAAGTGCTTATCTGGTGGCAGCTGGTGCCTTTCTTCTTACAGACCTTTTATGTCCTGACAGGCCACCTCATACCATGTCTGCTGGCTCTCTCCCGTTACAAGGTGGGCATCCAGCTGACAGAGACAGCTCACCTTTTGTGTGTCATTGCGTAAGGCAGCAAAGTCTGAAGAAAAAAGGGTAAGTTTCTCATGTAGGAGCTGAGTGGTGTAGGGATTAAGCAAGGTGTTGAGGTTCTGAGCATGTCAGTGCTCAGAACAGGACTCCAGATTTGGCTAGAACTCAGGGGAAAAAAGAGAATTCATGCCCTGTGGAAGAAGGGTCAGGCAACTGAGGAGGATTACAAGTATGTTGGGAGATTATGCAGGAAGAAAATAAGGACCAAAGCTGAAGTAGAATTCAATCTGGCTACTGCTATGAAAGACAGTAAAACATGTTTCTAAAAATAGATCAGCAACAAAAGGAGGCTAAGAAGAATCTTCATCCTTTACTGGATGAGTGGGGAAACATACTGACAAGGGATGAGAAAAGGGCTGAGGTATTGATGCCTTCTTTGCCTCAGTCATTAAGAGTGAGGACTATCCAGTTGTCCAAAGGGTACTCAGACCATTCAAGTGGAAGACAGTGATAGGGAACAGAATGAAGCCCCCATAACTCAAGGGGAAATGGTCAGTGACTTGCTACACCTCTCAGAAATGCAAAAGTCTATGGGGTCAGAGGATATCCACACAAGGGTACTTAGGGATCTGGCAGAACTGCTCACCAAGACACTTTCCATCATCCAACAGCAGTCCTGTCTTACCAGGGAGGTCACAGTTGACTGGAAGTTAGCAAATGTGATGTTCAACAGCAAGAAGGGTCATAAGGAGGGTCTGTGGAACCACAAGTCTGTCTGTCAGTCTGACATCAGTGCCTAGGAGGGTTATGGAGCAGAAAGACAAGTACATGTACAGGACGACCAGGAGATCAGGCCCAGCCAGTATGGATTTATGAAAGGCAAGTCCTGCCTGACCAACCTGATCTCCTTTTATTACAGCGTGACCCACTTAGTGGGTGAGGGAAAGGCTGTGACTGTATTTACCTGGACTTTAGTAAAGTGTTTGTATTCCACAGCATTCTCCTGGAGAAACTGTCTGCTCATGGCTTGGATGGGTGCACCCTTCTCTGGGTGAAAAACTGTCTGGATGGCTGGGCCCAGGAGTGGTGAGGAACACAGTTATGTCCAGCTGGTGGCCAGTCACTCCCCAGGGCTCAGTGTTGGGCCCAGTCCACTTTAATACCTTTACCAACAACAAAGGAATCTAAGGCAGCTGCAGTCACTTTCCAGAGAGCAACAGGTTTTTTGGCAGTGGAGGATGAACTGTATGTCAGCCACCCCAGGGTACAGGGTGAAGCTGAAGATGGGAGCCTTTCCTTTTATACTGTGGAAGCAGAGGTACAAAGGGCACTGGGAGGAGTTGGGGCTCCTCTCAAACAGCACTAGGGAGCAAACCTACAGCCAACAGACACCTACATAGGTGTTTCACCCTGGCAGCTTGTGCACCCCTTTCCTGAAAGTCAGAAGCAGATGTACTTGCATCACCCTTTTCCTGGCTTGCTGGCAAGTTTTGGATGGGCTCTGCCCTGGCAAACCCATTGCTCATAGTCAGCAGAAAGGTTTCAACTACATAAACAAGATGCCCTGTTCTCTGAGTCATTAGTACCACCAACTTTAAGAGATGAGTAAGTCATTACTTTCTTCCAGAAATATCATTTTCTCTTGGTTGCTTTCCAGGCTAATGTTGCCTAAGCCTTCATGGATGGTACAGGTCATTCCCTTTCTCTTTTATGTTCATTTGAAGTTCCCACAACAAGCTGTTAGCCAGGTATGTCTCCCTGGGCATGACACCAGTCAGCAAGACCAGAACTTGCTCAGGTTCTATTTCCTCCCTCAAAGCCTAGCTCTAATCCTCAGGGGAAAAAAAACATAACAAGCTGTTGTCCAATTTACAGCATATTTTCTCATCCCTAAACAGCTGGAACATCAAATCCTTCTGCAAAACTCGCACCAAACCAGTGACACATAAATAACAGTTCCAGCTTACAGCAAACAGGCACCTAGAGCACAAAACCATTTTTCCTTCCAGAGCATTTGTCCTCTTCACTGATTGGGCAGATTTTAAGAATCCCAGTCCTTTTTAAAAAGTCACACATAGAAATATGTGAAAGGAGCTGCAAAACACATAGTGTTTTGTTAAGATGGCACATTATTAGTGGTCTTAAAACACTGACATTAGGTTTTTAATGACTGTCCCCAAACAATTCTTCAGCTTGTCTTGGCCCTAGATAATACAGGCACAGTGGGAGAACTTGATTCACTTCCTTCTTACACTTCTAATCAGTATTAGACAATTTGACTTCATAAATCCTTTCCTTTCACTCATCACAGTCCTCCCCTTCTTTATTTCTTCCTATTAACACTGTCTTGTAGAAGTTCAGGCCTGACCCTGCCTTTTGAAACTAAAGGCAGGACTCATGTGATCAGGCATTCACCAATAGATAAGTAAAAAAAAAAAAAAAGAATGACAGTGTTCAAATACTGCCCCTAAGGAAACATGGCTTTTTCCCAGTTAAAAGAGACCATGACCACATGTGGGTCATACCTGCTTCCACTACAGTTGGTGGAAATTAGTTTTCTGAAATATCTTAATTGGTCCTGGTTCTGCAATAACTGGATTTAATTTTATTTCCATGGATATGAGGATTTACCCTAAGTGACTTGAAGAGATTGGAAAATAAGCTCATGTAATATAAAAAGTTGATAATGCATGCATTCTGGGTACTGTTCTTTGCATGAAATTTCATCCCAAATGCCAGTCCAAACCTGCCATTAGTTTGCTGCATAAATGACATTTAAGAGTGTGAGCATTAATGGGAAATTTACAGTCACATTAAAGCACAGTACTTACAGTCACATTTACTTTCTCACCAAAAGAACCTAAAGCATCCTTTAAACAGACATATCACTGTTTCCTCACATCATATATTTAATTAGAACAGATAAATCAAATTACTTCCTTTACCTGTACACATAAAATCCCTGTGTAATTACAGAAGAGAAGGCCATCCTGCAGGCCATTTTGTGGCATTATAAATGTGCTGATTCACCTGATCTCGAGCCAAGCTCCACTTTAATCTTCTGAGTCTTGTTTTAGTTTGAGGAACAGCCAAACACACCCAGTTGGGCAGTAGAGATTAGGTTTCCCAATGTTCAGTAAAACAGAAAAATAAAGTAATTACTTTTTTGACATTAGCTTGGGGGGTTTTTTGATAGTAAACTATTGTAATCCATAAGATCCATAAGGATTTACTGAAAAAAAGAGAAGAGGGGAGGGGGCAGGGAAGATTGATACGCAAGTTCTATTATGCATTTTTTAATTAACAGGCGCAGAACTTTCTTTTGGGTCAAGAAACACTGTTGCTTTAGTTGCTGTACAGTCTCCCTACTGCCCTCAGTAAGAAGAAATCCTGATCTACTTTAGTACAAGTAACAACGGTAGCAGGAATACGGACAATGCTGATAATAACAACTTTCAGCTGTGACTGCAAACAGTGTCCCAACAACTACTGACCAACAGAGCTGATTCCTCATTTCAAATGCCCACCGCAAATCCAGACAGAAGTGTTGCAGAGAGTAGGTGATGATACAGCTGGCTTTCTCGAACAATATGACCTGTGGACCCTAGTTCAGTAGCTGAGATCTTTGATTCCCATCTGTGCTTGAGCAATGATCTGTCCCTGGCAGAAACATCCAGCTTTGGTGTGGGGACTCCAAGTGCTGGAGACTATCTCAACACCTCCCATTTCAGCAGCTAATTGTGCACAGTGTTAAATCTGGCAGGTTTCAACTCTGAGAAACAATATCTTGTCCTGCTTTTATCTGTCAGATTAAAGAGCCCCACAGTTTCAGGTATCCTCCCCTCCACATGCACACTCAGACTCTGATTGAATTCCATCTTCCCTTTATCTGCAATTAGTTAAATGTACTGTGCCCATCAGCCTTCCCTGCCCCAAATCACTGCTATTTCCCAGCTCTCTGCAGTTGGCCCCAGCCAAATGGCAGGCACTGATGGCAAGGGGATCTGTCATGGCTCTGCCTTTCTCTCCCATCCCACACTCCTGGTGTTGGGGTGCTCAGCATTCTTTGGCCCCCAAAAATGTCCCCTTGGGCAAGGCACCCTTGACATGGATGCCCTTTGGGTCCAAGCCTCCTGAGCACCTACAGAAGAGATACAAACCCCTTGGTCCAGGCTTCCTCACTACACTCTGGCTCCTATCACAACAACGGAGCCAGAGTGTGCCATTTTCCGTCTCGGGTTCCTCAGCTGTTAATTCCTATTTCTCTAATTTTTGTGCCATCTGCAATTGTGTCCTCAGTCAGCCAGAATCTTCTGTTTATTCCACAGCACTAGTGAATTCCAGACAGGCTTTTCATGTGACTCATCCCCCATGAAACACATTTTACCAAAATCTCCTGTGGATTGGTATTTCCTCATTAACACTTTGTTATTCCTTCAGACCTTCCAGCAGATGACTTCTTGACCACTGTCTTTTAGGCAGTGACTGCAACAAGAAGAGAGTCAATCCCCCAGAGGTTAAGTCTACCTCGGATCTCTTAAGAGCATTCTTGCTTTACCCAAAAACATTTTTCCCCTTTTAATCAGAGATTGAATCTTGGAATCCAGCCTTTTCTAGGAAATTTTCTTCATCAGAAGATAGTGTGCACTTGGGTGCCATGGGGTCAGCAAGTTTCCACTGCACTTAGGTGAACCATATTCATGGATGTCCTTGCTGTGTGTTCTACATAGAAGTTTTGCATAACCTGCAGGTTGTCAGCTCCAACAGGGAGGAGTTTTAGAGTGAAGCCACACCAGACTTTGTGGCAATTTTTTAATCTATTATCTATAACTCTTATATCCAGAAACTGTCCCAAGTCTTCAAATGATCAGTTCTATGGTTTTGCTTCTTATTTTAGTGAAGTTCACATAATTTTTTTTCCTGGTTAGACACAAGCCTCAGCCATAGTAGAAAAGTAGACAGACCTGTGAAACTAAGAAGGAAATCCTGGTTGAACAAAACAAATCAGAAGTATCAGAAAGAGTAATCAAAAAGAAAATGTTTATATTTATGGATGATATTGCCTTTTGATGCCTAAAGGAAGGGACATACTAGAAATTAATAGAGTTTTTAAAATCTTCTTATTATCTTGCATATTCAGTGCTGAATGCTGAAGAATTGCAGTCTCAACTTATGCCAGGGGTCTGATATCTTCCAGACTCACAGACAGGACCAAGGTGAGCACTGACTTTCTAGTCAATGAAGTCACTCTACATGAGGCCTTTTAGAGGTCCAGAGAAGAAAGCAAACTGGAGCTTCCCCAGGAGATAAAGCTGAACATCATGCAATTTCAGAATTGGCAGATGGTGGGGCTCCCTTTCCTTCTGCTGAAGGCTGGCTAACCACACAATTGTACTACAGCAAGTGCACAGAGGATGTAGAGTACAAAGCATTAATACAAAGTAAACATGAGAGTGTTTGGTGACAGTGCCATAACAGGCAGACAAAGGAAGGCAAAACCAAAACAGAAATTCTCTGCAGCACACAGATAGAGGCCACTCAGTCCTGGGAGCAAGTGGGTAGTGAATGGTGAATGAACATGTAAACATCACATTTCTGCAGGTTTCTGACCTGCAATCACTATCCTCATTTCCTCAATGAATAACTTTCTCCTCTGGCCATGACCTTACATTTGAGATATAAGTTGCCACCATTTCAGTGTTCTTAAACCTATAATGAATCAGAAGCAAACATCACAGACAGGAACACATCCTGTAATGCCTGGTTGTTGAAGAGATAAAGAAACCACTTTCTTTGCCAGTATCCCATGCATGTTGGAACTCAGTAATAGAATGTTTTGATCTACCAGCCTGCTATGTTGACATACTGAAACAAAAAGTGCTTCCACTCAGCCAAAACCACATATCTTGGCAATCTGCAGCCTGAAAGACAACAAAGACGTAGTCTAAAAACTTGGCAACTGTCTTGGCACGCTACACCTTGGGATTAGCGACTCAGTCACGCTATGCTGGCTCTGGTTTTACCATAATGCGATTACACAATGGGAAATTCTGGAGTGTTGGTCCTCAACACATCATCTCTGCTGGCTTTCTGGAGCTGTTTCAGAAGCAAGGTAAATCCCTGAGCTAAGAAGTTATGCTCCTTCCCATAGTCCCCTCCTGGTGAATGAAAGGTGTTAAATGGAGGAAAATACTTACTGCTTACTGCAACTCCCTTTATCTTACTGTCCCTTTCTCTACTGCAGGTATTTTCTAAGACTTGAACCATTGCACCATGACTATAACACTTGCCCATCTTTTTTTAAGCACTAACAAACACATTAAGAGATCAGATATGAGATTCAGCCAGGCATCCTGGAGGCTGATTAGCAGAGGTCTCTATTCTAGGTAAAAAGACACTGCACTGGCATGTTTCTAGTGGGATACGAGACTGGAGGAGAGCAAAGGAGAGAAAATTAGAACAAGTTTGGACTCTTAGGAGGGGCTAGGGCAATTTCCAGCAGAAGGCATTCATTAAATGTAGTGTCTTGTGGACGGACTGTGATACCCAAACTAAAAAACCATTGTGCTAATTGCATAGACAGGGAACTAGTAAACCTCTGGGTTAGTTTTATTAACTCCAACACAGTGCTGGAAACACCAGAGCCATTTTCATCTCTGCCACTTTAGGATCTGGCCTTACTCTGCAGAATTATGTCTGTGAAAGCATTAAATCAGTGTTTGAGGACTTAAGAAAATATAAAGAATCTGCTGTAAAAGTCTTATAATACAATGAGTTTTACCTCTTTGGGCTAAAACCACTGAATAAATGGTGTGTCATTTAAATGGTGCTGTTACATACAAAAAAAATTGGTTGTTTCAGTCCAGATGAAAAAAGTAAAGAAGAATTTATAGGAAAATCAGGTAAGTAAACATGATGTATACTAGGCAAAATAAAGAAACATTCTGAAGGTCACATCTAGTAGGCATATGAATAAATACAATATATTGATGAAAAGCTGTAGGGTTTCTGCAAAGTGAGGTCATATGTCACAAACCTCCTAGAGTTATCTGAAGGCAACAAACATGCAAATAAATCAAATGTCACTCATATTCTCTAGCTGGGTTTCTAGAAAGCATCTGAAGTAGGTCACTCTCAGGAGACTCTTCAAGAAATTAACCTGACCTAGAAAATGAGAGAAAGAGAAACTTTTTAGATGGAAAAGCCTCTTAGAAGTTAAAGATTAAGAGCAAGAATAATGTGGTGGTTGTAAAAATCAATGTCTTATTACTGTCTTTTCTCGATCACCCAAAGTATACTCACACTTTCCTCCCATCACCTTGAAAATTGGGATCAGTCAGCCACAATATTTTTCATTTATTTTTCCTTTTGAAAAACAAGATTCTGTTCATAAATTGAGAATATAGTACTGTAGATATTTTCCCTTTCCAGTGTCACTGAAGAGGGAAACACTGGCACCACTGAAGAAGGGAGGCAGCAAGAGTGCCCATTCTGTTGACAGAAGGTCAGACATTGTGTCTGTGTTTGGCAAGGACTTGGCAAACAGTAAACCAGTGATTCTACACTCAATACCAGCAATAGGTCTCAAGCAAGCAACTATAAAATTAGTTTGGAATTACTTAGAAGACATCAGCAAGACTGAAAATAATCAGTATGGGGATCTGAAGAACAGTCTCTGAAATGGTGGATCAGTTGGAAGCATTAGATCCAGATATTTCTTGACTTCAGTAAGGTTTTTAGAAGCATCACATGATACTCACAAAAGCAAGTTAATGGACATTGGTACAAATATAATGCCCCCCACCTGGCTGAAAATACAGTTTGAAGGAGCACACCTCAGGAATTTGGTGTCTATCTTTATACATGCTCCTGCAAGGGCCTTTCCTGAGCAAGGTTGTAATCAGCATTTCAGTGAACAGCTGAGAGGACAGCGAAGAGTGGGCTGAAATGTGACACACCATGCTGGAGAGTTTGTGAACTATCAAGGACTAGAACTCAAACTAACTGTGAGGAATAAAAAAGAGCAAAACCCAAACAAGGATTGCATTCAGAAATGACAGTGCATGGTACAACACTTGAGAAAGAAAAATTGAGCATGCAAATAAGTGCTAAGTCAAAAAGGGAGGCTGGGTTTTTAGGCTGATTCTAAGCAGAATATGAAGTAATAATTTAATGCTGTTAATTCATCTCAGCTGTACTAATGGTAGCATCATTCTTATCTCACAGGAGATAATGACAGCTTTCTGCTCTTTCCCAGAAAAGACCTCAAATACCGCATTGTGCTTGGTTATAAAAGACGTGGAGAAACTGGAGAGAGATGGTCTGGATTACAAGATGTTGAAGCATTGACTATGAGAGAACATTGTTCTTGCTTATGCCAGGCACAGGCAGGTATGGGGAGAGTGATTAGATAGCAATCTTCTGATGGATTGTTCTAAAGGCTATTTGAGAGAGGACTGTGATAAACTTATCTCCACAATTACTGAGAGAGAGAAAAAAAGAAATTATATCAATTTGTAGCAAAGAAGATTTAATTTATATGTCTGGAAAAACCCAACCTTTTTAATTGGAGCCCTGAAATAGCAGAATAGACTCGTTAGGCATGCTGAAAATTTACAGAAACCCACTGGACAAACCCTTTTAGGTAATGCCTAAATGCAGTTCCTCCTTTCCCCATGAAAGGGTTTTACATAGATCTTCTCTAAGGGCTCTTCCAAACACCATCTTCTGAGTCTTCAGTTTCATTTTTGAGTAGCAAATCTTTGAAGTTACATATATATAAATTCACCAGGTTTAATTCACACTGAGATTTAGTAAGCTTTATATTCAGTAACAGCTGGCCTACATGTTGGATGCTTCACTTGATTTGTGTGTGACTCTTGTGATATTTCCTGTTCTCAGCCCAGCCTAAGAACATGCTGACCTTATATGCTTTACCAATAATTTTTCTACCATCCACCAGTAAATGAGGAAACAAGTATGAAAGGTGATGATTCCACAATATCTGCTGTCCACGCTGTGATACTGCCTACAGGCTATAACCGAAAATCCACCAAATGAGTACAGCCCATGTGAATCACTGTTACGAGGCATTCGGTGCATTTACAGCTCCATGCACCCCTATAAAATCCCATCTTGGTTGCCAAGAACATGTCCCTAAGATTTAAAGATTTATTTTTTTTAACTACTGAGGGGAAACAATAGTCTGACAAAAATTAATTCATAGACATGAAGTTTTCTCAGTATTTTGTGAAAACTGGTAAGGAACCTGTTGATACACTGTGTGGCATCTTTATAGAACAGAAGATGCTGAATACAAATAGGAAACATATGCTTTCTAAGTGAAAAGATAAATTCTAATCTCAGTCATTACATTCTAACTTTTTCTTTTCCCCTACATGAATCTGTCCTTCAGTTTTTAATTTTCCTTTTTAAGCAACACTGATATTGTTACTGATTGCTATGGAATATCTTGTGAAAGTCAGGGTTGCTTTTTCCCCCAGAAGTAAATCTGAAGTTCTCATTAGGTGAAAATACAACCTTACAGTGAAAGAGAAAGCTTCTTAGGTTTTTAGAACATTTACCTACCCTAATGACCATCTGTACACAGGTTGTGTGTCAACTACTACCATCAGTATTTATTCACCCAACACAGATTTTCTTGCTTCTTCACAGGCCAGGATTTGTAGAACAGGCACAGAGGTACTATCTACAGTATCTCTGCTTGTCCTGTGTCAGATCTCTTAAAAAATGGAACATCACCTCATTCACAGACGCTAAACATTGGCCACAGTTAGGAGGTGGCATCCAGAGAACAAAATGTTGCTCTCACATGAGCATACAGTAATTAGAAGGAAGAAAAAACCTAAGATTGAAGGAAAACAAAGTATCTTCCAGATAGAGAGTAACATGCATGCTTAGAACTAGAGGATGCAAAACTAATAGAAGGGCACAAAACTAGAATGATAATAATGAGAAAACAACCAGTAATGTATGGTAAATTAATTTCTTTCATTGCTCTCCTGATTGTCTTGGAGCCGAAATCTTTCACCAAAGCATAGTGTTAATAATGTCAGTCAAGCCTGGCCTAACACCTCTTTGATTTAATGTGCTATAGGAGACAGCAACTGCAATTTTCAGCTGACTGCTATGGAAACATAGCTGTTTTTCAGGCAGATGTGTTCAGATGTGAAATTTACAGGTTTAGGTGGAACAGATCTGAAATTCAATGCTTTTTCGTGGTATAAAATCTTCTCTCTCATTTCTGCTACACTCGGCATTTGGAGATATTTTATTAATCCCAGCCTATAAACCAGAGCAACATTAGTGAGTGTGAAGCTCAGAGAACCATCCAAGCAGCAAGGGTTATCATGAAAATCCAGACAATCACATTTTGAGCAGTCTTGCTTTATTTCATCAATTTTTGGCTAAAGAGATCAGGCAGTTAGCTAAAAACCTGCTGGTCTCATGCCCTCTTATCTGCAGCCACTTTCCAGAGGAGAGGAATTTTGTTTAAATTTCAGTTTCATTATGCACCCTCCAACTCACAAGTTATCAGCCAGTTTAGTGGTTCTGCAAATACATTGTTGTCCATTAAACATCTACAGAGCTGTGTGTTACAAATGAGTAATTCTATTTTATCCCTGGGTTCATTCAGGGCTTGGGATAAGTGTCTTTAGGAGTTATTTTAGTGCCATTTTTTTCTCTTGAAAATGTCTGAAATAATTTTAATGTTTTAGGAAGTTCTGCCTCTGAAAAGAACATATTTCAAGATACTCATAATGTGGAAATCTGCTGTGTCCTATAGCCCCAAAGAAGGTACTCCATAAGGGAAAAAGGTGAGCAGCGATGGCTTTGACCTGTCCTTATACCTTTTGGATGCAGTGTTGCTCCAGCAGTCTAAGTAAATCCTCAGAGGCACTGCAAGCTGCCCTAGATCTTGCAAAGAGAAGCATTTCTGGACAGAAGTGCCTCTACATGATTTTGTCACCTCCTGGTGGCCATTAAACCAGTCCTGTTTCTGGCACGTTTCTCATGGCCATGTTTGGGAGAGTTTATTAGACAATTCTTCATTGCTATCTTAAATTCTTACCTGAAGTGTCATCCTTCTTAATTTTCAAAGCCATAAGATCCCTTTCATAAATCTCTGTCTCTCTCACCAAGAACAGAAACACATTCTCCAACTTCTGGTTACTACAACTGTAAAGGTGAGTATTTTGGTCCAGTATACATAACTGTATTGCAAAATGATATTCATATCCTGTCAGATGATTGGAGTAAAGAAGGTGTTGTCTGTTGAACAGCCAGCAACATCAGAGGCGTATCTACATGATAATTTTATTATATTTCTCATAGTGGACCAAGTATTCAATCATGTGCTTTCTTCTATTTAAACCTACAATCTTCATGAAGGATGCTGGAAAACAATTTTAACATCTGCACCAATAACCTCTGAGAACAGAGAAACAGTACAGTGGCAGCAGAGATAAGCAATGGGAAGAAAGTAAATCAATAGGCTTACTCTGCTATGCAAATTTAAATACTTACATTTCTGGAATTAACGCCTAATTGACATGACCAAGAAAAATATTGGCTTTCTGTTGGACAAAATCCACATACATGGCTCATGAAATGAAATCTGGGATTATGTGATGCTGGAAGAGATGTGAAAAACAAGGACTGCTGTAGTGGTGTAAGCTGAATATCAAATTGCAAATCAAGCTGCCACAGTGGGGGGAACCTCGTAGCAGAGCAGATGATGGATATTCCTGGTTTTTGCTGAGTTATCAGCATGGGCTGTAGCCTGGGCAGAAAGGCAGCGACAGTTAAATTCTGCAGTGATTGCAAGATTTTAGTCCTACTTAGTCTGTTTAAATGTGGTAGGTTCCTGAATATATTACATCATTATGCTTCAGCCAGGTGATTATTAACTCTGATCCTGTAATGGCACCTTTTCTTAACCTGGTAACACCTTACACAAGACGAGTAGCCTCAGCTGCTCCCTTTTAACTGGAAAAGCCTCACTGATGCCTGATGCTGAAGCTATGGACTTATCCTGGCAATTTGTCATACAAGTCCAGTTTTGCAAACAAAATCATTCAAATACTCATACTAATGATGATTTTACTTGTTCTCTAAACTTAATTTCCAGGGGTAATTCTTCAAGCCATTGTTTGGGGCTGGATGGGTAAGAGAGGGTCACTTCACGGTCTCCTGCAGACAGTGCAGGTGAGAGGTGAGGATCAAAGACACTGCATTCCTCATCCACCCCCTGCGTCTCCACTTGCTCTTTGTAATGTTGAAAAGCTTTTTACAATGAATGGTGCCAGTGACTTGATTAGTAAGAAATCTGAGCCTTGGATGGATGCAGAATTGAAGCAGAGAAATGAGGAGGAATTAAAGAAACAGCAAAAGGGACTTCAGTGTCTGTACTAGTTTTTCTTGGATAGACTTTGGACTGTTCACCTTGTCTCTCAGAAGTTATTTGGTGACTCCATTGTGTTTATTATTTTAATTACCATCGAACCGTCAAATGAAATTTACTGAATAATAAATCTGTAGACAGATGTACTCTGCATATCATCATACACCACTGTAAATTCAGGGAAAGAACAAAATTTTACTTACCACATTTAATTGGGCACACAACAGAAAGGCTTAGGAATTTATAGTCAATGCTTTAATCCATTAAAAATAAGAGATTTTTCTGATTTGTAAATTATTGGTTTAATTCAATTTAAATCATGTCAGCAGGAGCACCTTGGAGTCATTATTGTTTCTAGAGCTTGATCTTTTTGAGGGATGTCCACAGGAGGGAAGAGCATAAGTTGGGAGGAGCACAGAATGAAACACACCACAAATAATTAAAAGATATAGGGAACTGAGTGTGTTGGATAAAACCCATTGATTCCTGTTTTATTCCAGCTGGCAGCCAGTGTAGGAAGCATATTAGAAACACAGAAAATAAGGATTCCTCATCAGCACTAAATGGGTCATAAAATGCAAGTGAAACACAGGGACACAGGCAACTGTTTTCTTCCTCCCAGTTACAGGGAGAAGTTGTTCTATGTGGCCATCTCTTTGCTGCACCCAGATTTTACAAAATATAAAGGCTGCTGAGAGGAATGAAGTTTGAACTTGTCATTAGCAGCATTCATTTGTTTTCTCCCCTTCAACAAATGGCATCAGCCCTGCATGTGTGAGAGGAAAAGACAGCAGTAACAATGCACAGCCATAACTGGCAATTGCAAGCTGCAAACAAGTGTGGATCTGCAACGCCTTCTTCATGGGGCTGGCAGAGAGAGAACTGGAGAGTGTGGATGTTGCATGGGAAGGGTCTGTGACAGCTGACCCCATGTTTCAAGTTTCTTTTTTTTGACTTCCAATAAAAATCCCTCAGATGCCAGTATTTTCTACACAGGCAGAAATTCTTCTCTCTGTGCAGTGTTTAGAGTATAATACCAATTACAGGCCCATTTTAATTCTCACAGGAAGTGGCTGATTACTCATCCTGTTGTCATTTTCTTGCTGATAAATGTGTGATGGAAATAACTATTAATACTTGCAGAGTGGCAAAATGGGAAAGTAAATACCTAAGAAAACAGTGGTTCTGACAGCAGGCAGCCTTTTCAGAAATAACACATTCCATGATTTTGAAGCAACGTGTCCTGGTTAACAAGACCGCCTTCACCAGCCGAAGACATCATGTCATTAACTGACTTACATAAAGCCAGTAACCTGAAATATAGAGACCTAAACCCCTTGCTTTATCCAGTCCCCTACAAGACACCAAACACAGAGTTGGACTCTACCCTTGGCAAAGGACTGGCAAAGCTCCATGTTTTTCACAGGCACCTTTAATCCCAGCAGGCAGAACTCAAGAAATGCTGCAGGAGATTGCTTCCCAGCTTACCACGGCGCTGGCCTTTCCACCAGTCATGCTTCGTTGGGTCCTGCTGGGCGTCCTCAGCAGCAGAGACACCCAGCATCATTATGCACCAAAAAACAAAGAGAGCTCAGATGGCTTCAAAGGACGTGGGATCTGCAGCCCAGGCTGAGGGGGCTGAGAAAGAGCGAGAAAAAGTCAGGCTTCAGTAACTTTTAATGACAGCTCTTGTTAGGATTTTAAAAACAACTCAGCCATTGTGGTGTGATTCAGTCTGAAGGGGTACTTATCACCCTTGTGCTGCAGATTGCAGCACCACAAAGGAGGTTGTTATCCTAAAATTAATCTTTGGGAGCCACAGCAACAAGCATGCAATGGCAAGATGCAAAAGTCACTGCTGCCATACTGGAGACTGACTGCTGCCACTTCAGCCATCCCATTTTTTTGTGGGATCCTGTTTCACCTATCAAACTACATTCTTGTTCCAAGTGGGAAAAGTAAGTTTTTTCAGCAAAGTCTGCCTTGGTCTCCTTTTCCAGGCCCCTTCATCTGCCCCTAGAGTGACTGGTGTAGATGGACACTTACAAATACCATTGGCTGGAAGAATTACAAATAAATTACTATCCTTCATTTGTCCCATTTCTTAGTATTTATTTGTCTAACAGAAAGGAAGGTTTAACATTTTGTCATCCTTTCCTGCTTTTACTGGAAATAAAGGCTATTGAAGCAAAAATCAGTGGTCAGAATTTGTAGGAGTCAGTGGATTCCCAAGCTTTTGAAACTCTCCAGAAATGCCATATACTTGACATTTTTCCTCATCAGTCCCACATGAGCTCTTGGATATCTTTTTGGCTTTAAGAGCATTGTGTCTGCCAGACAAAATCTATCCAAGTCTTAGTACATTGGCCACATCTTCTGTGATCCTCCACTGAGGATAAACTCTTTTCAGCACTCAGCTCTCAGTAACTTTCCTGTGTCAAGGATAGGCTACATTCTCATTAGATGAATGAGACAAAGTGAAAATCCAGCTGTTGATATTTCTTTTCTTCTGAGAAAGAAATAATATTTATTTACTATGATTTGTGCAACAATAGATCCTGAAAGCCCCAGTGGAGACACAAGTCCTGGAATGATATGGGCTATATATGAGATATGGCTACACATCCTGAAAGCTTACAGTCTAAAATAAGAAGACAAATAACTCTGATGTTATTGCAGACAAAGAATATCACATATCATGAGATTAAACGGTTCCAGTGGGAGAGAGATTTGCTTCGGTCTGTGGATAAGATTGGCAGAAATTCATCCCCTGAGAGTAAGAGTATAAAATATAAGTTTAGAACAACATCAATTACCATACATTTAATAATTTAAATGATGTATACTTCATCTGTGCCTCAATTAACATCAGACTAGCCAATCTATTTCAGTGCTTGGATATCTTCTCTACTGTCTGGATTTCTGCTGTACTACTGATAGAGTAATATTTTATCATCAATTCCTGTTTCTCAGGAATTTTCACTCTGAAAAATAGTTCTTTGTAGCAGTTATCTTGAACTGACAATAACTTCACATCAAGAATTCAGAGGTATCACATGACTGTTATTTTGACACCATTTGTGTATTCAGCTCCACAGAATCATGAAATATAATTATGAAAAGGGGTTTAGAGAATTTATGTGTGAGACATTTCACAGTTATTAGCAACATCAGCAAAGTCCTGTTGGACCAACACAGGAAGGCAGAGAGAAATGTTCCTATTTTTTCTAGTGTTTTTGAATGTTTTTCCCATTTGTTGACTCTAGACATTTTTTTCAAGCAAAATTTCCCAGGAGCATGGGAAATTGCCCTATATTTAGATTCATACACTGTGGAGGACAAAAAAATTGATCTTACATAATAAATCATTTTACATTTCATTTCAATATGGAACCACATGAGAGCACACTGGGGAAAACGGAAATCTAATGGTATCGCAGCTGCTCATGGGCACATCAGCAGGAGGACAAACCCAAGATAATACTGAGTTCAGAAGTTCAGATTCAGCACAGGGTTATAAAAACTGAATTACAACCTTTGCTGGACTCGAATCCTTGGAGCAACTACTCCCCCAACACACACACACACACAGAACGTCTTGTGTGCTGCAGCAGAATTACTGGGGTGCTTAAAATGACAACTTTCAAGTGTGAGTGTTTCTACCCTTCCCTTGCTATATTCAGTAATTTTTCAGAAGACTCATAACCTTGTTCTTTCTCTGATAATTATGAAATTTGCCAACCACACAGAAGACCAATTTTGGAATACTTTTAAGTCCTATTTTTGAGCATAATGGAAATTTCATAACAATAGCCCAATGCATGCTCACATATTAATAGCTATTTAATGCAGGAATGAAAAAGTCTACAAAGTGAACATACTCCTCAGTGTATGTAAAAACCTATTGAATTTTAATGCCTCAGGGTGTGAAAAATTAACATTTAACCCAAGGTTCTCACCATGTTTGGATGGAAGCATCACTCCTACACCAAAATGGTTACCATGTAGTCTGGAAGAGTGGGAAGGAGAGAAATGCTGTGGAGAATGTGCAGCATCCAGCTCCTCCCTTTAACTCATGCACTTTCACTGGCTGACAAACAGACTGTCCCACAAGCACCACCTCAGCCAGGGTGAGGTTTTGTGATGGTTTTCACATTGCTAAAGGTATTTGTAGGAAATGTAACTCCTTGGGGCCTGATGCCCATCAGCTCCTTCACCCATGCTCCACAGTTCAGAGCATGCAGAACCACAACAGGAATCTTCCCTGATTTTTGTTTTAAATTGCTGATCCTGATTTTCTTTGCTGCTTTAATTCAGAGCAGATCCTGCAGCAGGAAGAAGGTGTGGGGGGAAGACTATGGTCACTCATGTGTCTCCTGGGAGGGCTTCTGCCCACTACAGCTGAAATCTTGGAGGTTTTTGTGGGACAGCAAAGAAAAAGATCCATAGGGAAAGGTCAAGATAGACACTGAAGTAATTTAGCAAAATGGTGGGTTTGTTGCAGTGACTTGCTGCTGTGCTCCTGACAGAGATCCAAAGAAACTGTCATGTACTGTCATGTCAAGAGGACATGTACTGGAGAGATTTATTGATTTGTGTGGCCCCAAAAAGACCTAGTTGGTGCTGTGTTAAGTGGATCTCTAATTTTTTTTTTATATTTGCTATTTTCCTAACAAGATTTTCCATCTCTCTCTCTCTCTCTCTCTCTCTCTCTATCTTTTCCAACTGAGAACCTAAAATTAGGCTTTTAAATCTGAATGTAAGGTTGTCAAACATTGCAATAGGATTTGGCAATGCTTGGGCTATTACTGAATTCCTCATTGCAGTGAGCATCTCACTGCAATATGACAATATATTCTAACACAATGGACTTCATAGCAACAATGATCTCCATCCCAGTCCAGGGAAATGAGCTGAATGCAATATCCACCACGTCTCTGCCCCACAGGAGATATCCATCCAATTTGGCCAAAAGCACTGCAACAGTTACATGTCATCATGATTTAGCAAGAACCATCAAACAAAAGAGCTACTGAAATAAAGTCACTGAAATATGCTTCCTTTAACACACCTTGCATAATATTTCTCCTCCCAAATTTATATTTTTTTTCTCATCTTTAGGAATCACTAGAACTACAGCTCCCCTCTTTTAAGCTAGGGTCATTTCTCACTCTTTTGGTTGGCCATCATATTCTCATGCCATTCCAGCACCGTTTCACTACAAGTAAAATCTGTGTACCAATTTTTACTGTACATTTCCTTTTCCTACATGCCTAGATTTTACTAAAACACTTTTATACTTACACAGTCATCAACAACAAATTTTAAAAAAAGGCACTTTGAAAACTTCTTTCCAAAAGGGAAGAAAATAGGTTTCGCTACTGTTTAATTTATAGGATCCCCTTAGGACTTTGCATAGTATGTTTTGCTGCAGGCTTACTGTGTTTCCTGTGATTTCCACTCAAAGGACCCTGGAACAAACAAAAATCATAATCTTCCCCCCCCCTCCCCCCCAATCTATCTCAAACTATATCAGAGAGTAGAAAAGAACACTCATTTGTCTTTTTTAAAATGATATTTTAATTACTCATGTCATGCCTCAACAAAATGGCAAGCCTTTTGTTAAAATGGAGCTTAATTGCATTATGAAGCCTTCATGGGACCCTTGCACATAAAGCACTTTTCTTCAGACTTTCAAGACCTAAATTTGCAGTTGGCTCCTGACCAGCGCACTCGAGCAGATAGGCACGTAGGTAGCGGGCAGACCCTGTGCTGACGAAGTAATCATAATTGACTGCCTTGCATGTGCTATTCCACAAATATGCCCGCAAACAAAAATTGCATCTGCATGTTGGTTTTCATTTTGAATTCATTCAGAAAAAAAACCCTAACCAAAAAAACCCCCAGTCCTTAGTATGCCAGAAAGCATGGAGACACCTTCACGGACTGTTGGCTATGCCTCAGCAAAGCTTTACAACAATCTGTTAGACAAAAAAGAGACTGATGCAGATACCTTAATAAGCATCCCATCTGTGAGGTCATTGGGATATTTCAAACAACTTTCAGCTCTCATTAGTTTAGCGGATTCCACAAGCATGTCCTTATCTTTTGTAACTTTTGCAGCCAAACTTCCTGGGAAAGCCTCTGAGCTGGGTGACATTCCTACACATGGGTCATTCTGCAGTAATGAGCCACCAATTTATGTGTCCTTTGCACTCACAGGCAGTATATGTTTATATTAACCTTTATGTTGAGATTTTTTTCCTTTATCCGGGTAATTCTCTGGGTTCCACCATGCAAATCTCATTATTTCTAATAGGCTGCAATTAGGATGTCCAAGCTGTTGATCACAGTCATTTGCAATACTGACGGGCATTTTCCAAGAATAAATGTGCTTTTTTTTCCCAAATATTAATGAAGGAATGTGTAACAGAGACTATGCCTGAAAAGTAATAGTGACTAGTGGAGTTGCAGGCTTTGGGAATCCTTATCAGCTCTCTGGTTTTGTATCTGCAATTAACACAGGAGACATAGCATAGTCTATGGCTTCACATAAAACATGCTATGCATGATGTTGCATGGAAATGATATTTACAATTTTTCATGTCTGCTAGGCCTGAATGAGTAAATGGGTATTTATTACAATTTCTTACAGTTTTATGCACTTGAAAGGGATAAAGCAGATTCATCAGCACTTACCTACGTGTTAGGTCTTCATTGCACTAATGAGTACCCCTTTAAAGGGGATGTTGTAATGCTATTTTCTTTTCTAAGTACTCCCGTGTCTGTATTCACAATTTGCTGGACAGAACCCTTCTGCTGCTTAACGTACAAGAGGGTAAAACCCACAGTCCTTATTCAGATCTTTCTTCGGCTGCTGCTGTTTTCTGAGTTTTGCGTGAAGGACAAGGGTGGAAAAGGAGAACCTGGGAAACACTGATAGCAGATGGATGCAGTACAAAGAAGTAAGAAGAGATGCCACAGAATGTTTGTCTGCAGGACCATAAGAGGTAAAACCAAAACTTTTGAATAGGATGGAGAAAGCAAGGGCAGCCTGAGGAGTGAGCCAAAAGGTGTGTGCATGCGCATGGTTGGAGGGCTGCCTGCCAAAAGCAGGACAAATGGACAAGTATGATTTTGGGAAGAAAGTGAAAAATGAAGGGTAAGCAGAAGATATTGCAGTGTTTCAGGAGCGTAGTAGTCAACATCCAGACTAAAGTTTTGGTGGGAACACTGAAGTAGCAGGAAAATAGGGAAGAGAATACAGAAAAATGCCTGAATGGAAGCAGGGCAAATGGGGAGTAAATCCTCAAAAATTACCCTCATCTGAAAATCCCAAAGCTGAGCAGGGCAACTGTGAAGGTTAGGAAGAACAGAGTAGGATGGCAGAGTCTGATTTCACACTTGGAGGTACAAAGCTGTATTCTGATTACATTTCATATTCCAACTATCTTTATTTTTGTCCTCTGTAAAGACAACATAAGGTTTATTCCCTCTTTTATTAACCTTCCTTCTCCAGCACACTGTGTTGGTTCACGTAATGTGCACAGCAACTTCTTTTTCAAAGCAAGTAGAAAACATTTATGAGGCACCAAATTACTTGAGTAAGGAGCGGAAAAGCCTCCATTCCAGACTTTCTCAGCCACATACTCCCTAAACAGGCTCCTCTGCCTTCCCATAGAGTCCAACCAAAATTAATGAAACTTGGGAAAAGTCAGCTAAGAAGTATGGTTCATATTCCATAACCAGGAAGAACCTTGAGTTTGCATGTAATGGGACCGGTGGGTTTGATAACAACTCCTCTCACTTCCTTTTTTTATGTCTATCTAACATGCTATTTTTATTCTGCCTTGACTATTTGCAGTAAACACCAGCAATACCTTTTCTGTTGGTACTTCTTATAACCACCCTTTCACCTAGAGGTTTCTCCAGAACTGCATTAATGATCTGCTCTCCTAGGCAGACTGACTTCTAGGATCCTCCGTTTATTCTTCTTGTACTCCCTAACAAATCTTATAAAATATGACCTTAAACTCAACAATCATCACATGCTTAGTGATATTTATTTGTGTTGTCCTGTCAGGTTTCATTTTTACAACTTGTGTGCTGGTATGGAGTCAGTGTGGTTTCCTTTCATTGTTCCATGAAATAGAGTAGCTCATATTTGAAAAGGGAATTTCAACCACAGTAAAATCCTTTTCCTGTCTCAGAGATGAGTGTTTCTGTGGGTTAAACATTATGCTTTCCTGATGTCAACCTGATGCAATTCAGAACAGACAAGTAAAATGCATTGTTGGACCACAGAAAAAGTGAGATGAGGAAGAGAGATTAAATAACCAGTCCTGGGCAATGAGAAATAAATGCAAATAGTAGCCAATGCTTTTCAAAATTCTTCTGCAAAGATATATATATATATATATATATTAACAGTATTTGCATAGGAGATTGAAGATTTGTGTGTGTTTTACAATCCTGAAGTAGCACACAAAAACCATTCATGAAACACAAAGCTTTTGCTGTGGATGTCCTTGAAAGATGTCAGCTTTCCTATAATTTGTGATATGGGATACTAACTTTTGGAACTGACAGCAGTACAGACATCTAGAAGGAGAGAAAATTTAACCCAAATGTTCTAATAAGATCTTGATCTCCTCTCTTAAAAAGTCTTCACAGGAAGCCCCTTCATAAGACTTGCAGTAAAAGCAGAGGGTAATGTTTTAGGCAGCTAAGATAACGATATTTCTTTCAGTTGTTTGAATTGATACATCTCAGACTGATGATTCACAGCATCATGGTAACTCTTCTCCAGATCCAGGTTAAACGATACAATTTAGTGCTTTCAGCAACAGTTTAATGACAGTTTGTCAATCAGTTTGCTCATCCTGACTATTTGGGAAGAAACTAATCTGTAAGACATCCTTTCTCTATGTTTCCTGGAAGGTCCTAGAGATGCAAAAAAGGCAGCTTAGCTTCTAGGAGCCTGGCATAGCCTTGCACGCTGCCATCTCCATTTGCAAGGCCACACAAACACTGCCTGGTTCTAGCCCCACAAAGCACTGACCTCAAGCTGCAAATATGTGCTTAGTGATACAAAGACTTACACAAATGCAAAAAATGTAAAGCAAGTAAGATCATCAGGAAGAACAACAACTGCTGTCAGAAACCTGATTTATTCTCTGTAAAGAGAAACAAAAGCAGCATTTATGGGTATATATTAGCCTTCCTGTGCCCTTCACAGATTAATTACTCTATTGAGGGGTGGTTTTAGGGGGTAGACGTCTCCTAGATCTTAATGCAGTAGCTTAAACATGAGTGTTTAGAGGCATCTACACCATGTCCTGGATCTCTTTTCTCCCAGCTGCCGCACAGAAGTTTACATGTTTCCTGTAGATTATGTGTAATTTTGTATGTCTTGAACAGCTGTCTCAAATCCACATGTATGAGAAATTAGTGATTCAAGCATGGACTACCAAATTCCTAGAGTGTCTAGCAGGCAGAGAGTCTGCAGAGCAATACCTCCCCGGCCCAGAGGCCTGCTCATAATCAGGCGATGAAACTCATCACAATATGAAGAGACAATTCCTGCAGCAGCTGATAGTCTAGATTTGTCAGTAAGCAACAGCAGAGTGGAGAGGACACTCAAAACAATTTGGTCACTGTGAGCTCTGCCACAAGGCTGAGAAGGGACCCTTCTTCCATATCAACCCCTCTGCCGTGGTGACGTCCCTATTTGCAAACATGGAACTGCACGCAATGCATAAAGTGATGAAGAACCTGCCTAGCTCCTGGATACACCTCTTTAGTTTCTCAAGCCCAGAAGGTTCTTTCCTCCCTTAGGAGGTCATCAAAGGAAGGAGATACCAAAGCCAGGCTTGAAGTAGAAGCATATAATCTACAATTCAATGGTCAAATGGTCTTATCCTACAGTACCATAGGAAGTGCAAAGGACTTATCCCTCCCAGCAAACCTGTGCAATCCAGCACCAGATCACAGTGTAGCCATGACCTCACATTTCTGACTAGCTGACCTACCCCAGTGATGTGAGTGCCCACATAGGCCTAATGGAAACCTGGTGCATTCTAAAATGCCAGCATGAAAACAAGATAAATTTCCAACAGATTGTCATCAATTTTAATCTTCCAGAGCTAAACAATCCCTTCTGCTGAAGGCTCCAGATTGAATAAAAAGAATGCAAATAGCAATCTAATCAGCATGAGAGAAAGGGAAGATGTGGGAGCAGAGTCTTGTTTTCTACTATTTGAAACCCAGCCAATGAGTCATTTAATCTGCAGCAACATGTATAGTACCAGTAGCTTGTAAATGAGATGATTAATATAAATATTAAAACTTTCTTTTTAAGATGTGGAGTTGAAGATAGTGTCCTGTAGGCAGGTGGAACACCACCTCTGGCAACATCCAAATAGTATGAAAGAATCAAGCATCGGATTTCTTTCAGCAATCTCTGTAAGTACTTAGCCAATTTCAGCAGATACAATCTCATTAATAACATTTCTTGCACTTTCTTTCACATTGTTTTCAATTGCATCTTCTTCAGGTTTTGTTTTGGAAATCAAATTATATAGATAGAGATTTTAAAATTAGATCCTTTCTTTTCCCTGATATTTACTTTTTTCTCTGCATCTCACTAAGCTTATACTGCAATAACTCTGTGCTTTCTAATCTGGAAAGGTGCTTCATGCTTAACCGGTAGATGCTGATAGTTTTTTTTCTTGCTCTGTATTTATAAAGGAATTAGCCGTAAAGAGAGATAGTGGGGAAAAAAAACCCCTACGGAAAAGCAGCCATATAAGATTCACTCTTTCAGTTTGTATCTTCCATTTACCTTTAGTTGACATCTACTTTTAGTAGGTACTTAAAATAAACCAAAATAAGAGACTCAAAAAGTACATGTGGGCACTCACTCTGCCCAGGCTGGAGCAGTCTCTGCCACATGCAAATAGGTTTGGCACAGAGGTAAAAGAAGAATGGCAACATGAAGAATATATGAGGGCTGTGCAAGACTGTCATTGTGTTGTGCGAATGTTCTCTCTTTCCAGATTTAAGTTAAAGTCCCATTTGTTGCCAGCTGCTTCTAGCATTAACCAACATTTCTACAGATTCAAATTATAAATTGATATCTCTCTGTTATATTAAAATAAAATTGAGTAAATTTTTTTTAAAAAGAGTAAAACATCTGTAAAATAAATTGAACTGTAGCTTGCATTATCTTTCTTAACTGTTAAAATCCCGCAGTCCTCTTCGCTCCCATGCAGCAGATGTTCCACTTTTAAAACCTTTGTTCCAGACCCTACTGCACTGATTTATTAAGGTGATTCCATTTCTGCTGTGAATAAAATTCTGGTGGTGATTTTGCTGTACAGTTTGCTGATAATAACACAGGAAGAAGAGTCAAAGAGAAAGCCAAATATGGATTAGGCTTCTGCAAATATTTCTGTACAGATGGATGCACATGCAGAAGTGATCTCACTGAAGTGAATGAGATGAAACACCACTCACAGGCTATAGGTAAGTGCTTCCATTAAGGTACATGATTAAGCTTCCACAGCCAACAGACATAATATATTTGACATAACTGGGGAGGTGAGAGCATGGACAAACCCTGGAGGCCACTAATGAAAGGGCATCCTCTTCAGAGTTTCTTGCTGCAGGAAGAGTTAAATGATTTTTATTAATGTTCCAGCCAAATACCCTGTGGTATGGAGAAAAAGGATTCAGTGTTGGCTGTGGAACAGGTACCCTTACATAGAGCCTGACAGGGGTTTGCCCTGAAAAAAGGCAGTGCCCTCTTAGACCAGTTTTAAACTATTTCATGTGAAGTGGCACAGAATTGAAGTCCCCTTGCAACAGTGAACCTGTTTCAGGACAGCCTCAAATTCACTACAGCAGGTTTTAATTTGCATGCAAAAGACCACATTCAATGAGCTTGCTGCCAATTAAGATTATTTATAGAGAACATGATGTTTAATTTCAAACCTCACAGTTTCAAGGAAGAGAGTGAATGAATGAATGCTGATAAGAGACTCCCAAGAGCGTTGGCATGTGGCAACATTTGGCTGCAGACAGACATCCCGGAGTGATGTGACTGTGTGGGCACAAGATGTCTCCGCCCTCCCTTGTCTGGGCTGCCACCTCCCGGCTTATGAGAGCCATCCTATTCCTTTCACTCCAAATGAGCTCAGCTAGTGCCAGCAAAGCTGGGTAATTTTAACTGAGAGAGTCCTGGCAGGAAGAAAGAAGGACATTTTGCAGGACGTGGAGGCTGCAGCCAGCACTCCGTGGTGCAGATGGGCCACAAGTCACATCTGGGGATACTGCACAACAGTGAGCCTTGCTCCTGAAGACCGTAAAACTTTGCCACTCTTTTGCAGGCTCTTTATACAAAACCCTGCGTTTCATGCAGGTATTTAGAATCTTAGAAGATACTTTAAAGTATTTTTGGAAGTGTCCCTTTCCTGACAGGTTTACAGCAAAACCAGGGCAAGTTGCATACACTCTGAAGTCACAGAGCACTCCAGGCTCAGAAGCTCCTGAAGGGGAAGAGCTGCTGGCAAGTTTTAACAGGCTCCCTCCAATGGAGATTTTTAAAAATCACAAAGCACCACATCAATAAAAATGTAACATGCTAGCCTGAGGTAAGCCTGAGAACGAGCTTCCGAGGAAAACTTGCTGATGATTTCCAGAGAGGCACAGTCCATTCCTTATCCCAACCTATCTGGCCCAGCAGCTACTGAGCCTGTTGGCACAGTGCTTATCCAGTCCTTTATTACAAACCTTATCCATCAAATTAAAATTCATGTGAAATGACTAGGTGGGCTCTTGCTAGGGATTCTCTGTGGCGATGACACTGTACCTGTGAAATAGGTACACATTGCACTGGATCCTGCCAGCTACACTGCATTATGCTGAATGTGCATTGGTCATTATTGCCTGCGGAGAAAAAACCAGGGAGTTTCCAGCAACAGCAGTGTTATTGCTAATGTCACAGATGAGTAAAACCTCAGCTACAATGGTGTACAAAGATCTTGCTGTCTGTGTGTTCAGGAAAAATGAATTCCATCTGAGACAGGTAGGGAAGAACTACAAATATAGTAAGAGAATGGGAATGCCTGACAAAATTAAAACAGAGATATTATATTGCTGCAGTTTAATACCCAAGGGCAAGTGCCATGGCAGGAGAAGATCCAGCCAAGCTGACTATCAGAAGGGGAATGCTCTGGTGCAGCCTGCCTGTACCAGCAGTGAAAGCAAACAACTTCATCTAGGCAGCAGCCAAGAGATGATAACTTTCTCATGCTCAAGCTGCAAACTACTGATCTATAGTCTATTACACTGAAAGGAGAATGCTATAGCATTCTGCATTAATGTTGCATTAATATAGCTCCATATTTCTTAATCCTTCAAGTAGAAAAGCATTGCTTTCGGCTGCACACATTTTGAAATTTTTGTTGTTAAAAGAATTTAAAATACTCATTAACCGATACCTGTAGATTTAGAGAAGGGTAAAACACAATTATGTGTGAAGCCTGCACTCATAGTCCATCCATCAAAAAGAAAAAGGTGCCTTTTCTGGGAATAGCAAATAAACCGATATGAAAATTCCTGGTAGTGCTTTCTAAGTGTATATCCAAAACTGTTCATGTCCCAAATGCCTTGCTAAGAAGAATGTAAAGGTGGTTAGCCCAGTAACAGTGACCAAAAGATGATAATTACTGTACCACTCCTATGATCAAGTTTCCAACCAGAGATCAGGACTGGGGCATGTGTAGAGGGGACAGCATGGATCGCATCCTGATGGGATTTATCCTGTCAGGACCAATAAACAATAACAAAACTGTTAACACAAGAATGAAAAAAACGTGAGTTGGACCTGAGCCATAATAATTATTTGAGTTTTGTGATATTTTTAAAAGTATAATAGAATTTTAAAAGCGTATTTGACTCCTGGTTTGACAGCCCAGGTTTTTCCTAAAACCAGAAAAGTAAAAGGGAAGTGCAGAAACTGGCATTCACCTGTCATCAGGATGTAGAAAAAATATTGTGGTCCTGTGGGGCTGAATTAAAGTCTGTCAGTGTTGTATTGGCTCAAGCACACAAAATGCTCATCTATCAGCTATTTTAGAAAGATATTAGATAAATGGCTTTCTCAGAACAATTCTGTTTTCTCGATATTAGGTGTTGTTTTACGCCTCAGTAAGATAAGTTTGGTGGGAGATGTCTTTGATTTATAAAACAGTTTCTTTGTTGCAAAATCCCATCTATAAACAAACAAATTTATTGCAACTTAAGCTGCAGTTGCTCCTATTATACTGTCAGTTCTGATTAATTTCATCATAATCTGGTACATCAGTTTATTATAACAGGCAGATACGGGTTTCTTCTCATGAGAACAAAGTAATGGATATGGGGAATGAAGACCTTTGTTTTTAATGCTGTAGTCTGTTCTAATGCAGCGAAAACCAACAACAAGATCAAGAACAATGACGGATCCACAAACCTTGTGGATGTGTCATGGTTTAAGCCCAGCCGGCAACTAAGTATCACACAGACCCTGCCTGTGGGATGGGCAGCAGAATTAGAAAAAAAATGAGAAAAATTTCATGGGCTAAGAAGTTTAATAATTGAAATAAAGTAAAATATACTAATACCAGTAATAACAGTAATGAAAAGGGAGAAAACAAAAAGAGAGAAAGGAATAAAACTCAAAAACCCAAGCAATGCACAATACAATCACTCACCAGCTTCTGACAGCTGCCCAGCCTTTCGCCAAGCAGCCATCAATCCAATTCCAGGTAAGACCCCCGGTTTATAAATGGGGGAATTCCTGCTATGGAATATCCCTTTTGACAGGTCAGGTCAGCTGTCCTGGCCATGCTCCCCCCCAGCTTCCTGTGCAGCTCTTCACTGGCAGAGCATGGGAGACTGAAAATTCCTTGTGTTAGAGCAAACACTGCATAGTAACAACTAAACCATCAGTGTGTTACTAACATCATTCTCATCTCAAATCCAAACCACAGCACTGTACTAGCTACCAGAAAGAAAATTAACTCTATCGCAGCCAAAACCAGGACAGTCTACCTAGACTGTGGTAAAGAATTTGACAATTTCCCGCAGCATTCTCCAAGGGAAAGCATCTGCTCTTGGCTTGGGCAGGTACATTGTTTGCTGGGCAAAAAGCTGGCTGGATGCCCAGGCCCAGAGTGGTGGTGGATGGATTTATATCCAGCTGGAAGCTGGTCACAAGTGGTGCTCCCAAGGGCTCAGTGCTGCAGCCAGTCCCATTTAATAACTTTATCAACAACCTGGATGAGAGGATCAAGTGCACCCTCAGTGAGTTTACAGTCTACACCAAGATGGGCAGAGTGTTGATCTGCTGGATTGCAGCGGGATTGGGACAGGTGACACCAAGTGTATGATGTTCAATTAGGCCAAGTGCTGGGTGGCCTGGAGAAGAAGGACTTGGGGGTGCTGGTCAACAGCCACTTACCACAAGCCAGAGTGTGCCCAGGTGGCCAAGAAGGCCTGTGGCATCCTGGCCTGATCAGCAATAGTGTCCAGCAGGACCAGGGCAGTGATCATCCTGCACTTGGCACTGGTGGGTTCACACTCTGAGTGCTGTGTCCAGCTCTGGGCCCCTCACTAGGGGGGCACATTGAGGTGCTGGAGAGTGTCCAGAGAAGGGCAACAAGGCTGGTGAAGGGTCTAGAGCACAAGTCCTATGAGGAACAGCTGAGGGAGCTGGGGTGGTTATCCTGGAGAAAAGGAGGCTCAGGGGAGACCTTATCACTCTCTACAACTGCCTGAAAGGAGGGTGAAGTGAGATGGGGCTTGATCTCTTCTCCCAAGTAACAAGAGATAGGAAAAGAGGAAATGGCCTCAAGTTGCTCCAGGGCAGGTTTAGATTGGATATGAGAAGAATTTCTCTGCAGAAAGGGCAGTCAATCACTGCAATGAGCTGTCCAGGGAAGTGGTTGAGTCACCATCCCTGAAGGTATTTAAAAGATGTGTAGATGTGGCACTCAGGGACACAGTTTAGTGGAGAACTTGGCAATGCTGGGTTAAAGGTTAGAAAAATCTTAGAGGTCTTTTCCAACCTAAACAACTCCATAATTCTACGATTCTATGGTTTTGGTGCTGACCTAAAATAAGGGCTGTCATTCTTCTTACACAGAAAATTGCTCATTATAAGACCTTTTCCAGCACCAGTTTAATTGGTTTTGCACCTCTCACTGTGGTGGTGAGGTGCTGCCTTCCAACCCACAGTGCCCAAGCAGTCAGCATGGAAAGTTTAGTTTAATAAATTTCTCTTGTTGTTTAAACAGATTAAGTAGATTTCATTTTTTGCCAAATACTTTACACAAAATAAATCATTCGAGAGCCTGGACAGTTATGCTGAAAGAATTAATTACTGCATGACAACACCTGTCATCGCTTCTCCATTGAATTAAAAAACAGATCCCAAAGACAGCTATAGCTGAATAAGTTAGTCTCTTATTTACAAAGCAGAAGGTAACTGTGCTTCTTAAAAACTTTAAATATTTAGTTTAATGGCTAATGTTAAAAAGAAATAGAACTGTTTTAAGAATAAATAAGATGATAGTCTGAAATGCCTCACTGTGGTTTGCTAAGCATTTTTTCCCACAGGACAAAGCAAGCTTTCCTCTTCTTTCCTTGCTCGTGGATCTAGTTTTCACAATGTGAGTGACACAGATGATAAAACAGTGGGTCTACATCACTCTACTCTTCCCTCTTATCTTACCAGAAGGACATGGGGACAACAGCCAGGTCTTTTGTCTCCTACAAGAACTTCACCTTACCTGTAGATTCCTTCTCAACTTCCTGACACAACCCTGCATTCAATAGAGACATGCCCTGAGGGGATAAAAATTGCTGGAAATTTGCAAACAGTGACCACAAAATCACCCAGCGGGAAAAGAAACTTGCAGGCTGACATCTTTATGGTAACAAAATAACATCGATAAATCTCCTCTTCTGTATTATCAGAGGAGATATGGTGTGATACTTAGGGTTGTCCTGTGCAGGGATAGGAGTTGGACTTTGATGATCCTAATGGCTCCCATCCAATTCGGAATATTCTGTGATTCTCTGATCCAGCAAGTAAAAGAATCCTGCTTTTTGAAGAAGGAGCACTTAGATCTGGATGTGAACAACTAGCATACAAATCATGACCAGCCACAAAAATCCTATTCTGTTCAAAACTTACTTGATGTTATGAGCTTTCAGGACTTGCTCAAATAAAACCCCCAGGCAAATATTTTGAACAGGGACACAGGCTTTCTCACCTGTCTAAAATCTGAAGAAAAAGGAGAAGCTGAATTATCCCTCGAAGTTGCCAGTGAAAACCCAAAGATTGCACTAGACACTGACAAAGTGCTGTCTGTGTAACTGCAGTACCCCATAACAGCTATGCACACTCTCAATACATGGGAAAATTAATACCAGTGAGGTTTGACAGGGATGTTTACCTACAGGCTCCAAAGATCAAAAGATGAAGAACATTGAATTTGTATGCTTAAATTTGAGGGGGTTGATTAATGCAAATTTCACAACGATCTCAGGTTTTACATCCATTCTAAACCTGTTTTTGAGGCTTTCAAAGTACTTCTAAAATTCCTGCTACTCACAGAAGTACCGAGTCCTCTTCACAGTCTTTCTCACTCCTGAGTCTATTTGTTATTTCTTGGCAATGAGTCTCAAGCTCCAGCTGTATGCTACATAAAATGCATTTCCTTTAATCTATTTGGGATTTGCTCATATTTCATCTCCCTTGCTCATGTGTTGTGAGAAAGGTAATAAAAGCAACACGTCTAACTGCTCTAAATGCTTTACCATGTTGTCCAATTTTACACATTCCCTTTTGCTTATGCCATCCCAAATGAAATCGCGTCAATCTTTTAATCCTCTATGGAAGCCTGGATTCATTGAAGCAGGCAGGAGCAGCCTCTTTCTAACTCTTCATGTGCTATAAGGGGAAACTAGGGAAGCTTTGCTACCTCTGCAGTCAGAAGGGGACTGACACATCATGCCTGATGAGAAATCAGAAGACATGGATATCAAATTGCTGGACCAAGCATGTTCCAGACAAAGCCAGCTTTTCTTATGCATCTGCCTGAGGCACCCGAAGAAAATCATTTGCTTGTAGACTTCTTGGTTGTCAGGTTGAGGAAGGCAATGAGTAAATTAGACTATCAGGTGCTTTCCTGGGTGACTCTCTCTCTGGGCTGTCAGTCACTAACAAAAGCGGCTCCCACCTCACATGTCAATAGATGAAACAGGAGTAATTCATTTAGTCAGCTTAAGACGCCTCTAAATCCAGTGTTGCCTTCTTTCCTTTCAAGTTAGAAACCTTACTCCTCTTCTAAAGCATTGCTGACGGCAAATGTTGCAGAGTTGTGCAAATCATTATCTTTCAAACATATTTCTTTATTTATTGTTAGGTTTCAAACTTAGCATTTTAAATCCATCTAAGAAATGTACTTCCCAAAAGGAATAGTGATTACATTGGCCCAAGGAGAATACAAGCTTTGTTCTAATGAAAGCAGAGACTCAGATTTCAAATGCCATTGTTTGTTTAATACTTTTCACAGCATAATCTTACTTCTCATAGATACAAAATGACTGAAAAACTGTAGACTGCCATGAATGGGTCATACAGCATGGGATAAAACTTGCTGTAAGTGGGGACCCTCATCTCAAAACTTTTGCAGGAAAGTGGACCCAAATGTCTCATTCATGCAACGCACATAATTTTCAGAGAGGTCCAAATTACAAAACTGAAATACTTGGATTCTCCACAGCTCAGCCTACTTTATCTTTCTTCCCAGAGCCATTCCTTTGAGCAACAACAGTGCGCTGGAGAGGTCTCTTACATTGTTTTATAATGCAAAAAATAAATCCTTCATCCAACACTAGAAACAATTCAAATACTTCTGAAGATGTAATAAGAGAGTTACAACAGAAATAGGTAGCTTTCTTATAAAGAAATGCAGATGAGCTGAATACGTCTATATCTGGATACCTACTGTCTTTATCACACTTGGTGGTCAAAAAGACTGAGAGCAGGAGTTCTGACATCAAATCTCTCCCTAACAGCTGCATATGAGTGTGTTGCTGCTCCAGCAAGAACCAAGTTGTATCAACTGTAAAAAACAGGAGCTGGGATTGACTAGTCTGAGGCCATGAGGAAAAAAGACTGGGCTGACTGTGACAGATTTCAGATAAGCCACCTACTTTGGAAACCCAAGCCAATGGCCAAGTCCTGAGTATGCATATTCATGGTATCCAAAATATGCAGACTAAATAGCTTAGCAAAGGCTCAAATGATCCTAGGAAGCAGCCTGCCCCTGCATGGCTGCGAGGCCCTCTGAGTGCCCAAGGCCTTACACAACATCAGCAAGTACTGGCGTGGCGAGGTGGGCATCCCCACGGGGTGCCCTGTCTGTCCCCTTCTGGCACTGAGCTCCCCACCACACCACTGGGAGGGGACAAGGTTCAGGGGAGACCTGCCATCCGCAGCCCGCTGGGGATCCAGCTGGGCCTGATGCTGCCACAGGGAAGAGCCACACCTAAAGACTTTACTGACAGAGACTTCTTGGAGAAAAGAAGGAAAAGGAAGACCAGTAATGTTCAGTGCTACAGATTAAAGAGTTTATAAATAGACACTGTAAATGCCGTCACACAAACAACAAAACTGGCAAAATATCACTTTGGTTTGGTTCAGTGTTGTTTTTGATCAGAAACTTGTGTGCTATCAATGTTCTCTCTTGAGCACAGCATGAATGAGAAGAATGCGACACATCAGGAAAGAAGGAGTGCTGAAGAATGATTAATGAAGCTCCGTAGTGAAATCTGCACCGAAACACAATATATATGCATAAAACGTAGGTGCAGTATCAAGCCCTGTGGGGCTCCATAATGCATGAAATGACCAGAAAATAAATTTATCAAGACACTGATGTGGAAGTCAAGAGAAATATGCTCTGAAAGGTATTTCATAAAATTCAAGACTTTTTGCACCCACCAGAGCACCGCTTCACTTCTGGCCAAGGCATGTAAACTACTCACTGTGCCGTGATTAGTGAAACTACTGAACCTGCCTCTGTGGATTAGGGTCTTGTGGCTGAATTGTCTATTAAAGGATGAGCTTGTGATGAAGTATGCCCTTCAGCAAACCTTTGATGATACATCTCTCTTCTGTTCAGTTTGACTGAAGTTTACAGGAATTCCAAGACCCTGGGGATCTCAACTCCTCTAGTTTAGAGAGGCCAGTGGGTTCAAAAGCTGTTTGTGGGTCATTAAGACAAACACATGTGTGCAGACAGCAAGTATTGCACTTGCCTTGCCTCCCCAGGGAACTAGCTTAAACCATTCTTCTCATCTGCTCACTAAAGGAAAGCATCCAAGAGAAATGTGGACGAATATTTTGCAGGACGGCTGCCTACTTCTTTTAAATAATTGCTGCATTAAGGGAAGTTGGAACAGCCTCAGAGATCAACACATAGTTCAGATTCCATGAATAGCTGAGCTTGAAAAGCCAGGAAGGAAAACAGTCCAAAAAGGCTGTAGGTGGTCAAGCACATCTGCTAAGCCACTTGAATGGGATCAGACTGTGAAAAAACAATGAAAAAAACGAGAGACCAGTGCTGCAATGGCAATAGGACATAGGGTCTTACCCTTCTGTACCATTTTCTGACAAAAATATTCCAGGTCCTAGAGAAAGACAGCCAGGAATCTGCCCTGGAGCCAGCACTGAAATGACATACACAGATATGGTTTTACACCATTTAACACCTTCTAAGCACCTATTTTGTATATGTGCTTCCAATGTAAAAAAATAACAAATAGCAAACAGACTTAGCTGGCAAGAGCTATTTCCAGCCTGTTAAACTTCATGAAATTGTTTCAATAAACACAAACAAAAAGAACGTAAAAGGAAGCGAATACTTTAGTAATCTTAACAATCTTTGGTATTCAGTCCTTCGATGATCCAAACGTAAAATAAATGTATCAAGCTGGGCATGTGACTGATAGTAATGTTTGTCACTTTTCCTCTAGTAATCTTGTAAATTTGTTATGTTTGTGGTTTACAACCTAAGTAGAAACCAACCATCATCCTGAAACACAGGATTTATAAATCTCAAAATACAAGCAAATTTGCTTCCGCATTATCAGATTATTTATCTTATTAACAACCAGTCTGATTACAAAAGCTCTACGTGCTTGCACTTATAAACCACATTATCAGCTTAATTCAACTTCACTTGAATTCATGCCCTAACAAGTATTTATCAAGATAATATGAATGACATCACATATTTGGCCATAAGGTGTTTTACAAGTCATACCTGGCTAGACAGTGTTTATTCCTCAAACCATTCTGAAATTACAGATATTGCTTAAGTATCTTGTGTGTGTGCTAGTGCTCTGAAATGCTCTGTATAAACACACCTTGGAAAACTGACTTACCACCTGTGGGGAAGATGATATCATACTTCCTAGGTGGTATTACCATAAACGTTCAGTTCACATTTGCTTGTAATACGAGACATGGGAAACACATGCTGCATGTAGCTAAAAAAAAAAAAAAGACACATCTCACTTTTTAATCGTTTCAACGTTCCACAGCATAGCCAAGTACTTTGCGATGTTTTTTTAGTGTAACGTTCTTTATTAATGATTCTTGTCTTCATTCTCACTCACAATCTTTCCAAGCTGGTGCACTTATTGCAGTGTATGCCTCTCCTGCTAGAAGACATCAGCTTAGTCATAGAAGAAAATTTTAGTGAAAATCAAGGAATCAGCCACATATACCATGAAAAGTGCAGTGCTGTCACATAGGTCCTCCCAACAGCCCCAAAGAAGGTCCAAGTCAAAAGAAGAGCTACTGCATATGCTAAGCCAGGAAGTTGTGAGGAACACATGAAGAACCTCACTGGAATGCAGAAATGCCTTGTAACTTCCACTAAATCCCACAACAATCCCACATTTCATGTGGTTAATAGGGAAAGTATCTGATAGTTAGGTACAGTAATTAAATGAGTCTTCCACATCTGCTATGAGCAGAGATGTTTACCATAGACATGGACCTACTGCACTTCCAGCAACTTCAGAGAGGGAATGTATCCTGGTAGGAATTGACTTCTGCATTTAGAGTATCTCACATCTGGCCAGTTTACAAAACTGCCCTCTTTCTACTTTCTGTCCCAAACAACACAGCTATTTTGAATGACAAGAGATATGCCACTGAAATACCAGAGACATTTTCTGAAGAGAGGGAATGGACAGATACTGAAGGAAAGAAATGAAAGATAGTTTTGATGAAGAAGATGATCCTACTGTAATAAAACAGTGCTGTATTTTTTCAAGCATCAAAATAGACTTGCTGGGAGATGAGAATGAGAAGTCAGTAACAAAAGAAGTGTTTTCCAAGAAGATGATAAAAATAGCTTCTTCTGGGGACACATAAACCCCTGTATCATTCCCATGGAAATGGGGAACACTTAATTATCACAATATTGTTACGATAATAAAACAAGTAAAAGCAATGAAAAATCAAAGGGAGACACACATCCACGTATTTAACTATTATAACCTCTTCACACTGTATTTATTCAACTTTTTTCATTACCTCACAAGATCTTGCTTCAGGACATGTAATATTGAAAATGAACTCCTTCCTGCTTGGAAAACAGAGCCACAAGCTAATACAAATAGCAATCCTGAAGTAATGTGTCACAAGATTTATCTTAAAAAAATCAAATATTTGTTCTACTCACTTGTACTTTTTTGAGTCCTGTTTTAGAGCAAGAGCAACATGGGGTAATAACAAGGTACCTGGAAAAAAAAATGAACAAGAATGACCATAATTCTGAAAGCTCTAATTTACAAGGAGATCAGTGGGCTCTATCTGAAGAAAATTAAGGGGAGATGCCAGGTCAGACTTCAAATGTATTCAAGACTGCAGACAGAAGAACTTAATAGCTAGATCCTTAATGAATAAAAATGATGTGTCTGAACTGCAAGAAGGAAACCCAAAGCATAACATTTGGCAAAGCCCCAGATATACTGTCAAAGGATAGAGTGGAATCTCCAGAGGGAACAGTTTTCGGGAGGGCTCAGACACACCTCTGTTGGAGGCAGTACAGGCACATTTGATCCAGGTTTGGCAGCAACGGGGTGGTCTGTGTAATCCTTGGAGATTCTCCTCAGCCCTCCATGGCTCTGGATCTGTAATTCTTCCCCTTGGAAATTTCCAGCTGTAGTTTTCAGCTGCTTGACCTCCTGGGCTGCTCTCTCCACCATGTGCATGGGGACAGAAAGCCAAGCAGCAAGGGGTCCCAGTGGGATGCTCACACATGTGTTGCTGGTACTGGGAGACACACGCTTGCAGCCAAGGTGTGCCTCCAGGTCTCAGCAGGTGAACCATGCATGGGTTTCCTCTCCCATGAGCCAGGGCATGACCAGCAGAGTTGGAGTTGTTTATCCCAGATGACACCTGACAGGTGTAACAAAAGACCCTCTCCCTGACCACCCGTGGAATTGACTACTTTTTGCCACAATTATCTTCCTGCCACGTTTGATGGTTTAAATCTGCATTTTGTTGACAGATTTCCCAAAGGAGTTTATAAGAGTTGCCAAGAAAATGTAAGTAGGGTGAGCCAGTATCATCAGCCAGCCTCAACACTTGGCATTAAGATGGAAGTGAGTGTGGTACCTAGCTCATATTAACACAGGTCTGACTTGTCAAAACAAGGTTTGGGAATCAGCAGAAGCAGGTGCATGTATTTATTTCTCCTGGTATAGAAGATGTAGGGATTTTTTCTCACATTTTCTTAGTAAGATGAAAAATATCTGTCAAGTGTTATCCATCTGTGGAAACACTGAACAAGGTTATGCCTGAATGTAAAAAGATACAAGGTATAACAGGCAATGCCAGACAAAAGTATGAAAAAGGAACATGAGTGTGTAGATAAAGTACAGGAGCAGAAGTAATTAAACTCGACTTTATTGCCAAGCAAGTAAAAAATATCAGGGATGGCCTCTGGAAAGTCCCTAATCATGTTGTTTCACTGTTTTGCTCTTTAAAATGGAATTTTAATAATTGCCCACCTCACAAGCGTGCTGTAGTGCTTGCTGTGCTTAGGAATTATTGCGAAAGAGTCTGTGATTAGCTGACAAAAAAATGTTGTTCACATCATTATCACTATGATCTGTGTACATTTATGCAAATACGTCCCTAGGTGATTTATTTCAGATGTTGGCTGGAATTTAGATGTAAGTAATTCCTTACACTTAAATTGTTCTTCTACAGTTAGTCCAATGGACTGACAGTTACTTATACTTATTACAAACTGGTTCGCTGTATAATCTGGACAGTTGCCTAATCTTAAATCAGGACCAAATAGGGAAAAGCCCAGTCAAAATTCATGCTGTAATATATAACAAGGATGCTGCAGAGCAAAATATGTTGAGGAGGGGTACATTAAAACCACAGGAAGAAACTCTTCTTTAAATGTCCAGTGTTGGCTTAATAAACAGAATCCATGTACTTACCTGTTGAAATAATGATTTCAGCTGACCTTGATGGAAGAGTAAGAATTATGGTTCATACTGAGTAAGTCAGGCAACAACTCAGTAATACAACTCCACAAGCCAAGCTTACCTGGAATATATATCTAAAATACCTGGGCTACGTAAAACTGCCGGAAACTTGCTCTGTCAGTTCAGATTAGTCCAGATTATTCTAAAGATACAAAGTCACCTGTGCAGAGGTAATGCCAGACTAGATAAGATTTCTTTTCATATTGCTCTTATGGGTATCACATCCCCTCATGGAGCTGGTATAGTGTAAAAACTGTGATGGGGCAAGTTACTTGTGCCAGATGATCTGATAGCACACTGAGGTGGCATTACTGTGCATCCATGGATCCTACTGCTCAGCATGCTGGGAGACCACTGGCCAGAGAGGAGTGTGCATGCTATGCTACTTTGGCTTCCAAAAATAAAGAGCTTAAAGGAGAGTTAAATGAAGGGGTTGCAGTTGTTAATGTTACCAGAAAGGAGGACTGCTCATCAACATGAACATTAATAAACACAGTAAAATCACCTAATGAGACTGTCAGGTAATAGGATTGAAAAGGTTTTCAGATATGAGTGACATTACCAGGACAAAGAAGAGTCAGCTTCAGAACTCCACAAGAGAAAAGGTGTATGGGCTAGCACAGATCAGGTAGCTTTCTGGCTGCTTTCATCTGCAGTGTTTGGTAAAAGTGTATTAAAGTGCACCAAAGTGCACCAGGGCCACCATCATCCCTGCTCTGCAGACACCACAGGCCCAACAATCCAGAAATGAGCCACAGTTAAACTCATTCACACCAACCAAAACAAGACAGAACCACGTACATGACAATAACAGCAGAGAAATATTTTTCTAACTTGCCAAAACCTCCAATGGGCCTTTTCCAGTGCTGTCTTGGTACCAAGTTTTTCTCATGTTTAAATCTGGTGTGGTGATAATGTAAGTTTTGGCCAGACAGCAAAAAGAGCTACAAAAAACATCTTCAGTCCTCACTATTTTAAGACATCCACCTAAATACTGAAGTCCTTATCAGCCTAAGCAAGCCAAAGGGTTTCCATCTCTCAAACTTTGCTACAGTTGTCTCTTGAATACAGTGGTTCCATTAATTAAACTTGACAGTTCCCTGATGCTTGTGCAGAGGCTGCCTTCTCAGGCAAGGTTGTCACCCAGGGACATGAGTATTGAAACTAAAGACTATCAGATAGGCACCATGAACCAATATCATTTGTATCTAGTTCTCTGCATTGCTATTACTTCATCTTGTTGGTGTCCAGCCTTCTCTGCAGCATACCCAAATCACTTGGGACACTAAGCTTGTTTCCCATGTTTGCAGCCTGCTGAAGCCTTTCTCTCTAACTTGAATCCATATGAAAATACTGACGTAAATAAAATGGCCTATCATTTCTCTTGATTGGAATAACTTTAAAGAAAATGTTATGCTGCTTAAGTCAATGAGATAATTTAGAAAATATTGAGTTTGTCAAGATTTTTCAAAGCCTCCTGCCATGCAAAAATGTTTAATATAAGTTTGGCATGATTGGCATGATGCGCATGATGATTTTTCCACAGGTGGTATATAAATAGTGATGCTGCAACCAGTCTTTTGTCACACCTACTGAACTATCTGTACCTCTCTCCTCTCTCTCTTCTGGCCTATGCACTTTTGGGAGTGATTTCCCAGTTACCTCCATAGCAGTAAGTACCATACAGGCAGAGCTCTGCCCACTCTGGAAATTGCAGCAGATTGTTACTGCTACCCTATTTTACACTTATATTGTTTCAGACTTGGCATCAGTTTCTGTGATCCCTATCCAGCTGAAGATGACAGTAACTGGTTTGTCCTCCTAATTTGATGTCAAGTTTCCTACCTGTGAATTTAGTATTTTCTGAAGACAGAAGATATAATTCATGATCCAGCAGCCACAGCTTTGCAACCTGATCAAATGCAAATGCTGAGTATTAGATATCCTGAACTAATCTCAATCACTCTACTTTCTTCTACCTTTTATCTTCAGAAGGACTTTCTCTAGCATGTACAAGTGAAATGTAGGCCTGCTGCTTCTTTACAACTTCTTCATACCTGCCTCCTCACACTTTTCTTTCAATAACATAACCCAGGATTACTCTAATGAAGGAAAAGGAAAATATTTTACTATGCTTGTCACATGCTCTTTCACAGCCTGTATGCTGGTGGGCTTTCTTGCCCAGGGGGAAGGGAAAGGTCAAGACACAGAAATATCCAAGTCTTCTTCAGTTTCGCTCCAGGATACAGTTTATTATCCAAACATCAAATTCATAAAGTAACACAAAGCAAATCTATTCCCTCATCCAAAGCCAGCTGCAGGGGCTCCCAGGCTTTCCATGCCAGAAAAAGGGCACACATCTTCATCTAAACCCCTGAAGAATCAAGTGACAAGCAGGCAGCCTGTAACCCTTTCCTGACTGTTTAACCCTGTCACAACGGCATCTGCTGCTGTGAATGCTTTATTCCAGGGCTGGAGCAGACAGCTTCACACTTCTTCAAGTTTCTAAGTGCAAAAGACTTCAAGATTGGTTTGGATTTTTGGTTAGGGTTTTTTGGGGGGGGCTGGGGGTGGCTTGGTTTTTTGGGGTTTTTTTGTTCATCAGTGCTTACAGCAACATTAGGTAATTTTGCTACCCTTATTTAAAAATCAGGTTGTATGTGTTGGGGGTTGTTAGCTTGGTTGGGTTTTGCTTGGATTTATTTTTTAATGAAAATCTTTCTTCCTGAGAACAAGTCTGTATAGACATTTACATTTTTATAAATATACTGACCACAGAAAGACCAACTGTGCATTTTAAGAGTTTGCAGCTTCTGCGAAGTTGCAGCTAGTTGTGAGTTTTCTACCCTCATATAAAGTATCAAGACAAATGGGAAAGAATTACAATACAGATATTCAAAACTTAGGTATTTTGGATGCTTAGAACTGAAAAACAGCATTAATGGTAAACTAATAGGGGAAAAAAAGAGTTTTTAAAATAAAACCAATTCCTCAAAAGGGCAGCTAAGGAGGATTGCATGCAAGAAGAAAAAAAAATAGCAGAGGAGAAGAGGGAAAATCAAATTGATTTATTTTGAAAGCTGATTTAGATAAATGCCTTTCACAAGTGGACCATGGCTGCCGGATGACTGTGGGCTTGTGAAGATAGAAGGCAGAATTGAATTGTTTGACTTAAAAACCTCAGTAAAAACTCAGACCCTCAGATGTTGTCCTCCAAGTGTAACCATCATTTTCCTGGATGCTGGCTGTACAAGATGTATCTCAAGCAAGAGAACAGGAGAACAGATACTGGCAGATCCAGACACAATGATCACTTCCAATTTTAGGGAGAATCTGAGGAACAAAGATTAAATGTGCTTGTGTCCAGAAATGCAAACTTACACAGTGGTCTTGTAACAATAGGTCCATCTTGTTTTCTGTTATTTTAACAATCATTTTATGATGCCCTCATTTGTGAGAGTAACCCTTGACTTTCTGTACCTTGTCCTGCTGTTTCTGAGAGTAGTGTGAGTAGAAGATCTGTCCCTAAAGTCCCATAAAGCTTCATTTAACTCATGTTGCTTTCAACTCCCTGGAGTTAAGAGGTGGAGCTGAGAATGAACGGGATCCTTTCCTTTCCCTGAACCTCCAAACAAAATGTGTAATTAATTCCTCTGGTGCAGCTTTTAACACTAGGTTAAAACACATACCAGTAATAAAACCACTGAAGTTTAAGACCTCAGGGTTAATTTGCCTAGCAGATAAAGACACTGCCTTTCTGCTTGAAGACTTAGCTAATTTGATGTGAAATCACTGAAAAGAAATTTTCAGCAAACATCACTAGACTTGTCCTGTGGAGTGAGCAAGTCAGTGTGCGGGCTGAGCACACTGGACCCCACATTTCCTTGCTGTTAGTACGTGTGTTCTGCTGTAACTACGAGGCCCATGAGGGATGGATATTCTTATATCTTGCTGAGGGAATTTAGGTCAAATGAAACCTCTCCAAACTGTGTGGGGGCTGAGTTCCATGCAACAAAATGTGGTTCCTCTCTCTATCCAGTCCCCCACACCTCAGTCGAGGTATGCATGCCTGCATACTCTCCACTGAGTCTGCTGCCATGAATTACCTTATTTGTAGCTTCCTCCCTTACCTCCAATCTTCTGCCTGCCATGCAAGAGTATGTGCAAACAAGCAGGTGTAAATATCCTACCTGTCTTTTTTGCCTAGTTTTCATAAAGCGCTCATGACCAGTTGCAGGTGCAGGTGTGAACAAACTACAGCCTGGATAACATGATCATACATTCATTGCCTGAAAAAAGGGCAAGACTTGGTGTCCACACAGAATTGAAATAGAGGCCTTTAAGTAAATGGTGGATTAATTAGGAACCAAATCAGGTTCTGTCACTTTAAAACTTTCCTCCACCCTCCATCACCTCCATCCATCAATTGCCTGCAGCACGTATATTGAGGAATCGCGTGCAAACCTTACCATAACCCAAGGCTTAACATAAACTATGCTCTTTCAGGTCACTGGCAAATAACAGGTATATCCGGTTGTGCCTTTGTACTTGCCTGCACGCAAATTAAAAGTGCATGTAAAGTTACAATAATCAAAGTCAGTCAGGGGGAAGGGGAGGAGAGCAGGGGGATAATAACTGGGGGATCAGGTTATTTATCTTCACAGGGAAGCCACTGAGAGAAGCCTCCTTGCATGCCATTTACACCTCAAAAGAAAGGTAGGGGCAAATCTGGCGCTTGGCCAAAGACATCCCCTACAGCACCCTAAGCTGTGCCTAATCCTGTCTTTTCCTTGCAGCTGGTAAAGACCCTATTACCTCCACTGCTGCTACCTCTTCCCCACGGTGCTGCACAGCATTAAGAGCTTCCTCCTTGGCTGCAGAGTAAGTGTTTCTGTGGGAGACAGCAACAGCCAGGATGGACTTTAGGCTTTCATTGGAAGAATTTTCTTCTCATGGTCTCAGCTCCTGCTACGGTCATCACCTCCAGCAGATTGCTGCTTCTGCAGCTGCTTCAACCCTTTTTCCCTGACAGAGCCAGATACTCTTCCTGCAGGGTGACCCCAGACCTGCACTGCCACCCCAGGGCAGGCACAGGCTCCCACACTGCTCTCCCTTCTAGAGGAAGCCAGCAAGCCTTTGTGCAGCCAGCCTGAGCCTGGGTGTGGGTTGCTTGGGAAAGGGAAGAATTTATGGCAATTTTTTTCTGTCTTTCTCCTTTGGCGTGCCTTGAGATTAACAGACATTAGCAAATGCCTCTTCCCAGAGTGCTGTGACAAGATGGAACCTGCCCTGACTGGCACCTGCAGTCTGTTTCCCTCATGGTCTTTGATCTGCCATTGCTGAAGGTTAGAAGACCCGAATGCCTCAGAAACAGACACTTCCTTGGGTTTGCATCCAAATGCTAGGAGCATGTATTTCAGGGAGAGAAAGCATAGATCGCTTTCTCTCCCCGAAAAATTTACTGAGGGACAGAGGAATTTTTTTTATTATTATTAATATTATTATTATTACTTGTATTACAGAAGAAGTCAACCGTCTTGATCAAGATTGCAACCCTTACATAGAACACTATAAAATTCTCCTGAACTCAATTTTCCATCACTGACCGCAGATACCACAAAGGGAGTTTCCCTTATTCCATTGGTTTGAATATACATTCTCCAAATCTTTGTTCAAATTAAAAAATGTGCAAACAAATAACTCCCACTTCCCCTACCCTGGGGAAGAGCATAAATAATTCTATAGGCTAGGGTATTACCTGCATACATCCCAATTCCCAGTATTTGAGTAATTTCATTTACCACTGAAATGCAGTTACTGCCGGAGGCAAATGCACCAAACCCTTGCACAACAGAGCAGAGGAAGCCAAGAATGCCTTGCTGCAGAGACATGTGCAAATGTTTCCTCAGCTGAACTTCATCAGCCAAATCACAGAAGGTCCTGGTTCAGACTCCTGCATTTTCAAACCTGACAGGATACTTCAGTGAAGCCAATGTAGCACACCACTCTTTCTGGTGGATGATCTATCACTCTGCAGCTTTTTCACAGATACCATTCAACATTTTATTGACCTGCAGTAGTGGAAGGGAGAAGGAGGAGGTGAGCATGTTTCCTGACTCATTTGAGCAGGGCTATCTAAGAGGTGACATTTACAAGCAATTCCTTGACTGACAGGAAATTTATTAGGACTGTAACATGAATCTCCTTTGGGAAATCCCAGCTAAAGGCCTGTCTGTTCATGATTAAAAGCTAGGGAAAGTCCTCATGATGGACAAATTATTGTGTTCCTCTTTGGTTCAGCTGCCATCTCAACAATCATTTTGTGACCAGTGCTACCTCCTCTCTGAGTACCTGAAAACCTGACAGCAGCAATACTAAGGATAACAGTGTTTTCAGACACTGAAAACTTCCCATTATAAAATTTCAGTATTCTAGACAAGAAATTACTCCAGGCGCTATGGAATCCATGCAAAATAGTACAAGGAAGTTCAACGTATCCATTTGAATGTGCAGATAAGCAGAGTAGGCTTTTCAAAAGTTAGAATAGAACTTTTAGAAAAAGAGACATACACTGACAGTGCCACGAAAACAAATGCATGAGCACATCTAGCCAAGACCTGCTAGTCTGACTTCCAAAGGGCAAGAATATATACATATATATACGTGTGTGTGTGTATGTATATGTATATGTACACACACTATATGAGAGGACAGGCATCACTTCCTGAAGTACTACAAGATGTTTGCAGCCCATTCCAAGAACCAGATGGGAAAAAAAAGAAAGATGGGAAATATCATAATAGGGAACAAAGTAATAATCACACCTATGTGCAGCTACGTTACCTAGATCCAACAGGCATTCCCCACTACATAGCCAGGCTTATTCTCTGAAGGAAGGAGAATTCTGAAATTCAACTTGGATTGCTTTAGAGGGGACCAAATTTAAATTGTAGTGTACATTTTATTATTTTGACCACTTGTTCTGCTGTCAAGCACCAAAAATGGCACACACCAAACACAAACTGAAGAACTGAAATTAACAATATTTTTATCATGGGAAATGATGATATTTGTGTCATGGGAAATTATTGGTTGGGAAGTGGTGAAATGAACATTTATAGGCCGGGATAATCAATGGCTAGGACAGTAGTTTCCTCATTCCATCTGCAAGTGCTTCACTGTCTTCTCCTCCTGTGCTGAAGGGTCAACTCCCTTCAAGTGTTTACTTGCACAGAGTTTCCTTAGTTGGAAAATCTGAGTCCTCCTTTACTTATAATTTTACCCTAGTTTAATAATCGGATCTGACATTTTATATCCCCCCCAAAATCCATATTTACATCGTAATCTTTAGAAATGTTCTGTCCAAAACCAGTTGAATGTGTTCATGAGAACAAGGAAATAAGCATTCATATAGAAACATGAAGGGCCATTTTCTTTGAAAAATTTTGTCTAATGCTCTAATGCAGGGACTTGACATTTGTCTGGGTAATGTTTTTTTCCCCAGATTTGTGCTTTGTGTCCTTCCCTTGATAATTCATTCAAATTTGGACAAATGTCCAAACTCTCAAAAACTGTATTTTGCACCTTCATAGTAAAGACTTTGTAGAATTTCACAGGCAAATCTTTGAAACATTCACTCCTAAACAATATACTTCTGCCTGTGAGGGAATGAGACTTTGCTTTTAGCTGTAGCCCAGAACTGTTTTGAACTAACATCTGTCAATACTCTCAGCATACAAATGCACTGGCATTTTCTAAAATGACAAATACCAAAATCTTCAGCTTAATAAAGCAATTGTACTACAAAATTTGTATTGCTACTACCACTACAACACCCAACAAAGTCTGGAAAAAAAGGAGAAATATGATAACAATACTGGTCCTAAGAAATGTGTTAAAGTTTTGAAGGGACCTAGCACATCAGAAAGTGTGTAAGATTTAGATACTTCAAAATAAAGATGGACATTGGCAACACAGCTCTTGATTCTGCAAACCTCAAAACCAGTGTGAGGATGCAGAGCTGCCAGGTATTGCTGGGAACCCCTTTTGCTGAAGCAGGAGAGTGAGCAGGCACAGCAGTTTGCCCACACATCACATTTGAGGACAGACACAATAATGCACACTTTGAGCAGTGTCCATTCTTTCCTAAATGTCATTTAATCCATCTACTTCAGATTACTTCTTTCAGAGCACTTAAAAAGGATTTGTGAAACATCAGTAAAAAGACCTACAGAAAATACCATGAATGAGGGCCCAACAGTAAGTAAATTAGATTTTGCATTTTTGCCTTGTAGCAGAAGGCAGTTTAAAAAGGCTTCTCAAAAGATATCCACAAAGGTATCATCTCTGTGTTTTTCTCTCAAGAAAGACTAAGCTGTATGGTTTCATCTAATATTGTCAAGAAAAGGCAGCAAATTTTGGAATGAAAAATCTTAGGAATCTGGCAAAATTAGAAGTTTCAGAATCAAGTTTTATGCTTGAATTAAGTATAACGGCATGTCCTCATTTCTGTAGTCATACCTGTGTGTTGCCTGTATGGGAGCAGACCACAATGTATGCCTTTAACTGGTAAGTAACATGAAAAATGCAAACAGATGGAGAGGCTACGATTCAGTCTGCCACTGAGCTGAGCCCCAGCAAGTACTGGGAGGTTCCTTGCCTTCCCACAGCAGCTTGTGGGAATTTGGCTCAGAATTAGAAGCCAAATTTAGGGTTTTCAATAGCAAGACAGAATTGAAAACGTGAGCTCTGAAGTCAGTGGGAGTGCAGGGAAGAGTGAAAGTCCAAAGAAAGCTGCTAGTTAATGAAGGTTAAGAATGTGATATGCAACCACAAATGCATATGCTTTAAAAAGCATACCACAAATGCTTTATTTTAGGCCACAGCAAGTGGCCTAAATAAATAATCTTGAATCATGGAGCTGCAGCTGGCTCCTCTATACGCCTGGCACTCTGGGTAGCACTGAGGATGTGGCTCCTTCATTTTGCTTACATCTCATGCTTGGCATGACCAGAAAGCTGCCAAACTGAGCCAAACCAGGAGCCTGCATCAGAAATGATCTCACAACCATCCACATTTGTGGTGCTGCTGTCTCAGGCTGGCTCGAACATTGAGCACTCAGTACAGTGTAGATAAGCCTGAGGAAGCAGGGACATCTCTGGGTGCAGAGCAGCAAGCACAGATGGTGACTGCAGAGCCAGCAGCCATGAGGTGGTACAGTGGCTGGACTGAGTACAGCTTTTCTGCTCCGGATTCAGAACTACTTGAAGCATAATGGTAACCCTGCATCATGCGGAATCACCACATAAACGTAGTCTGAGTGAGCTGTTCCAAACACAGAGGTTTACAGGTCCTTATTCTGCTTGTAGTCTGGTTGCTGTAGTGGTGATTTTCCTGACTTACAGAGTATTGAGATTAGAGTTGAACTCTATAGGTACATAAGTACATCTGTACAATTTTAAGCAGCCTGAAACAATAGGATATTGCACTTGATTATGTTTCCAAGTGATTTGTGCTTTACATTTATGCTACTTTTTTATTCATCTTATATGGTATTGTGCAACACTCAGAGTCAGACAATCAGAAACAACATTGCCAAGGATTGTTTAACAAAGAATGGCTTGGATCACTCTACAAATGGTAAACAATTTGTACAAGATCTATGCTGAAGCAATCTCAGGATAAAACATTGCTCAACAAATCCACCTTGGGGTTTTGTAAAATTAAGAGAGAAGAGGAAAAGACTCATAGTCCCAGGTACGGGAAAGAGAGAAATCTAGTGTGGGAGGACTCTTCATGGAAAGATGCAAAAGGAAGAGGTAAGAAAAGAAAAAAGAGCAAGATCGAGTCCATGAGAAATTCCAGTTGCTGCTAATGAGGATTTATGAGCAGCTTGCCAGTATCCAAAAGCAAAGGCAAGGGCTGCCATAGTTAGAAGCAAAACTAAGAACTGAGTCTTCAGTGCCTGATTAGGTAAGAAATTCTTAACACTTGTAAAAATCTCTTAGGGATAAAGGAGTTTTCTTGGAAAAGGGAGGACTGTGAATGACATAAAAACTCCCTCTCAAAGGGTAAATGAAGACTCTCTAGGTCATGTAATTCCTCCTTCTTTATCAAATTTTTACCTCCACAACAAGGATGCTTGTCTACATACATAAGCAACTTTATCCAGTCACAGAGGTACCAATACCCACCACAAACCCTGCATCTGGCATTCCTATCAAATCAATCAAGATTTTTAAGAGATTAGGCCTGAATTCCTCTCCCTTAATCCCAAACCAACTCACTTGTAGCCCTTCAATTCCTTTTCTTTTCCATATATTATATCAAGTACGGTTTTCTAGACCTCAGAAATAATTCATTTTATGTGGCATACATTTTCAGTGATTCAATCTTCAGTGCCTAATAAAACTAACCAACTCAGGAATTTGGAACTGGTTTCATTAGGACCTGCATTTCAATTAAGTCTCTAGAACTGGGAAAAAAAGAACATGCATTCTCTAAGAGCAATTCTGAACTCCTACACCTCTACGAACAAAAGAGGCAGGAGGGCAATTTGTAGAATACAACAAAGACCAAGGGGATGATCAGCCATAGCCTGAATTTTTGTACCCTAATTCATTGGTGTGATTAAATGCTCTACTCAAACTGTGCTTGATTGCAAGGGACTAGTCAAGGTCACACAGAATTAGAGCCTAAAAAACTGGGTGAACGTTCAGTGTATACAGTCAAAAGAATAATCAGGCTATAATAAATGAAATAGGGAGCCAGAGCTGTAAATACTAGAGGGGGAACAGCTGGTACTACCATCACAGAAGAAAATACCTAAAATAGATATTTCTTTCTTTCCTAATAGTGACAGAAATCTCGAAGAAAGAGAAATGAAAAAAGAAATAATATTTCCTTACAGCACTAAAAAACAAACAAACAAACAAACAAACAAACAAAACAACAACAAAAAGTACTAGGATTTATCACTCCTAGGCTCCTGCCTTAAATTTTGAGTTTGCAAGTCACGATGCAAGTGGAAATATATTCCTTTCTCTGTACTTCCTGCTAGCAGCCAGGAGCAATCCAATTGCAATACAAACTAGTTTAGTTGCTCAACCGAAGAAAGGATTTAGGGACTTGCAAACGAGAGCTGTAATGCCTGGAGTTTAGGCAACTTATTACCACAGTCACCAAGAAAAGGGCAAATTTACCTGCTGGTAATAGCAATGCCCTGCACTGTAATCCAAAGCTCAGGTAACTGATCCAAGCTAGTCAATCCCACCCACACCCAGTGTCCAGAACAGATCTTCTGTTCAGTGGCAAAAGACCGGTGCCACTCAGAGATTTTTCTGGAACTTTGCCAGAAGACGTCCATATCTCTGTCATGAGACAGATAAAGGAGGGAGGGCTGGCAACTTTTCCTTAGCTGAGTGGTTCTAGCATGTGAAATTTGGGTTCAGTCTTCTGATGGTGATGGAAATATCAGATCACTCCAGCCTTAGTGCCATAGGGATGGAGCTGCCTTTGCTCTCTTTTGAAGCTGGGGTATGTGTGCAGGGTCCTTACAGTTCACCTTAGAAATGGGGCTGGGAAAAGGAAGCTCACTTTTTTCCAGCACTGCTCAGAAAAAGTGGTTTTGACACCTCTATTACTTGGCAATGACAGACAGAAGCTCCAAGCCAACAGATCATCCAAGGCTGATGCTAGTCTTGAGCAAGAAGTAGCATCACTGACTCGAAGACCTTGGGACAGTGACAACAGGCAGGATTACACTTTTTAGCAAAGACAGAAGCAGTAGAAGCCTGGCCAGGACCGAGCTCACACCCTGAACTGGGCTGACTCTAATTTTGTCTAATCACTGAATTCTACGAAACCATTGTATTTTCTTCTCATGATGTGAATGCAAAGAATCTGAAATAAATATTGTATTTTCATATTTTTCTTGTTACTGCAAAAATGACAAGAACAAAGCAAAGGCATTCTGATTTTCTGGGGAACGATTTCCTCCATATCTGGGGGTTTTGCAGTCCTGGTTCCCCCGAGGCGCCGGAAAGCCCGGGGGAGCTTGGAGCGCCGTACCCACGCGCCTCTCGCCAGCTCTCCCAGTGCGGGCGGAGGCGCCAGATTTAAGAGTAAAAGGGCGCCGTAAGCGGGAGAGAACCGAGCGCAGGGCGGAGGAGAGGCCGGAGGGCACCGGAGCCGGCCGCGGTGCGAGCTGCCCGGCGCTTCCCAGCCTCATTCTCCCCGGAGCTGGTGTCAGGTATTGCGAGAAGGGGTAGGGGCCCGGGGAGGAGATGGCTGGAGGCTTTCCAGCCCCGGCTCACGCAATGCTAACTCCGCACGCAACGGGGAGGCGACAGGCGGAGGAGGGGAAGCTCTTCGGCTTCCTCAGCCCCTAAGATGCAGGCGAGACTTCGCCTCCCGACAGCGAGAGCTGCGAGCCCGCCCGCCGCCCCGCTACCCTCCCGGCACCTCCTCCGCTAAAACTTTTGGCCCCGGCCATAAAAGCATCCGCGGCTCAGCCGCTCCGTTTGGCGAGGGCCCAAGGGCAGCTGGCAAATAACTGCGACCCCTCAAGCCAGGGGACGGGCCAGGCAGAGGCGATTTGCCAGCGGGGCCGTCCGCTTCCCGCCCGCACCGCACCGCGCTGCGCACCGCGGATGCCAGCGGGTTTAAAGCCGGGAGTGGCAATGCCAGGCGCCCAGAGGTGGCGGCTCCGGTTCCAGCTGAGCCTGAAAGCAGCGGGCGGTCCTCTCCGCACCCTCTGAGCCGCTAGCCTGGGCTCCTTGCAGCGGCCTGGGCTGGTCCCGTCCCGTCCCGGCAGCCCAGCAGGCGGGTGGGAGGGAGGGAGAGAGAGAGAGGGAGGGAGGGGAGGCAGGAGCCCGCTCGCTCCCGGTCCGCGGGGCTGCTCGGGGCAGGTGGCTGCCTTGGGGCGAGCTCCGAAGGGTTAAAGAGCTGAGAAGGTGATAACTGCGCTGGGATCGGGGGCAACTGGCATTTGCTTGCACATGACGTGCCAAGCTCCGAGTGACAGGTACCGGGGTTCCTAATGAGTTTCCCAAAGGCTTGGATCTGAACGCCTCCGTCTCCGCTCTCCTCGAAGCCGCGGCTGTCCATTAGAACTGCCGCGGGCTGCACAGCTCCTCTCCATCCTTCCCAAGGTCTCGGATGGAAACAGCGTGCAACAGGTCAGTTCTGCTACAGGATTTCACCCCTTCTTCCTCTCGCTGCTTCTGAAAGGCTGGAGCAAATGGTAGGAGCAGGCGGTCCCCCGGGCACGGGTATGGTATGGGAAGCGGGACCAGTGAGCATTGCCAAGCAGAGTCCTCAAGCATCCTCCGCAGCCCACCCCCGGGGCGGCAGACCGCCAGCCTGCCATGCCGCGACGGGCACAAAGGTGAGGGGAGGAGGGAAGGGCTCGGGACGGAGGGGGCTCCGTGGCCAAGTGCGGAGGTTTCTCCGGAGCAGTGGGAAATTCCGACAGTGGGGCCGGTAACCCGTTTTTCGCAGGGGCTTTTTCGCCTAAGGGAGCGATGTGCAGCGCCGGAATCAACCTGTCTCCAGCGTATGGCAATTGCCTGCATCTGCAGAGGCTCGTCAGGCGAGAGCATCCTTCTGCTTCCCTCTGTGACTCTGGCAGCCGTGACCTGTTGGATCTGTCTCTGAGAACTTTCCCTACCGGCGGAGAGAGAGCAGCGGCCCCCCGCCAAATACGACTTCGATCTCTTATTAGGAGCTTTCTACTTGATTATCGATTATCCCTTGTTTTTCGCACAGGATTCGGGGGGCTTTAGGCGCATGAGGAGCACACAGCAAGGACTTGCCCGGACTGCGAGAGCTGGGACAGCTGCCGGCGCTCCCCTCCGCCACGCCAAGGCGCTCCGTCCGGGCTTCCCCTTGCCCGTGGGACCTGGAGATCCCCCCACCACGCGAGGACTCTGCCCGCTGACCTTTCCCTTTCCCTTCCAGCATGGCCCTCCAGAGGCTCGGGGAAGCGCTTGGCGACATCCCCCCGTTGCAAAGCTCCCTCCTGCTTCTCCTCTGCCTGCTCGCCGCCATCCATCTAGGCAAGCTCCTCCTGCAGCATCAGCAGCGCCGGCGGCAGGGCCAGCGCCGGGCGCCACCGGGCCCTTTCCCCTGGCCCCTGATCGGCAACGCGGCGCAGCTGGGCAGCGCTCCGCACCTCTCCTTCGCCCGGCTGGCCAGCACCTACGGCGCCGTGTTCCAGCTGCGCCTGGGGCGCTGGCCCGTGGTGGTGCTGAACGGGGAGCGCGCCATCCGCCAGGCCCTCGTCCGCCAGGGGGCCGCCTTCGCCGGCCGCCCGCCCTTCCCGTCCTTCCAGCTGGTGTCGGGTGGGCTCAGCCTGGCCTTCGGCGGATACTCGGAACTCTGGAAGCTGCACCGGCGGGCGGCGCACGCCACGGTGCGCGCCTTCTCCACGGGCAGCCCCGCCACCCGCCGCCTGCTCGAGCGGCACCTGGTGGGCGAGGCGCGGGCGCTGGTGGCGCTGCTGGTGCGCGGCAGCGCCGGCGGCGCCTTCCTGGACCCCTCGCGCGTCTTGGTGGTGGCCGTGGCCAACGTGATGAGCGCCCTGTGCTTCGGCCGCCGCTACAGCCACGGCGACGGCGAGTTCCTGCGCATCGTGGGGCGCAACGAGCAGTTCGGGAGGGCGGTGGGGGCCGGCAGCCTGGTGGATGCGCTGCCCTGGCTACAGCGCTTCCCCAGCCCCATCCGCGCCGCCTACCGCGCCTTCCGCGACCTCAACCGCGACTTCTACGGCTTCGTCCGCGGCAAATTCCTGCAGCACCAGCGCAGCCTGCGCCCCGGGGCCGCCCCTCGCGACATGATGGACGCCTTCATCCGCCTGCAGCGGGAGCAGCCGCGGCTGCAGCTCGAGCACGTGCCCGCCACTGTCACCGACATCTTCGGCGCCAGCCAGGACACCCTCTCCACAGCCCTGCAGTGGCTCCTCATCTTCCTCATCAGGTATGTGCCGGCGGAGGAGGCAGCACACCGGGGCGCCCCACTGGCCCGGGATGGGGGGAGACACGCGAGCCCGCCCGGGGTGCGAACGCCCGCCAGCCCCCGTTTAAACTGCGCCGCACGGGCAGAGGCGCTTCTGGGAGGGCTCCTGCGGCAGGAGCAGGCGGACCGAGCCAGCGCATGGAGCCCCGGGTCCGGGCAGAGGCGGGAGGGCGGCCCTAGCAGGGACGCGCCGTCGGATCGCGGGTCTGCGAGACCGGGCAGCGCCAGCTCGTGCAGCGGCGGGTGCCTCAGCGCCCTCCGATTAACTAACACGGAAGCACTGGGAAAGCTGCCAACAAGAGATAAGAAAGTATAAAAGAAAAGAAATCCGACACCAACCCACCCTACTCAGGCTGTCGGGTTATGGTGGATAAAGAGAGGCTGGCAGAAAGGCAGCCGAGTAAAACCTGAAAGTAACAGATTTTAGCAGGTCAAGATCAAGGAGATCATAGGAACAGGATAACAACTGCTTAAGCACGATAAAGAGTTCGTGTTCGGGTTTACAAGACCGCTATTATGCTAAGCTGCTGTTGTGTGTGCCTTCCTTGCCATTGCGTGACTGGGCAAGGCAGACTCCTTGGGCAGCCGGCGGGAGCGCTGCCCTGGCACCGGCCTGTCTGCCCCGGAAACTCGGAATGGAGAGGTGGTTTAAAAGAAGGTGCCATTACACTGACTTTCTTGCCTATCCTGGCTTTTTCTTTCATCGCCCACATAATTTGTAGACTTATGCAAACTTTATCTACTCAGTCCCTTCTTGAAAAACAGGCAAATATTTAACACTCCAGCTAAGGATGTAATGCCCAGTGTTCACATAACTTTTGGGTTTCTCCCCATTTCTCATGTTTGCCGAGCATTTGACATGTGAGTCTGCTCAAAGGAGGAAAAAGCAAGGATGCAGAAGCCAAACTTGAATGGTTAAAGCAAGTGAAGGCTCCTGGGCAGAATGTATGCTTTTAGACAAGCAAAAGATCTATTAACATTTTGATCTTGTTTGGTTACTGTGTAGCCTTCCCAACTGTCCAGATTTCAAGACAGTCATCTTTAAATACATTATAGAGAAAACATATTTTGAGATTAATTAGAAAATATCTTCTCACACTAAAAGTGGGATGTTCATAAAGCCATTCTGACAATTTAGTAATTGGGATTTTTTTTTTATAGTTTAGAAACCTGCAGGCTTTCAAATGTATGAAATATGTCTAGCAATAACAAATTTAGCTAGCTTTTAAAAGTCACATACAGAGTTAGAAAATCAAGTTCTTGCTCCCTTGGAAAATCCAATACTTAGAAGAGACAATTCTAGTTTTATAATTAATTTTAAAAATTGGATCACAATATTCAGTTTCAGCACACTTTAGGCTATTGTTATTTTTTATGTTGAGAATCAGTTATGTGGGATACTAAGGTAAAAATTAAGCAAATCTAAAATTACACCAGTGCACTTCCTCTCAAAGTTTTCAATTGAGGTCTACGATTTCTGCAATATATTTCAACTTTGCTCAAACTACTTTATTTAGGGTGGGGCTGAGGTTCTGTGAAAAATGTTTACAGCAAGGATTATTTGTAAGAAAAATACTTTGAAAGTGTTATGTATGCACATACATCTTGCTTTAAATGACAGGTATCCGAAAGTGCAGGCTAAAATGCAAGAAGAAGTGGATAGGATTGTTGGAAGAGACCGTCTGCCATGTGTTGAAGATCAACCTCACCTGCCCTACATCATGGCTTTCCTGTACGAATCCATGCGTTTCAGCAGCTTTGTGCCTGTGACTATCCCGCATGCCACCACAACCAACACCTTCATCATGGGCTACCTCATTCCCAAGGACACCGTCATCTTTGTAAATCAGTGGTCAGTGAATCATGACCCAGCAAAATGGTCCAACCCGGAGGATTTTGATCCAACAAGATTCCTGGATGAGAATGGGTTCATCAATAAAGATCTTACTAGCAGCGTGATGATTTTCTCATTGGGAAAACGTCGGTGTATTGGAGAGGAGTTATCCAAGGTGCAGCTCTTTCTCTTTACCTCCATACTGGTGCATCAGTGCAATTTTATTGCTAATCCAAACGAAGACCCTAAAATGGACTTTACCTATGGGCTGACCATTAAACCTAAGCCATTCACCTTGAATGTTACTCTTAGAGATACTATGGATTTGCTTGACCAGGCTGTCCAAAGACTGCAAGCAGAGAAAGCAGCCAGTGAAAGTCAGCTGTCAGCAAATGCCTAAGCAATAAACTTTGCATCTAAAGATAATCCCCTTCTCTCTTTTTAGACTTATATAACTCATAGCTTGTTCTGGTGATATTTTTGGTACATAGCCAATATTACATGTTATAAAAGCAGGAAGGAAAGCTGCACAAGGTATAATTGTCATCTTTTTAATTCTAGAAGGAGAGCCAGGGGAACAATATATTAAATGATAAAACATATGCAATTTAAAAGCAAGCCTTTTCTTTTCTAGCTTGTTCACAGAAGTTACCATTGCAAAGTGCTTTTTATCTACTGACTGGTTGGAGCATCTCCAGGAGCTGTCTCTACAATCCTTTCCATGTCTCCATGCGCTGTGCCTTAACTCTAAGTTTTGCCTTCAGTGACTCCACACTCAAAAGTAAAATCTCTTATTAAAAAACAAACAAAGGCAGTTGTTCAGAACACTGCAGCCTGCTTCTGAATTCACTTAGAATTCAAGCTTTCTAACATATGGAAACTGCTATAGGCTTATGGCAGGTCTGGTGTTGCAGCTGCTGTGATGTACGTTAATGCCTCAATAATAAGTGTTCAAATGATTTTTGGTAAAATGACAATGTAAAGTCTTGCCTTCAGCATTTCAAAATGTTTACATAAATGCCTAAAAAATAAAAGTCTTGCTTGTAAGCATGTTTGAAACTAAAATTCATGTTTTATATGAAAATCAACAATGTCCTAATATAGTAACTTTCCATAAAGTTTTGGAAGATCAGAATTTCTGTCACTAGATGGCAAGGGTGATACAAATCATATGCTAATCTGTTCATTAGCATGTTAATGAACAAAGTATTTTAATTACATTTATAAAGGTATAGCTGAACTTTATTTTTCTCTAGGAAGGAGTTAATATCATTGTCCCTAAGCACATAGGTAAGTCCAGTAAAATGCACATTGGCCAAGGTAGGTAGAAGTGAGATTGGGAGAGTGGTTATATTAAAACATTTGTGCCACAAGCCTCCAGTAAAGCATACAGCAAATAATATCCCTACTCACTAGTCATTCTTTTAGGCTGAGTTAAATAGTATGTCTGAAAATCAACTATGTACTTCGAGTACAATTTGTTTGGAACAAAGTCTCAGAAGGAAAAGTAACATTGAATGTCCTGATTAAACTACCTATTAACTGAACAAAAAGTACATTTAAAATATTTGTGAGGCAAAGCTCATAATTTTTTTTTTTAACAACTATTTTAAAGTAAAACACACATGAAACTTTATGGTGTTGAACCTCTGGCTAATGTTTGTGTACACAAAACTGCATATTTCTCTGGAAAGCAAACAACCTTATGTAAATGCCTGATTTGAAGAGTGTTGGGCACTTCTTTGGAGGTGCAGATCACCTTCAATTACATATGAAATCCATCAGACATGAGAGTACCTCACATGACTTGCTGTGCTCAGCCTGGTACTAGATAAAGTATTAGTAGCACTAGGAAAACAAGGTTACAGTGCTACACAGTGAAGTAGCTCTGCTGAGACCTAAGCAAGTAAGGATTTGCACTGTGACTTCCGATAGATGGCCAGTCTTAGTCCCGCTGGCAGCAGGGACAGAGCTCCTACTGATGCTGGGAAGAGCTGGGTTAAAAACACAATCCCGATCTTAAGTACAAGCTTCGCTACTGATTTTAAAAACCTAAATCAAGCCTACAAGCACTGCTCTATAATCCCACACAGTAGTAATGTACCAGTTTAAAGTCTCTGACTTCATATGGCATCTATCATCTCTCTTTAGAGCTAAAAAAAGCTTTCTGCTACACATACTTGGAGTAACCTCAGGTGTTTTTCTGAATTATTTACATGTTTTTGATATCCCAGAACTTAGCCTATACCTGTGAAAAGCTTTATAAGATACTCAGCATTTTCATACGGAGATCTACATTAGATCAAATGCTAGCAAGACAATTTTTCTTGTACCTTTGTAAGTATTGTTATTAAAAGAAATAAAGTATGTAACCAACAGCTGAATAGCTATTCTAATGCAAGGATCATCAGTTCATATTTTAATAAAAAAATGGCTTTTGCTATTTTGTACTCTTCCAAAAGCTTTAACTGTGCACTGGCTACTAGTGCAAAATCCATCCACACTGCTCATGTCAGTCAGGGGGTTATGCACTATATATCTGTTGATCGCATAATGCCTTAAGTAATCTGTGAAGTTACTCAAATTTAGTAGCACCTGTTTAGAATGTATGCAGTCATTTAGCAAGTTTATTCTATTGTAATTTTGAGATGTATCATTGTGTTACCAAAATACTAAATAAAATTATTCTTACACTTCCATTGCTTGCTTTATATACAGCTTTCTAACATCAAGATAAAATTATTATTTCTGATTTGGAAAGTATTATTATTTTAGATATTTGATCATATACTTTGCACCTTCTTCCCATTTCTGGATTTTAAGGTTTTTCTTCCATGCTGCCCTTACAGCTTCTCAGGTCTGCCTGCCTTTCATACCTTGCCACCTGTGTTCAACTTATTAATGCTCCTTGTTAAGAACATTCCCTGCTGCTCACCTCAGCACTGATCTGAATTCTCCCATGTCTTTTGCTTTCTCCTAACACCTGTTAATGTCTCCTCAGCCTGCACAGTCTCCTATGCTATGTTCTTCCCTCTGGCATTTCATTTTACTTCCACCTCCCTTATTTTCAAGCCCACAGACTGGTTTTCCTTTCTCTTTTTCCCTCCTATATATAGCTGGCACTCCTGACACTAGGGACCAATTCATGCTCTTTTGGCTCTGAGGGTATAGTCAGGAGTGCCAGGAATGGAAATCTCAAGGCTAAACAGGCCTTAATGTGCCCATGTCGAGCAACCTCTCACAAAATGAAGGCAATCCTGTGGTGAAGGGTGGCTGTTACTGCAAATGTAAAATATTTCTTCATGAAGCATCTCCCCACACCTTGGTCTTCTTCCCCTCAGTCTGCTACACAAGCCTGCTTAGTTCAGAGCTGTCTTAGAAATGACCCCATTTTCCCTAACCCCAAGGGAGTGGAACAAGAGCTGGGTGGGACAGGAGGCTGGGCAGACTGATGAGCAGTATCTTCCTTCTGATTTGAGATATTTTCAGCTGGAGTTTCTCCCTGGGGGTAGGATCTGAGTTCAGGCTGAGTTGGTGAAATCAGAAGGAGCACAGGTTGAAGACAACTTAGAAAGACTTAGGAATAGCTGAGGGCCTGTGGAATAGGTGTAGTGTCCAGAGATATCCCATGCAGGGTGTACATGGCAGGGGCTGGCCAGTGGGACAGTGCTGATTCAGAGCGGATATCCTGGGTAAAAGCCAAGAGTACCTCCCTCACCAGCCTGTGACTGGGTCACCACAGCAATACTAGACAGATACTGGTTGCTCTTTCTTCATGAAGAAAAGCAGGAGGAATCTAAGCAGCTGTATTCAAGGCAAGAGTTGAGTTTCCCTTAAAAGTCTTCATGCTCAGGTTGTAGTGATTTCAATGGATTGGGAAAGCCAAATGTCATATCTTGCTTGCTTTCTGTGTGTATGTGGCACACATACACTCAGCCCATCTCCTAGGATTTTACTGACATCCTTTAGTCAGGTTCAGATAAGGTATTAAGAAACCAAAACAAACACTATAGGAAGAAAAAAGCCCAGAAACCCCCAAAACAGGAAGCCTGGACTTAAGTATACATTTCTTGCAGAGCCAGTAGCTGTCAGACCCCCCACTACATAACAAGGAAGGGGAGCAATAAGGCTAAGCTAGCAGAGTTGATATGGAATATGTTTATACCAGTCAAGTGTACCACTACAGTCCTTATGAAACCAATAGAAACTTGCTGGCTTCAGCAGGAGTTAGTTCAGAGCTGCTGAAATCCATAGCAATGATAGAACGATAAGGAAAAAGACCCATCAGAACCTGAACAAGAAACAGTGCTGTAAAGGTGTGTAGGGGGTGTCCAGGATCTGTGCAACAGCTGTTGGAACCAGCACTGTCATGGCTCAATGCAACTAAATGCAATGCCAGTTAGTTTTGCATCAGTATCAGTGAGGTTTTTTTGAGTGTCAGGGACTGATGCATAAGTCTTGTCTGTGGGAAACTGACAAGTTTCAGGTTATCTAGCCAAAGGAACCAGAGACAATTGGGAGCTCATATTTTACCTGAGAAATATTGAGGAGTTAGCCTTGGAAAATAAACAGTTAAGGTTTGCCTTTGCTACATCTTTAATTTGGTTAAACTTTACTCAGATCTCTCATTTGCCTACATAAAAAATTCAGCTTGGGATGACATAGAATGTGGATCTGGCTTTCTTCATGAATGGAGAGAAGGGCTGGATTCTTAATGGTGCTGTTATTCTGGTATACAGTATAACACAAATACAGTGATTTAAATTTCAACAACTTTGCTGTTTACCACTCTGCATTTTTGCAGCTGATTTTTTTCCACGTCTCAGTCACTTGTACTCAGACCAGGCCAACTGACATAACTGTCAGGTGAAAACAAGCTCACCATTAAGCACAGAGAGTCTGGAACATTTAACACAGCTGTAGTTGATGCTTTGACAGCCTTCCTTTTGCCAACTTTTCAGACAGCTCCACTAACCAAAAAAAATTGTTGTTCCATTAATGTTGTCCTGTCCTTCAATACTCAGAGCAGATCTTGCTCCAGCCTGAAAGCACAGAGCTGGGGCTGCCCAAATCAAAAAAGAATCTCTCTAGTCCCTGTGCTCTGGGTCTTTGCTAGGTATCTGGGTACAGCGATCTATCAGTATAATTAACTCAGGAGACACGGAATGCTGAGGCATTTCAAGTGTGCATGGGCGGAGGCAGGGAAGGGAACAGATTCTCAGGGGACTCATTAATGGTGCATAAATCAACTGCAGAGCTATATAGGAGTCATTTGCAGGAGCAGCTGAGAGCTGGCACAGGAAAATATGTCTGCACTGCAGCAAGATTTCAGCTGGGAAGGAAGTGTGCACAGGGTCTCTCTTTCCAGGAGAGAGGTGGTGATTTTACATTGCTTGTAAATACACATACAGACACAATATGCCAGAATTAGGGTGATAAGAATCCATATGGTATTAAAGATAGTCACATCAGCAGAGGGGAACATTAAACTGAGACCATCAAGACCAAACCTTACCAGGCTGAAGACAGGATGAGTGATTGTTTTTCTGAAAGCGTTGGACAAAAAAAAGGATGTCCAAACAGTAAGTCCTGACTGCCTGTTGACTCAAATAATAGAGCTGAGGAACTAAACACGAGGGATCAGCTGCAGGATTTGAGAACAAAACGAGTCTACAACAAAAGGTCATGTACAGTCTGTGATTCTCCTTGTCTTGGCATCCCCAGTACCTGAGATCGGGGAAGAAGAGGCAGGCCAGCTGCAACAGTCTGAACATCTTTTGGGAGAGTCTTCCTCTTGACATTCAGACAGAGCAGTAGAAGAAGGAGGCACTAAACCAGACAGAAACTCTTCTGATCTAGAGGGTTTGTTCAGTGCCCCTCAGTGTCGTTTATTTGAGCAAGCTGAGCAGGAGGAGTCTGGTATCAGTTGGTAATTCTCAGACTATAATTTTGTTTTCAGCTGTATGTGGGCTTGCTCAACATCCCCTAAAGAAAGAATGGCACGTGCATTGTGGCATGCTCTAGAACTGGGCTTAATCTCTGGTATTATTGGTATGTTTTCAGTGATGGCTCAGACCTGGCTTTATTTCCACAATCTCCCTTCTTCCAACCTGACCTCTGGTAAGAGCATAACTGTTATCATACAGAAACAAGCTTCTAAACTTCTCATAGTAACAAATAGGATTTCACAAAATCACATTTTCTCTGCTAAAAAGAACAGAACACCATGCACTTATTTAGACTGTTCTGCTCATCATAATAGAAGTGGACATGTGGAGTGCAACACGTTGCTCCCAGTACAAAAGCAGGATTGACGAAACAAGACAAAGTTTTGCTTCACAAAGCAAGTATGGTTTGAAATTCACTGCAGAGGAGCATGCAACATTACCCCATGCTTCTTTTATACTTTGTATTCTGTGAAAAATTTCCAAGCTGCAGTTCAAAAATGTAATTCAACTGTATATCTTCTTTTTAATTACACTTTTTCATTCTACAGAGAAAAAGTTTAAATTGTGAGGCTATTAATCTTCTGTGGTTCAGGAAATTTAGATAATTCAAGTTTAAAAAAGTGCCATCAGAAAGTAAACTTAAACTTCACAATAATTACCCTAATGAAAAAATGAGACTCCTAAATGAACCTTTGTCTTGAAACAAAGCTCATTTTCCTTCCCTTCATTTATGTGCATTGCTGCTGGGACACAGCTCTGTGCTTCAACTTGTTCCAAGACACCACTCTGTTCATCTCTCTGTTTCTGGCAGAAGAGAGGAAGAGCTGTACCTACACTCCATAACAATATGCCCTGCAGGGAAGCTTTCTGGGCAACCCTTCCAGGTGGCACAGGGACAAAAGGGAGGTTTTTTCCACCAGCTTTCTATGGATAAGAATTCTTTCTTTCACATGCCTAACGTCCTGCCCAGCCTCCATCTTTCCAGTATGTGAGGAGCACCAGTGCTGCAGTGAGCTGAGGGCAGATCAGCCAGCAGGGCTTTGGTCAGAAATATTACAAATAGTCTTTAAAAACAACGAACAAGGAAGAATTCCCATAAAGGAGGGAAAGGAAAAAAAAAAAAAGTCTAGTATAAACAAATATTTCAATTGAGAAGGTTCTCCATAGAATTACAAGGCAGATCCTCCAGTGACATTGTACCTGAACTGAAACTTCGTACAAAAGAACCCCTACTCCTAATGGCATTAAGACTGAGATATTTCTGATGGCACCTTTTTGTACAGCCTTACAGCACACTGACATTCTGCATTTGAAGGTTAAAGTACTAATTTCCTTGAAATCATCAGCAGAGACAGAATACAAAACATTTGTCTCCTAATGTATTGACTATACAATGCTGTTCAAATACCTTTATGCCTTACTTAAAGCCAGCAAGATTCCTTTCCTATCTTCAGAAGGGATCTCTCACCCTAATACAAATCTTTTCTGCTTGAGTAAATAGCTCTAGCTGGTTCCCAGAATTAAGTGCATACAGTAGTTTTTATTGGGTATAAAGCCATAAAACTGCACAGCTGAACAGAAAGAGAAGTTCCTGGAATAAATAGATACTCCTTCAACTGTCTGAATGATTGAAACTGTGAAAGCAGAAAAGATGCATGAGGGTTGAATACTACGGTTAACTTTTGCTCTCAAGAGGACAGATCTCTCTTCCTAGGATTTATGAAGAAACAGTTAATGAAGTGACTGGACTTCTTTAGCTCTCTTTACAGCTCCCAGACTGTACTGCCATCAGAACATTAACATTTTCCCAAGCAAAGATCCAGTTAGCATAGCTTCCTGCATCCTTACATTCATACACAGCCAAGGTCTTTATGAAATCATGAACAAATTACTCTCTGATGATTCACCATCCCTCTATTTTTTTCAAAAACTTCACTGAAATACACACCACTTTAGGTGGCAAGAGTCAATTATTTCACTCAACCCAAGCCATAGATACTAGTTTTTATTTTTCTAATAAAGGCACTCTGCCATCTGGGGAAATCCAGCAAAGCTTGATTATATGCTAATAGATGCAGTTGCTCTTCAGGGTCAATAGAAGATTCTCTGTGCTTGGAGGAATAAGTATGGGGAAAATTGGGACAGTTGAGCAGTGAGAAGGAGAACAGAAAGGAAGAGGAGAAATAACAGGCCAAAGAGAATAGAAAGAAATATTTTATCCCATGGAGGAGAATGAAAGTGAGGAAAGAGAACGTGAGTGACTACTAATGGTAATTTGCCCCACCCCCACGTACAACAGCTCCCCAGGGTACCCTAAGGAGCACAGGTTCTGATTGATGAAGACACACACACACCCATGCAAAGGGCAATTTGTCCCATCTGCCCTTTTATGTCCCCAGACAAGAGAGCACAGCCAGCCTGGTCATACCAAACACATTCAGGTTATTGATGTGCCACATCCTGCCCTTACTGCTTTCACACCAAATGCTAGAGAACTATATTTTAGTCTGCTTAGAAACAGAAATGTTAAGCTATAGAACATTGTTGGTGGTGCAGTTAGATTAGGAAAAAACAATACTCTTACACGGGTGGGACACATTTCCTTTTGGATTGAGGAAGTAAGTCACATTGTTTTAGCTAGGCCAAGTTGCACAGTCTAACCCAACATCCTGATGTTGCAGAATCATAGATTGATGGAGATGAGAAGGAACCTCTGGAAATCATCTGACCTTGCACCTTGATGAAGCAGGGCCTCCTGGAGCTGGTCTAGTCATTCTACCTTCATGTTAATAACTACCCACAGCGCTGTAAGATTTTTCCATCAGATTTTTTTACAGTAAACACAGAGCAAATATGTTCACCACTGGTTCACTTTCCTTTCTTCTTAAAGTTGAGCCTATATGGGCATACCCCTGGGAAATGCATTGCTGTCCCTAGGAAGTGTTCTTCTACACTCATTCTCCACTCTCAGTGGATGAGAAAAACCTTCACTTTCTTTAGGAGGCACCCCCATAGGCAGGAAGAGAGAAGGGCCATATAAGACAGCATGACTGCCCATCTCCTGCTGTTTTGAGCTGTATTTTATGTGACTTTATGTGCATTTGCTCCCTGCTTCAGCACATAATAGAGAAGATCCCTCTGTCTAGAATGAACTGTCAGAGGCTTTCCTCCTGCTGAACTGAGCCAGTAACTCATTCATGTCTTCCCCAGATGTTTCTGTTTTCTGAACTAACAGGAACCACATGTACTCCTGGCTCTCCCTGAAGATCTGAGCCAGCACAAACAGAGGAGGGGGGTATTCCCCAGTTGACTTCAGGAACCAGGCACCTACAGGAGCAGGGTTGGTCCAGGATGCTTCCCAAGTGAAGGCTCTAGCAAAGAGCAACTCCCAAACCACTGGGAGGAGGGTACACAGGTGTGACCAACTGTTGAAAATGCTCCTCATCTTCAAAAGATTTTAATCATTTTAAACTTCTAAATAGCACTTCAGTGTCTTTGATACTTTTAGTATCAATTAAGCACCACATGCAGCAAACTTACCTATGGTGGTAGGTGAAGCAGCCATGCAATTTAAGACATGGATAACAAACAGTACCCTGTTTGCTCATTGAGTTTGGGTGTAGAAGTCTGTGTTTATTGTAATGGTCATCACGTACTCAAAGAATCTAAGCTTCCCCCTTAGTTTTTTAAAAACAAATACCTTGTAAAATACTGTTATCTGTTCTCATATTTCCAAATATCAATACAACTATGGTAAATGCATAGCATGTCTTCAGTCAAACTTTGTGGTCAGGCTTTAAGAGAGGAAAACCTACAGAGCAACACATTTGCAAACACCTAAGTCCCTAATCTGGCCATTACCTTTTACTGACTTTTTTTGTTTGTTTGCTTTTAATGTACTGCATACTGAAAGTTAAATTTTAAAGATAGGAAACAAATTACAATTTATGCCAATGCAAATCTGGGCAGGAGAATTCAGGCCATTGAATACACTTCAAAAATAACTGGAAATTAGAACTCTACTTTTTATTTTCCAGTGTTTCATTTGTGGGTTGTAATTTTTTCCTTTGCTCTCTCATTCTTGCATAGATATTGGTCAAGATCCCTTGCAGAATGCATGCCTTCCCAGGCTCCAAAAACATTCTATTCAGTTACCAAAAAACAGGTATCAAAACTCTACTTCATATTTTTTAGTGTCTTTCATTTATCCAACACACAAAAACATTTGTTTATGGATGCTCACCAAACCTAGCATGATTAAACTATGCCACAGAACTGGTCTCCAAATTTATTAGGAGGTACATCATGTTTTCAGTTTAAATTCATGTGGTTTATTGCCTTTTAATTCTGACTGCTAAATAGCAGCACTATTTGAAAAGACGGGCTTCAGTGACATATGACGCTTGGGTAAATGAATTTCAGTAGCAGCATAGGCTTACACAGTAAGGCTGGAAAGTAGCCCAGTGTTTTTCCAGAATATTCCTTTTCCTTTGTCTAGCTTTGGCCAGACTATATATTTTTAATATTGTTTCTTTCAAGGTACTGGCCCTCAACCCGTGGTCAGTAACTGGCTTGGACTCCTGCAGGGGTCCTATGAATTCCTCCATTGAAACTTTAACTCCTGAGTCAGTTTGAGTCCATTCTTCACAAAGGCACTCAGACATGAACAAATTAGAGAGAATCACCACATCCCTATGCTGGTTTTAAAGGAAAACAAAAAAGAACCAGACCGCCCTAATTGTAATTCTGCACTTGCAGTTTTCAACTTTTAACATACAACCCCAGGATCCTTTTATACACGCTACCAGAGAACTTCTCAGCCAGTAGCCTGCGAGGCATGGCAAAGCCTCATATTTTGTCCAGGAATACACTAAAACATGGGGTTAAAGTTCATAATTAACTAAAGCTCCATTTAAGTGTAGGGATCCTAATGAATATCAGTAAATTTCAAAGACTGTCAGGTTACTTCCTTCTCCCAGATGAGCAAAACAGCTTCCAGGAGACAAAAAGAGCTTGATTTCTGCCTCCATGCCCCCAAGAATTATTATTGTTTTTAATGAAACGCATTGCTGTCAGCTGTCTGCAACTTGGTTTATTTTTAGCTGGTAATATAGCTAATAAAAAACAGGTACAAACCTCATCCTGATTTAGAAGCACATTTTGGAAATTGGACAGCTCTGCTAAAGTCATTATAAAGCAAGATTTTAAGATACATCTAAAAAGCAATAAACTAAACTGTTCTTAATATGTCATAAAAGAACTGTTTATCTATGTGCATGCATTGAAACATCTGATGTTGCACATTTCCATTTATAGGGAAAGGCAACCCTGTCAGAGAGACCACACACTGTGTCACATTTAGTACCTGTTAAGAAAGTTTCAGCATGATTTTAATTATTTCCAAGCTTGATAAATCCCCTTCTGGCTCCTTGCTGGAAGGGTTTACCTCAATTAAAATGGAGTATCCTGTAAACTCTTTTAACACCTAAGAAAGTTCAATTTGCATCCTAGTTAGCAAATTCTTCTCTTTCTAATTGTTCAGCTATAGCCTTGGCCACAACAACATAAAATACAGTTTCACAGGTAGCATAGTACCTAGAATGCCATCCAGATGTTCCTGTATTGCTCTCAATACCTGTGATGAATTGTTTGTGCTTTCTACTGAGCTATCCTGCCCTGGCAGAAAAACCCAGAGAGAGCAGATGGGTGCCTTGGCTGCAGTGACACCAGACTCAGCTCCTTCAGCATTTGTATCTAAAGGGTAAGCTTCCAGAAAACCTGAGACCATGAACCTGGTATCCTACATCTATAGCTGCGAACCAGTTGAGAAATTCGCAAATGCATATGCAAAACCAAACACATTCATTTATTTTAGGACACTACCTTCAGGAGGTTAGACTATCTGGGATCCTGCCCACCCGAGCCCCAGAAGAGCTCAAACAAGGAAAGACGGGTATAGAGACTACACAAGAGAGAGCAACACCTTTGCTGGAAATGATATGGGCACATGGGCCAGGAAGAGAGGCCTCACGCTCCATCTTTGGCTCCAAGGCTGGTGCACCTGGACATCCAATGATGTATCATACCCCTGATAATCGAGGGCCATGGCTCAGCTGAAACATCTCTCTCCTGTTGGGCTACCCACGGCATCAGAGCCTACAGGCTGTTTTTTGCAGAGCAGAAATACACAGCCAGGTGCAAAGCAATAACCCTGTAGTCATGTTGGGGCTTTCAGTTTTACGAAGCCCAGCATTAGATGTTTCCACACAGTTACCCTTGCAGAAGGAAAAATTAAGCTATGATCCATAGAAGTAATTCTGCAGTTAAAAGCAAAGCTGGGGTTGGATTTCACTGATCTGCCCCTCATATCTTGCTCAGCAAGGCACAGGGGACAGCAAAAGGCAATTACAGGAATATGTAAGAAATAGAGCCTCTTGGTCTCCTTCAAAAGAGACCTCAGCATCTCCTAGCAAAGAGCAATCTTCACCTGCAGCTAGACATCTCCCTGTTCTTCAGTCTGGCCAACAAGACAAAATCTGAGAGCTCAATCCACGGTAAATTAAAGAACCAGAATGTATTTTAGTTATTAATAGGGACATTCTAAGGAGTAGCAGTTTGTCCATATAAGATGGCTTGGGAAAAAACCTTAAACATTCTTGCAAGTCCTAGTTCATAGCTGGGATGCACACCTCTTCTCACAGAACTTGTTCTGGTAGCACAAGCTTTGTTCTTATTTCTCAATGACAAAGCAATAGGAATAATGAGATCACCATACACCTTTTTTATACATTTTTCCCTTGGCAGAAATAAAAGTCCAGATTTATGTTTTGTTTCATACTTCACTCCTATTTGGAAAAAGACACACATATTCTATTAAGCAGCCTGATGTTACAGTAGGACTGAACATTGTTCTCCCAGTGTGAACAGACTGCATTTTGATCATCAGATTTTGATACTACAGAGTTGGGTCATCTGAAGCTTCCTTGGTTCCAGATGTCGCAAGTAAGTCAAAGCTTTCTGGGAGTAGAGCAAGGGTGTTTGTTACCAAGGAAATTCAACTGGTCCTTACAGGGACAGAAGATACATTACCTTAGCAGGACAAAACTTCTGGTTATGCCTGACCACAATAAATATCAGATGCTTCCAATATATTTCTGCTTCAGGGTGAGTTCCCAAGCTTTCAACACAATATCCCCTAGAAGTCATTTAGACACCTAATTCGCATGTAAGAGGAGGAGAACAGCCTGCCCATAATCTTTCTGTGAAAGCTTTCATGTAAGGACATACAAATAGTGCAGCCGGGTTTCATATTGTTGCAGGAGTAAGACAAGATTTTTACATAGCCTTTGCAATAATTAATCATTGAATAAGGAGTTATCCCAGTAAAATGTTGCATTGCCAAACATCTTCCACACAGATGCATGTTAGCATTGTTTCTCCCTTGCATTTCAGGAATTAGTAAATAATGCTGAGGCCAATTCCCAAACACAAGGTGATTTTAGTAGACCACCTTGTTTGGGACCAACCCAGAGTCACCAACAGTTAAATATAATCCCTTAAATTATACACCACTCTTGATGTCTCACAAAATGCATACATAAAACAAACTCAGGATAGCACCCATACAGCTAAGCCAAGGGCAATGATGGGATTTAAGGGCAAACAAATCTCTTCATTCCTAAGTGGCAGATACATCAGTTCCTCCGATAAGGGGGTTCATTGTCAGGTTTAGAGCACGGACTGAGAACAGATGCAGACACACATGCTGTGTCAGGCATTTGAACAGGGAAGGCTGCAGACCCTGAGGGGAGCAACACCATGCTGCTACGCTGTGAGTTGCCTTAATTATTCCTGTTCCTTGCATGGCCTGGGATCCCAAGCAGGCTCATGAATTTCGTTCCACAATCTAGAAACAGAAGAGCTAATTGTAACACCAGCACATCAGCACAGCCAAGCCCCTCACCAAACCTCTCTCTGGGGCTTCCTGTAGCCATAAGACTTATGTGTGCATTTCGAGCCTAGCCCTCATTGCAAGCTCAGCCCTTCCCTAGAGAAAGGGACGGGTGTTAAGGAGGAGATCCTAGGGAAGTGCTTTGCTAATCACACTTTCAGCTCCAGCAAAGTGTTCATGTCCCCAGGCAATCTTTTCAACAAAATTGCATCTGAATGCCAAAAATTAAGGAAATGAAAAATGAGTAAAGAGCAGATTAAAATCCCATAGCATTTAATTGTGGAATCAACAAAACATTGTGTTCCTGGAACAAGCACAGTGCCCCAGGCACCTCAGCAACTGCAGCCCGGCACTGAGAGAGGCTGTCTCCTCAGTGTCCCACTGTCCCTGCCGAATGACAGCTGGGAACACACGAGACTCAAAGCAAAAATCCTGGTACATGTCAGGGTTCCTTTCTTTTTTAGTGTTTGCAGTACTGTCTTAAATGTGACTAACGAGAACAACTGAAACAATGGATGTGGCTTCTGCAAAGCAGCACATTGTCAGAGAGGGAATCACACGGCTGGTGACTCAGTGGCTGCCCAGCATCACTGTTTCCCTCACATGTGTCCTAGGCAGGCTGATCGGCTTATTAGGATACAACTACAGGCTGCCATGTGATCTCTGTTTAATGGAAGAATAGTCAGGGTGCATTTAGATATTTCTTTAAAAATTTAATTCATGGACACGCCTCCTTGCAAATCAATTTCAAGGAAACATTAAAGCTACTTTCATGAGGGTTAAAAAGGGGCTAATTAATAAGAAAAATATAACTCAAGGTTAACACATTCATTTTTGGGATTAACATGACTTTTCTTAAGTTCTTACTAAATAATCACTGTGATAACATTGTGCTGGAAACTTTTCTTTTCTACACCACAAAATCTGTTGGTTCCTCCCATCCCTTAAGTTTAAAATCATTTAGAAACTGCAACTTTTGTGATGTGAAAAATCTAACAGCAAATTCCTTCTATGTTGAAAGACCATGAGTCTCTCTAAGGCTGCCCCCATGCCTGCAATATCAAGAATTACTCAACCTGTCTGAATATGAGATATATCCTTCTGAAATCTGTCAATAACAACTGGAAAATCTATTATGTCATTGGAAAAAAAGAAAATGTGGACTTGAGCAATTGGGTTGCTTTGTACCCGTTTCCATATCATCTGTATTTTATTTTAATTATATTGAGCAACTGACTGCAATTTCCCACATCTTTGGTGCAAAAAATATTTTTGTCATTTTTATAAGATTCTGAAAAAAGAGATGCTTCACTCAGTTGCAAAAGCTGATTCTGGAGATGAGAAGGGACCCTACCTGATAAAACAGATACGTAATTAGAAGTATGACCAAGTAACTCAGTAAACACAGCATTATTCCCCCTCAGTTGCACATAACTAAATATATTGGAGGCTGTACATAGTAATGAAGATACTGAAGTGCTGAACTAAGGTTCCAAATTCCTCTGTTTCTGACTGCCATGTGTCAGAAAAATCAGACTAAAAATCAAAGCCAGCTCCAGAGAAGAGGAGTCACAGAAAATCAACATCATAAAACAGAATTTGTCAAAACCCATGGAAACTGAAGTCCTGGAGATGTACACAGCTCTGCTGCAGGTTTAATTTTTATGGACACCTTCCCTTCTGGCCACAGGGCCTTAACTGTCTCAGGTCAAACCTACTGACAGGCCTGTGGTTCCTGCTGAAAATTCCGCCCATACGCTTGGCAGAAAATTCATAGCCCCTGCAAAGCTGCCTCTAAAGCTCACTGGTTTAAGGTTACATTTTGAGTTCTCCTTACTTGGAATATGACTGAAAATACCACTCATTTTGGCAAGAAAACTGGAAGAGATTCAGTGTAATAGGAGTGAGCAGACCAGTTATTAGCATCTCAGCATGAGCCGTTCAGGGATGCACTTCAGACTCCAGATACTTAAGAGCTAAGACAGCTTCAGCCTTGCCTGAAATTTCTCTCCCCTCCCCACTCCCACAGGATTTACTTCACTTTTTTGGTGAACAAGCACTGAGTTCAGGAAACCAAAGAAAGCCAAACATACCACTGATGGGTATTAAGCAATCCTCCTTGAGTGTTTCTCTGCAAACCATAATCCTTACTTACACAAAAAGCATCCTCAAAAGACAAGACTCCACCTCAACACATAAAGCTCTCCCCCCTCCTCACCCTCCTCTTCAGCCACAGACTCCCTGGAAGCAGATATGATGTTTTGGGAGCCATTACCCAGACCATAGAGAAAGGGTTGATGGACTATGTGTTGATTCCTACTGATGCAGTAACCCCTTCATGGAGTTCACGAGCTCACAGTTGGAGAAGGCAAGGCAATAGAAGCTAATACATTAATTTATAGCATCTTCTACCTTTTTCTCTACTATATGCCTGGCCCAAATTGAACATGTAAGAGATTTCCATCCAGAACTGACAACTCCATATAATAAAGACGAGCCTGCAGGGTTATCATCTAGCATTTCCTCTCTAGCACACAAGGTATCGTGTGTACAACAGATATTTTTCCTGTCTTTCCTCTCAGAGGGAGGTCCAACTATGTGCCATGGCAATTCTTTTTCATGTTTTAACTCTGCATTTAGAAGTTACGATATAAAAGGTTATGCAGACAGAATCTTTCTCAAGTTTTCACTTCACATAGAACAGATATTTTGAAAAACTCAGAAAGTAATCAAGTTGCCCATTGAAACTACAAAACACAGCAAGGAGTTATCTACTTTAACTCCTCTATTAAACCTCTGGATATATCTATCCACACAAATATTTTTGTATGTATATACACTCAAACACAAAGGCTGTGGTCTCCATACAATTTCTGTTCATGTAATTACAATTCTGCATTCAAAACCAGACAGCATCCCTAGCAATCCTGCCAGAGTAAATCCAGTGCAACACAGGAATCAGGATGTTGCAGTGCAGGCAAACCCAGTCAGCCTGTTTGCCCTCAGTTAGTACCACTGTGGATACACTAAACCTTTACTTCTGTTCTGCTACTCGTTGCTTAACATAAGAAAAGCTCCTTCACTTAAGTTCTTTCTCTAGCCTGAATGTAAGGATTAAGTAACACCTCAAGCATTTAGGAAAAATACGGCACCCCTTTGCTTTCATTTAGGGCTGCCAGCTAATGAAGCAGCTCTCAGCTGGTGGGATCAGCGCAACGTCCCCTCGCAGAGCACTGCAGACGGAGCCCTGCTCGCTGGCAGCAGCTGCCGACTGCCTCACACCCACCACAGGCTGCCTGCAGGGCCCTCGGGGGGATTTTAACTGACTGCTGTAACCAGTTATGGAAGAAATTGAATAAAATACTGGCAGTTAAAATTCATCCTATCCCACAAACCCGAGCTGCAGCAATGTTTTCACACTGGTGTCTTAGCTTTATTTGAGTGCACGTTTAACAGTAACAAGCTCTTACCACAGGAAAACGGCAGTTCATAGGCAATGCATTTGAATGGTCTTTTCTGCCTCGTATTTTTCTATATAAATTTAGGTTGGTGAACATGAACAAACACATCTTTTGAAGCAAGGAAAGTAGAAAATGACCATTTTCACTTCACTGTCACTTGCCACATGCAGCAGGTAGTGCCTCTCAGCACACGGTAGTGACAGAGGCTGGAGCGTCCCCTCAGGTCTCGTGGCAGGCCTGAGGGGACTCAAAGCCCTACACAGAAGGAAGTCTTGCACATAGGTAGTTACAGGCTCAAGACTTAACTTGGCTTCCCACAGGAACTACCAAATCCTGTCGACCTTTGGCTAGCTCTCCAAGGGACAGCTTCTAGATTTTCTCTTTTAACTTCATGCTGGCCTGTACCATGAGCAGACAAGCAGGCCCCGTGAAACACCCACCATTAGAGTACCCACCACTCGTATCCCACGCACACTCCTCCTGACACAGACACAGCAAGGTGAAGACGGACACCCCACAGAGCACGTACTCACCCCTCCTTCTCCTTCAGGCCAGGAAACGCCATCCTGCAGCCTCCTGCAGCAACGCAGCTCCCGAGCCACCAGAGCACATCCCCAAAGGACGCTTGGCCGCTAATCACACACCCCAAATGTGCCAATTACCCACTGCCAGGGCCCACCTGAGCCTCATCAGAGGTGGCAGTCCTCGTTGCTTAGCTTGGTGTATTGCCTCTCCTGCCTGGCTGGCTGCTGCTCACCAGCTGGGGCATTGGCTCACACACTTCTGAGCCAGAGGTACAGCTGTGTGCCTGCACACAGAGCTGCACGGGCTTTCCGCACACTCCAAACCAGCCTGGAAACAGCGTAAATGCTTCCCAAGGCTCCGTCTTCCCTGGCAACATTTTGGGGATGATTGAAAAAGTAAAAGAGGCCTAAAAAGTGAAGGCTATTTTACCACTTATTGCTCTGTGTGTTCTCCATGTGTTTTTCTTACATGTTTTATTTCAAACCATCCTCATGGGTGAAAGAAGCCTTGTCATCCCTATTTTTTCACATGGGGAAATAAGTTGCGGGAAGGAAGAAAAATTCTGTGGTGTGCAACAGGCTAGAGTAATCACAGAACTCCCCCTCTAGAGAAAATAAACTAATGACCTTTAGAGAGTCATGTATGGTGGACAGGTAATTAAAAGTATTGCTCAAATGACTACACAGGTCCAGGTCCAGTAGTTTGGGCTTTTTTTTCCCCCTTGCTCTATTGTTCTGAATTTCTCCCATGACAGCTGAAAACATCTGCCTTCTCATTTCCTGAATCAACCTGTTCGGACATGTAGGAATGGCTGTAAAAGGGGCATGAAAGCAGTGCACTGTTGGAACAAGCTGCACCAATTACTAAGATGTACAGAAGCAAATGTCACACAAGGTCAAGCAGGTACTTTAAAAAATCTCATCCTGGCACAAAGCCTGGGACTCACTGATGTCTGGAGGTTGTGTTGCCATGCTCTCAATTGCACCAAAATGTCACAGGACGAATCACGTGAAACTACTCTTTAGCAAGAAAAACACTTCTAAAACAAAGAAGATGTCAAATGATTCACACACTCAGTTGTGATCTTTTGTGCCAGCATGCACTGGCAATTCTTGCTCAAGGATTCATGGTGAAGGCACCAGGAACTCTGTTGCACTTGAAACTGGCAATACCCGTACACCGGTGGTATCAAAATCAACACACATTCTAGCAGTGCTTTTGTGTGAACCCCTCGCTGCACTTAAAAGTGTTGCATTAGATGTATTCTGCTCTTCTAATTTGAAAAACATGTATTTTATTACTGTTTTAAGACTTCGTATATGATTTTATATGGCACTGTGTAAGCTGGCCTAACATTCTGCAAAACAGTAATGCAAAACAATAATCCTTAACCCAGAGCCACAGTCAGGAGCTTTACAAATTTTCATTTCTGCATGAATTATGCTCTTCCTAGATTAGGAAAACACAAGTAAATCGCTGAATCCATTTTGCTGATTTGCCACATTTTTCTGAACAACAAACAAGAACATTTCTCTCTGGAGACTGAAATTTCAACAGCCAGGTTGATTACCTCTATCCATGAATCAGAAACCTGAACTTAGTTTGGAAAAAGCACGTCTATATTCATGCCCATATCCTTAACACATGTTTAGGTTACAATATTCCTAGTAAATATTGTGTAGCTCTATTTTTAGCTTATACACGTAGGCAATTCAAACCAGCTCATAATTAATCTTAATAAACAAGACATATGAAGAGTGGACAGACCGTGTTTGCGTGTGTGTAACTTGGGTATGTAGCTAAGTAGCTTAACCCCACACTCACATTATGGGTCAGCAGCACTACCAAGCACAGAGCTCAGATTGTTCATATTTAAGTTCACACTGGATCCCACAGATACTTCTAGAGTAACTGGTTGTTTATTTAAATGAGTGAAATATTTCCTAAAAAAAAAAAAATAAAAATTAATGTTTCACATTCTTAGTTCCAGTGCTTCATTTCCCAGCATCACACATGCATGGGTTACACAAACATAGACAGGGCCAGAAAAGCTTACTTCTTTTTGTATTGTCAAGACAATTTGATTTGTTTCTTCTCCAAGGAACTTGAAAGCCTTTAAGAAGGAAAAGTGCTGGAAAATAAGAATATAACCTTATGTGCAGAAATAAAAAAGAGCAAATAATAATGTTGGTCCTTCAGAATCACTCTTTCTTGAGTTTGCACTGGATGAATTTTGCAATACAATTTTGTCATATCACCACAATATTTTCTGATTTGTAGTAGGAGTAATGCACTACTGTGCCTACTGAAAAAACCACCACAGGACTACCATCCAGAATGTCCAAGAAAATTCCAGAAAACCCACCAATCTTCCTGGAATTCATAATACCTCCTTACAGTTCTAGGTACTTCAAGTATAATGTGATCAGGTACTAATGGCTGAAGATAAGCAGATTCAAATAAGCTGCTATGTTTGGATTCAACATGGCTGGATCTCAGGTAGCCATTTTTCTTCATTGTATTTCTTTTGTTGTTGCTTTGGTTTTAGTGTTGTTTTTTGCTTTTGTGGGTCTTTTGTTTGTTTGTTTTTTAAAGTCAGGCTTTAACTACCAAAATAACAGAGCTGTAGACATGGATTAGGTGAGAGGTTTTTTTAAATCGAACTGGACATAGGACTTGTCACTTTCTTTTCTAGATCATGAGCTACCCACCACTGCTGGACAGCCTTCTAACTGATTGCAGAAATCAGTGTATTGATATTACTACACAGAAATTAGTATCTCACCCTGACTCTGCAGAAGGAAAGACAGTACTCTAAACAAAGGAGTACGAGAGCATATCTCTGTTACCATTTCCACAATGTGTCTGTCGCCCATTGCTACAAAAAATGTATCACGTGCGTTGTGTCTTGCAGAGGGACAAGTGCAAAGGGATTAGGATTTGGTGATAGAAACCTTAGCTTCACTACAAGAAATAAAATTTACCTTAATCATCATGGATAGCAGAGCTAGTAGTTTTAACTGTAATGAAGCACAGAAATCCTGGTACCAGGTCAAGGTCCGCAAGCTCACTTTTTTCAAGTATGTAAAGAGACAAATGACCAGAGAGGATTTACAGTGTCTGTACTGGAGCAGAGACCAAACGAGAGATGCCACAGTAGAAGAACTGAGGGAGGCACTGTGGCTTCAGTACCCTGCAGCCCCATCTGCTCCATGGGGCTTCAAACCCGCAGGGGGTTAACACAGAATCCCAGAATCTAGCTCCTCCACAGAGACAAAACTACGGAAGTGACTGTCTGCTTGTGGATATTTTAAACAAAAGAGAAAACATATGGCCCTCTGGAGCTATGCTTGCTTTTTCTCCAGCTGGTATGACACAGAGAACAGATAGCCTGGACCTAAACTAAATGCAAAAGCTTTATTCCAAGGAGCCATTAGGGAACAATATAGGGAAAGTGCTTCAATTTAAAAATTTCTCAGATTAGCAAAGCAGAAACAAAAAAAATTGAGAATGTTCATGTATACTAATTAGTAAAAACTTTTAAAAGCACAAAATATCTTAGCCGTTTCTTACCTGTGTGAATAATATTTCTGCAAACCACTAAAGACCATTTAGAATGAAATAATTAAGCCCAGCCTTTTCTCTCACAGAGGGTAATTTGTGATTCTACATATGTACTAGTAATGAGCAAAATTTAAAACAGAATAATGGGCTTAACTCAGAAGGCTGAAAAGAAAGATCAGTAATTTCATTTATAAAATCTGAAATTTCATTAAAAGTGTAATCATGTGGATTAAAACCACAGTTATAATAAATAAATAGTCAAGGGCAGTCACGGTGCACATCTTTAAATTCAAGTCTTGAGACAAGCTGAAAAATACTTCAGAGTACAACCTTATTTGGTAGTCTGGGCCCAAATGCTGACCCAGTGTGTGCATACACAGGAGTGCCTATGGCTGGTAAGGAGCTGGAGTTGTGCACTCCCCAGGGACAGCAAGGCCAGGAAGGATCTTAAGAAGTCATCTAGTCCAACCTCTGCCAGAGGATGAACTGTGCCTTAAACACTGCCAATGTATGAAATCTGATTTAACTTTTATACTAAAACTTAAGTAAATGATTTTATAATGTTCTCAGGAATATATTGCAGGGCTTTGCAAAGTTACCATCAGTATTATTTTCTCCTAATGCCTAATCTGACAGTAGGCAATTACCTCTTGTCCTATGAACAGGGAATTTGGAGAATAAGGTTTGGGGTTCTTATTTAACTGTCTTCTCTGCAAAAGCTTTTTACAAATGTGAATACTCCTTTAGTCCTTGCTTCTACAGACTAAACACACCAAATTCTTTCATGTTTTACACACAAAATAATGTTGTCTAGCACTCTCATCTTTCTTGTCTCTCTCTCCACTGGACTCCTTCCAGTTAGCCCCCAACCTCCCTCAATTTTGGTGCCTGAAACCAGATACAGTATACCAGCTCAGACCTCATTACAATTTATCAGGCGTAATTAGAGTAAAAGGTTATTTCATGTGAATTTAATGGGGAATGCTTATTTATTCAGTCTAGTATGAAATTTCCTTTTTCAAAAAAACATAACATAATTGACACATGATTAACTTGCCACTCACTGGAATCTGTATGTCCTTTTCCACAGAATTACAACTAGCCTGGTCTCCTCCAATCTCTCTCTGTTAATTACTTCAATTTAAGACTTTATATTTGCCTTTAATGAAGTAAATCTTACTTACGTCATGTAATTTCAGTAATTAATATAAGTAACTTCTTGTTCTAATCTATTCTTCCAATACACTTCCAGCTTTTATCACCAATAATTATTTGCAAATGAAGTATCTGTTGCATAATCCAATTTATTTTATAAATCCAATTTATTTTATCAATTAACATAAAACTGATTTCAGTAAAGGCCTCCTTATTACATCTTCCTAGGTGACAGTGAATTGTTAGCAACAACCCTAAGTACAAATCACTCTTGTAGATTCTTTTAAACTATGCTTCCTGCATTGGCTATGAAAATGTCAAAAGCAGACTTTATCAACAGCCCCTTACCAAAATCACGATGTATCACCTTTCCAGCTTCCCCATTCACAAGTCAATTATTCTGTGTGAAGCACAACACTCTGTCACAGAAGGAACTGTTGGATTAATCTTTCATGGTATTTTCCCTTTTCTCTGAAATTATGTATTAAAAAAAAAAAAAAAAGGAACACTTTAATTGAGAAAAACATATAAAAATTATTTTTCCACTGGATGAAAATTAGAAAAAACTAATATGCATATTTCAATTTGTGAATATCTCCCTGTCCTTCCCATAAAGTGGTCCACATTTTCTTACACATCAAATAGATCAAGGGAACATATAGTTGTCCTTACTCAATTCTATGTCCTTTAACAGAAATGCCTACTTCTTCCAGATACACTTCCTGCATCTAAAGATCCTGAATTAAAAGCCAATCACAACTGGCCTCTATTCTTCTACAGACTCTGGTGCATTCTGGATCATTCCAGTGGTGAAGGGAAATTCTTTCCCTATCTGCTACATTTTATTGAAAACACTGCTGTCCAGCACACTCAGACAGAAGTAGTAGGTCTTTAGTTGTCTATCTTTATGTATAGATTATGTTATATAGATGATATAAAATGTTAGTGATGGACACATGCTGGACTAGGTTCTTGAAAGACACTCTGATGACACCATGTTAGGCAACTCTTCAAAGAGAGAGAGCCAGACTTGACAAACATGATGGAGGTCCAGATACAAATCCATTAAACATCACAGCTGTAATAGATTAATCTAAACCACTTCATTTAATTCGTCTGATCTTTAATATTGTACTTGATGTTACAAATAAATGATAATGTTTATTTTATAAAATTTTCACATTTCTTTGTAAAACCAAAAGTACATTTAAAATAAAAAGAGCTTTGTTGCGGCAAGAGCTTTGTTTAACTTCAACAAGATTGTAATTTTTTTAAGAGTAGAGAAATGTGTAAACATAAATATTCATGATTTTCTTTTGTACACATCTGTGTAAATTAGTTGATATAAATATAACTTACTATAGAAACATTTTGTTTGTTTGTTTATGCTACACACGGTTCTATGCTGGCATCACGTACTAGTTGATTAATCTTTCAAAGAGTGAGTTTTATTCCTTTTGCATTCTAACCCCCAGTGTGTCCATTGCCAGCAGTGGACATCATGATCAGAGAATCAGACTCACAGTGTCATAAAACTAAAACTAAACTTCAGTATGAGCTTATAAATAATCAAAAATGAATGTATTATTTTAATATCATAATTGCCAGACACTTAGAAGCCATGATCCAAGCCAACCAAAATCAATGACTGTTTTTCCATTGATTTAGCTGAAATTCACCCGCAGTTTCCACTGTAGATTCTCATTTTAGTTTTGCAACTTTATTACAGCATGAAGAGTTAAAAGTATGTAGTATCAGAGCTTCAGTGTGAGAAGTAAAGCCTCTAAGTCTTTCTGGGCCTCTTTATCCTGAAAGAAACAGACAACCATGCATCAACTTAGAGAGGATAAATCCCTTCATTTGCCTAAAACGTGCCTATCCACATTTCTTTACTAACAACAGACATAACACACAACTGCAACAGCCCCAAAATGTAAAGACTGCATAGTAAGTTAATTTATCAGTGAATACAAAAATAAAGTTTGAAGTGAAAACAAGAGCCAGATGGCAGCCCTCCCTTTACAGCTCTGTTAAAACACTTAAAATGTTAGCCCACAAATAGTCCTCTCACAGACCAGTAAGCCCTTCAGCTTGGGATATAACTTTTATGGGTGTACTTTGCATAAAGTATTGCCTGGCTTTAAACCTGACGTAATCTTGCATCCCAACCATGCAGTTTCTCTAAAGATGTCCGGTGTTGTTTGCTAATGATTTATGATGCAACTAAGAAGAAAACATTGGGAAATGTAATTAATTATGTAGGTTAGATTGTGGTTTCAGTGCATACAACCATACCTACCTGTAATGGCCACCATGGGCTGACTGCACCCTCGGTATCTTCCAGACAGGGCTCTGCCTCTGCTACTGTGCTCACAGCAGAGTGGGGCCAATATGGGAGCAAGAGGCAAATGACGTGCTGTGCTCAGAGCCAACTCTACATTGTATTCCTAGGGTAGCAGGAAAAGGCTCCTTTCAGGCCAATGCAATAATTGCAGTTTGCATGGGGCTTTAAATCTAAGCCAGGCCTAAGATTGTCTCACAGGTAACCAGTGACATGTTTTTGCTTGGAAAGGGGCACATGCATATAAGCATGTAACCGTGGTACAAATACTCCATTATTCTACTTATTTCTAAATGTCTCCTGGATATAATCTGCTTCCTTTAGCTGCTGGTGCAAAACTTCTAGCTTGCAAAATGCACTTTGGTTTAAAACCACATTTCTAATATGTCAGCACTCATGCCTGTAGGCTCATAAGGGTCCAAACACCCAAAACATGCATCCATGGATATTTAACAGTGCATGTGAGAAGTACCTGCACATCACAGATTTTGCATAAATATTTCTAATGACACAGACCAGTAATGATAATGCCACAGGACATTCTGAAAGAGAATACTGTAGACAGTCAGTGAAGTAATCACTAAATTTCAGGATCACTTCATTACCCAATCAACCAAAGAGCTGGAACAAAATACAGAACATTTTAGAATATATTTTATGGGTGAAGAAATTTCTGCTTCTCTTTATTTTGGTTAGTTGTCTATAATGTCATGGAAGAACAGAGAAGAATATTGAGATGATAGAAACCATATGCCAGACATGTCAAACGACATTATATTATTGGTCTGGATTAAGGCATTAATACATTAGCTGGACACTTCTCTTGGAGTTACTGCCTTACTCCTACTGGCAACAATAGGCTAAACTATCTGCCTAACCATTTATCAGAGGCCTTAAAAGGCACACACTGCAAAGCCAGTAAGCTCTTGCCAAAATACTCTAACAGAAGGAAATGTCATATGGCACTGAGCACCCCTTAAACTCCATGTCGCTGCAGGCTGTCGGAGCACCACACCATTGCTTTCAACAAAAACTGAAAAACTCATTTTCCCCTAATTCTGGGAAAATACACTCTTTTCTGTACTGACTGCAGTCAACTTGTAAAAATTATTCTAAACTCCATTAAATAAAAAAAGCAAAAAGCCAGATATTGTCCCACGCTAATAAGAAATGGAAAAGTTTCATTGTATCTGGTCATCCTCCTATGACACTTCTGTAAGCTGAAAATTACAAAGATACAGATTTTCTCATATCTGAATAGTGTTCAGCATTTCGTGGGTTGATGGGATTCTCTACTCATTTTGCAGCATATAGCATTTAAAAAATATATCTCCAAACAACTTTGGATATTTGTCTCTCTCTTTAGAAGTAAAGGATTACATTGGGCAATGAGCTTTACACATTGCAAAGGTCCAGAAAATATTGGGCAATCTTCCCTGAATCTTCCTCTGGGCTTAGGAAAAAGAACAGAACAAACCCACGATTGTTCTAAGAACTGTCTGGAGAAGAAACTGCAAACGTGCAAAGCATTCTACCTCTGGTTTGCCAGTTCTAAACAGGACTACATCAGTTGAGGCAGGAATTATTGTTGCAAACTGCTTAACGGGTTGCATTAATTGAGCCAGCAGCTTCCAGTCAACAAGAACTCGTATGGAAAAGCATTGAAAAAAAATCAGTAGTGGCATTAAAAACAAAGCTGGGAACGGTCAGTGAAGGGAACTATTACGTCACCTTTGGATAGAGTCCTTCCAGACCAAGAGGTGTGTCATGCTAAAAGGAGAGGGAAGCCACAACTCTGTTCAATGTACCAGTTTCTGGTTTTAAGGGTGAAAACTTCACTAATGCCCAAAGCTTGACTGCTAATGGAAAGACAAAGCCATAAATCCTGTCTTGGGCCAACTCTCCTCCTTGCTGATTTCTGGGTCTGTGGCTTTCTGAAAATGAACAATAAGGTAAAGTTTGGGGTTTTTTTTCCAGACAGCAGGCTCTTCCTTTAGACTGTGGCAAGCAGAAGGAGAGGTGCAAGTCGTAGGAGGAATGCAATACACTTACATCAGTCCCATTTGTTCACCCTGAGGCTTAGTTCAGCACTGACTGAATACACAGCCATTTTCAACCCTGTCTTTCTACTGTCAAGGCTTAACATTTATTAAACACTCCTTATATCATTTTCAGAGTTGAATATGAGTTCAAAATGTTCTGCAAACTGCTACAGAAAAGCTATTCAAATTACAGGGTCAGGGACTAAATTTTTTCTTATTCTTATTTTGTTGCTTTACTTTTATGTTTCATCATTCACAGGGGATATATACAGGAAAAAAAGACCTGGGAGGCCAGGGACCGAACAAGGGGAGAGGGGGAGTTGAAAACAAGAGCAAGAAGGAAGAGAGAGCTGGTGGGAAAAAGGGAATGTTGGCTTAACTGGAAATAGCCCACATTTTGACAGTTCATTTCTGCTGAAAAAAATTTACTGATACATATACATGGAGAGCTACACATATAAATGTGCATGTAAAAATTAAATGGTAATTAAAGCCGAGACAGAAAGATAATGATTTTACCTTCCATCTCTGCTAATTATTTCCTTATGCACTAACACACTCAACCCAGGCACTGCACATGTGTGCACTTGTTGACAAAGTCCCAACTGTCAACAGGGAATGATACACCCTCATGACCACGACCAAAATGGTTACACCAGCCAACGAAAACATAATTGTGTGCAACCACTGCCAAATCCCAAGCTGACATGCATGCTGTAGGGTTTCACTGAAGTCAGCAGGGCAGCATGGTATATTAAATGAGCTGGGCTGCAAGGGTGGTCCAAAGCTGTACTCTGATACGCAGTAACAGCAATGAGGTGCTGAGAGACACTCCTGCTTTTGGGTACAGCTGTATCATTCCCGCACAGCTCCAGGAGAAATCCTGGACTGTAACAGAAGAGACTCCCAAACATGCACAAAGGGTTGTCAGAGAACAATAGCTCTTGTGGACAATATAAATCATACAAAGCTAAATGTTATCCTATCTCTTCTTGATTTCCTGACAGACTCTCACAGATGGTGTGACTGTAGTGCGCATTAACAATTGTATAATATGTTTGTTCTCTCCTTTGATATTGCAATACACCAATACAACCATCCAAGTGCCACCTTCTACGTGACTGCTGTTGCTCACAAGCTGGGACATTCTATGTTCTTTCATGTTATTACTATCTTCTCTGGGGATTTACCATAACTTCTCAAATCTTTTAGGATCAAGGCAAGCATAGCTTTAAAATACACAGCTGTCAATTAATTACACATTTTTGGATATTACTCCAAGTAGAGGGAAAAATTCCCTTTTGCACCCAAAAGAATATGAATAAACAGTTCAGCTCATTCAAGGACTACCACTGAAAAATTACAAAACCGTAGAATACAATTCAGAATAGTTAGTCATGTAAAATTTTAATTGGCTAGTTCTTGTCTGACTTGAAAGACTAAATTTCACCTATGATCTGGTTTTCTTTTACTATTGTAGCCAATGTGGAGCTTTTGGTGTTTAAGACATTCTCCTCTTTCTGTTCAGCTGCTGCTTCTCTCATGATGGGACCTACAGCTTTTGTTTCTGGGCAGTCTTTGCTGAAACAGCCTGAACACAACCACACTCAGTTACAGTCCCCTCAGAAAGGTGCCAGTCAAGGCTTTCCTTCACCCTGTATATTGCCTCCAAGACAATGTATTTCAAAATCCCAGGAGTTTGACTTGGCCCACCTACTCTACAAAAATTCAAAACGGGTCCTTGCCAATCTATTTTTGTAATCCTGGAGTGTACCACCACCTCTATGAATACTTCTTCCACTCTGCCCCTGCATCATCAGAATGCCAGTGGAGGAGACACATTCCACACTTTGGGGAACTGGCTGCTGACCACTCTTGCTGGGCTAACAACTACACTAAAACCGTGTTACCTTTGCTAGGATGTTGAAACAAATACCGTGTGGTAGTCAGTTTAATCATAAATATAATAAGAGATTGGTATTTATCAAGATAGACTTCATCCTTATGTATGAAGCTATAACACTACCAAAAATATCTTCATTGCTTTTCAGAATCATTTTCAGAGGGAGAAATTAATTAAGTACACAATGCAAACAAACTTTTTTTCAAGAACTTCAAAAACATGGAGATAGAAAATTGATCAGATCACTAAGATAGAAAAAAATAGACTATTCTTTGGAGTGCAAAGTAATGCAAAACATAGGCAGTCTCAAATTATTTCAGCAACTCTTTAACAAATGTCTAATTTTCCCCTAGAATTTTAGTTTGAAATTTGATCTCTTTATGATGAGTTTTTAAAAGTGTATTCCCTGAGTTTGAAGCAGTCACATTCATTGGACACAAAACCACTAGTTAAGAAGTAGTTTTTTTAACCACACTCAAAAAATATTTTAGCTTTGAGTTGGTGGTAGCTATTAGGAAATTCTTGTTCAACTCCAAAAAGCACTAGCAGGAAAACAATTGCTTAGAATTCAAATGAACACTAATCTGAACACTTCCATTATTTTTCAATTGAAACACCATTGACTTTTGCTGGCCATTTAAAGGACAAATGTGCAAAAAAACCTAAAGCAACAAATATTCTCAGAAAAGAATGACATTTTATATTGAGCTGAAGATGTGAAAATACTCTGATGAAAAAACAAAAACACTTCTATAAGGTTAGCCCAAATTATTCAGAGTTTCAATTGGTAGTTTTTTCCAAAAACAAGTCATAATTTGTAACCTTCAAAACCTTTTAACCTTTAAAAGCAAGAGTAAATTACTTTTTTCTCCTCAAAATCTTACTTAGAAGGACAGATTACCACAGCAGCCTGTTGGAAATACCACAACATGGTCTGCTCATATGACCAATCTGTGGTGGTTGGAGTAGGTATGTCTCAGAAAATCTTGAAAATCCATATACAGAAATGGTCTGTTGGAACAGAACAGCTGATGGGTGCTGAAGCTTATACTCTGACCTCTCTTCCATATCTCTGTAACTCCCACTTTTTTCCTTACAGACAATATTAAAAACAAAATTAATAGCCAGGGAGATCAATTATGGTGATGTAAAAAAAAAGTGTAAGAAAACTGAATGAGCCTGATTTCTCTTCAGCAGCTGCATTCTTGTGTAAACATTCAGCCACTGTTGCTGCCTATTATTACATTTATCACCTCCACCATGAGTTTCAGATGTCACTGAGGCTGAAGGCAGTGTCTTTAAAAAGTCTCTGCTTCCTGCCATCCTACACCTGTAAGAAGTAAATGCCATAATCATAAATTTCTGTAATATCTAAGTCTTTCTTACTTATTGATTTCAACTCTGAATTGCCATCATTTCTAATTACTGGGAAGGATGGAGTGCACAAAATCACCAATAATTTTGTAAAACACATTCTTAGCTTTAGGGAAGTTTTTATCTGCATTTTAAGCAAGACTTTCAGTAACTCAGTGCAAATAGATTTCCCTTGCATTTTTCCTACTTTGCTGTCTTCATCTCTTCCAAGACTACACTTCTGGTAATGCAACTGCTGCTTTTCAGATTCATTTTTTTAAAAAAATGTAATAGAAACTAAAACCTTGAAATTTTAATCTCTTTATCTGCTGGGCTGTTAACTCCTTTGTGGTAAAATTACTCTGTCCTACAAGCACAGAGTTCACTCTCATTCTCATGCATGTCTTCAGATACAAGAAAAAAATTTCTTGACTATTACACTTCATAATCCTACACTGAGACTTGAAATTCTACAAGTTCCAGCCTTGAAAATTTCCAACAATCCTTATTATAAATAAGAAATTAGGGTCTTATTCTCCTTACAAGCAAAGGATCACAAGTTTAACCAAACACACACACACACTTGGTTTTTCTTTCAAGACAGGCACTCATTATTTCAAAACTAAATTACATTTTTGTCTTCAAATTTAAAAAAGTAATTTTGTTCCACCACAATAGTCCACCACATCTGGTTTCAACAGCCCTTCATGTAGTCACATTCAGTGAGGCTTTGAGCACAGTACAAAGTAATGAGTCTCAGTAAGGGTAATGCAACATTCACTAGATGAACAGAGCAGCTGTTAAGCACTTTACAATAACTCACAGCAGCCCTGAACATTAGGATCTCTTTTACTGAAGGGGCAAATGTTTCCCAGGACCCTGAGGTTATCCACCTGGGTAGCAACCAGAGAAAAACTGGACAATTTAATATCCCATGCACCTCCAGCAGTGAAGTACCACTCTACACTATTTATGGCCAAGGAAGGACTGTATGATTCATTAGAGAGTTTTTGTTTAGAGAGGACAGAGAAAGGTCTCTTAAGTTGCACTGTAATATCAGCTTTGTTTTTCCAGATGTAATTTGAACCAAACCTCACATATTTCCTTTTAAAATAATAAAAAAAAGAAAAGCATAGACTGCTAAGTTAAAAATGTGCCAGACTATTTTTAAAAATTGTCATATTTTTAAAAATCCTGCTTTAACTCTTAATTTACAGGACTCATTCAATCAGAACTTGTTTCCTTTTTTTTATACTTTCTGTGTCTCCTTTTTAAGATTCACCATAGGTTTGAAACAGGCTGATTTTTTTTTCTATAACAAGAATTGGCTATGGTTGGAAGCCCCTTTACGCCTTGAGTTAAAACATATTCTGTAAGTGGTAGAACAGATGCACAGAAGGGATATTTGGATATGACATAACATTCAAGACAAAAATAATATCACTTAATTCAAAATGCTACATGAAATGAATCCTAGAAAAAGTGTCAAAGAAGTGTCCTGAGTTACAGCAGCTGAGAATTTGACCTGAGGATTAAAATGAGCTATGGGCTACTTTACTGATGCCAAGCACCTCTGGTTCCCAGAAGTCACTGGAAACTGTGGATGCTCAGAAGCAATAAAAAGTAAACCATTGTCTATAACTATTTTTCTGCAGGATGATTTGTACCATGAAATGCTATACATTTCCTCGATGTGGCACCTTTCCAGCAACTTTGTCTCTCAGTCTGCTCCTGATTTTATGCCTTTATACAAAGACATGTTTCTCAGTAGAAGCCAGCATTTCAAAACATTAAAGGAATTCCCCTGCTTCAAGAAAGAGAAAACTCATATGAAAAACTATGATTACACTTGGGAATGATGGGTTTCACATGACTGTGACAAAATACCACACTGCTGACAACCTTGAGATCCTGAGCTATGGCAAACTGAAAGAAATCCTCAGACTGCTGCTGACCTGTGCTTTTTTTTCAGACCACGAACCCCACCTTCTACAGGGCTGCAGTCAATTTGGGCACTTTATTAGCATCTGTTTATTACTGTCTCGCCAATGCCTCTTCAGTCTTTTTACAGTCTCTGCCCCCTCTTAAACTAATCTCACTAAATGTTATTCCTACATAAAGCTCCAAGCCCTGAACCACTTCACTTCCAACACATTTTCCCAAAAATCACTAACAGTCTTTCTGTAACACAATAACCAAAACAACATGTAATATTCGAATTCAGATGGGATTTGAGGTAACAGTCAGCAACAGCAGAGTTCATGTTCCAGATCTCTATTTCACAGTAATTTCTTTCAGCGTGCATTGGTTTTTTTACCCTGTGCTGAGTGCTTGGTTGTTTTTTTAAAAATTGAATTACATACTACTGCCCTAATGCCATATTTTTCTGGACTACTTTTTTCTAGATTTAACTCAAAACATATCACAAGTAAACAAGATGAAGGAGACAATTCTAGACAAATCTGTGATATCTATAGAATTAGTCAAAACAGGAGAGGTTAAATCATGTTGTCCTCTTCAGATGGAAAAAAGATTTTTGGGGTCCATTTGACACTTGCCCTTCTGCTCACATATCAGTGTAATTCTTATTCTCATCACCACCTTGCTTGCCAGAATACATACACCCATCCATCAGACTACTCCTGAATTCCTGCTCTCACCTCAGGGCTCCCTCTCCTTTTCAGGTCTGCTGATACTTCAGAAATTTGATGGGATATTAAACAGATAATTTACAGCAGCCTTTCCTATGTTCTGTATTAGGCAAGATGAAGGTATATTTTAACAGTAAGTAAAGAGTAAAGTAGAATTAAATCATTGTTATTGTCGTATCTGTATCAATACATATTTAAATAAACACTGAACATTAAGCAATGATGACTTAATTTATGATTGGTACATACTATAACTGGGGCCAAAAATTAGGCCACCCAGGAGCAGTGGCTGGTGAGGCATGCAGGGGTCTTTCTTCCCAGCAGGAACACTTGACATAAACATGTTAGTGCTCTACGCACAGCATGCATTGTCAATCAACTTACAGAATTATTTAATGGTCTTTTCCCTTAACTTCAAAGAATTAAATGGGATGGGGCCAATTCTTTTCAGGAATCACCTCTCTCTCTCTCCATACTACATCTGCTGTGCTCAGAGGGGGTCCCTTAGGCTGACAAAGCACAGGTTTGAACTTGTCATGCTCTAGGATGGTAAGATGTTTCCAGTCATAGGTCAGTCATGGAACTTGCTTTTACACGAGATCAGACAGAGTGAACCTTCTTGCCATGACTTGGTTTATATTTGAGAAATTAACTTAAAATCTCTCAAATATTTGTAGAAATTTTGTGTCCACATACTGAAAATACTCTAATGGGCCTCAAGAGGAATCTAGCAATCTCTTACAACAAATTATATTCCAGCAAATGTGGCTTGAAGAACTGTGCCTCCTTAACTGCCCAGCGGTTGAAGA